>OZ026838.1:16200132-16800132 GCA_964023205.1 Lutraria lutraria
ATAGATACATAATTCTGGCCCTGTACCCTGCATATATAAAACACAGCTACTGGTAAACGTTGTTAACTGTGATTATGCTGATATGTCGTAGTTTATATTTATCTTAAGAATGGGATTTCCTACTTGCAAAATCTACCGGGCACCCGGGCCGACCAGGTCGCGGATGTCATCGGTCCTTGGTGATTTCTGTCGGTCTTGGACCAACGGACTAGAGTAAGTGTCAAACACTGGTAGTAGAATCTGGTATTTACTACCATTAGTGGTGTTAATGAACTTAAAAAATAAAAAATAATTTTATTTTTTTTGGATTGGGAATTTTTGCCTGTAAATTGGGAAAAAAAGATACTATTTTCCATTGGATATATGACCAAAGTTGGGCTATAAAATCGCACCCAAAAAATCCCTGTGTTGTATTATATACTGAACTTTTGACCATGTGTCAGTATATGTATATCATATGTATATAATTTTAGAGCTGTGTGATGTCATTAATATGTCAGATGCCCTGCGTGGCAAGAACAAGAACTTGCGTTCTTACGGTACTAGTAGTTTTTAGTCGCTGCACTAACTTTGTACATGCGCGCTACATTGTTTTTTTTAGACAAAGGAATCATGATTGCTAACTCTGTTAAACAGTTTCATTTTCTATATCTCAAACTTACTGCCTCATCCACTGTCCCACTTTCAGTTCACTATAGTATTATTATTTGTATTAGTTACGGTAATGTTTACCCAAGTTCAGTTTTATAAGTTTCATATATCCTTTTGTATATGTTACTGTGTTTGGACCCCGGACGAGGCTCACACTGTCCGTGACAAATTCGTCTGAAGATATTACATCCTATGTTAAATTGTCCTCCACCTCTGAATTATGTGGGGTAGCTTGGCAGAAGTTTAGGGATAGAATGTTGCTAGTACTGGTTAAATTAAGTCTAGGAAAGTTGGTTAGGATAACTGCCTGCCACTATATGACTGAAATAATGTTGAAAATGGTGTTTTAGGAGACATTTAATAATGTACAATTGGGTAGGTGGGTGTTATTTGTAACACTACAGGGTGTTCGGCGGCCCTGCCCTTACACTAGTCAAACTTTCAGTCTCACTATCTCTTCTTGTTTCCTTATTCTTGGCCATTTATGCAACAATCTTTCTTAAACTGTCATTTGTTGACTGTACTTTTGGACTGATATGTGAGGCCTTTTGTTTATTTTCTGTGGTCGACCTTGTTTTAATATGTATATGTGACGATCTTTCTAACTAACATTTGTTGACTGTATTTTTGGACTGGTATGTGACGCCTTTTGTTTATTTTCTGTTGTCGACCTTGTTTTAGTATGTATATGTGACGATCTTTCTAACTAACATTTGTTTGTTGACTTGACTTTTGGACTGGTATGTGACGCCTTTTGTTTATTTTCTGTGGTAGACCTTGTTTTAATATGTATATGTGACGATCTTTTCTAACTAACATTTGTTGACTGTATTTTTGGACTGGTATGTGACGCCTTTTGTTTATTTTCTGTTGTCGACCTTGTTTTAGTATGTATATGTGACGATCTTTCTAACTAACATTTGTTTGTTGACTGTATTTTTGGACTGGTATGTGACGCCTTTTGTTTATTTTCTGTGGTCGACCTCGTTGTATGTATATGTGACGATCTTTCTAACTAACATTTGTTTGTTGACTGAATTTTTGGACTGGTATGTGACGCCTTTTGTTTATTTTCTGTGGTCGACCTTGTTTTAGTATGTATATGTGACGATCTTTCTAACTAACATTTGTTTGTTGACTTGACTTTTGGACTGGTATGTGACGCCTTTTGTTTATTTTCTGTTGTCGACCTTGTTTTAGTATGTATATGTGACGATCTTTCTAACTAACATTTGTTTGTTGACTGAATTTTTGGACTGGTATGTGACGCCTTTTGTTTATTTTCTGTGGTCGACCTTGTTTTAATATGTATATGTGACGATCTTTTCTAACTAACATTTGTTGACTGTATTTTTGGACTGGTATGTGACGCCTTTTGTTTATTTTCTGTTGTCGACCTTGTTTTAGTATGTATATGTGACGATCTTCCTAACTAACATTTGTTGACTGTATTATTGGACATGTATGTGACGCCTTTTGTTAATTATCTGTGATTGAACTTGTTTTTGTATGTTTTTACATTTCATGAATTCCATTCTTTGTTTAATTGCAAGTTCAGGTTCTTATTAATTGTTTAGATTTTGCTAATTTACTTTGTATGCTTTGTTAATGGTAATGATTGATGCGGTTTGTTGTGAAACAATGCTAGTGGATGGAATTAGACAGCTCATAGTATTTCATCATATATACAAGTGTCTTGACAGTTTGTTTTTTTGGTGACAGCGTTATTTAAGATGATTACAGTATAGGTTGTGATGAGTGAAGTGAATGTATGTCATGAGTGTACGAAAAGACAGACACCATTACTTTTTATTCTTTGGTTGGAAATGAACTATTCTTAAGATGTGGTATTGACACTGCGCCTTGAATGCAAGGCCTTGGTCTCAATGGTCACCAAGGTCAGGGCTAGGGTACTGTGCACAGCATGAAAATGTAAGTGTTATGTTTCTATTTCCTTTTTTATCTGATGGAACTGTTGAATTTGCTTTTATCTATCATGCAATTAATATGATCTGCCAACAAATCCCTCTGTATTGTACAGTATTTTCTTTATTTCAGCAGTCAGATGTGTTGATTTCCTGGAAGTGGACCTCATTGAGGGATACCAACTTCATATGGAAGCTTGGCACACGGATTGATGGCAAGGCCTTGGTCTCAATGGTCACCAAGGTCAGGGTTACCGTAATGCGTACAGCATTTCAACGTAAGTATTCTGGCTTAACTGTGAGCGATTATGCTTTGTGACATTTGTGCATCCGATGCAAATGTTGAATTGGTCTGTTGTCTGCTTTTTTGTTTTTGTTCATTTTACAGTTTACACGATCTGCCAACAGATCCCTATGTATTCGAAAAGTATTTTCTTTTTTTCAGCAGTCGGATGTGTTGACTCCTGGAAGTGGACCTCATCGAGGGATACCAACTTCAGATGGAAGCTTGACACACGGATTGATGGCAAGGCCTTGGTCTCAATGTTCACCAAGGTCAGGGTCACCGTAATGCGTACAGCATTTCAACGTAAGTATTCTGGCTTAATTGTGAGCGATTATGCTTCTTGACATTTGTGCATCCGATGCAACTGTTGAATTGGTCTGTCGTCTGCTTTTTGTTTTTGTTTATTTTGCTATTTACATGATCTGCCAACAATCCCTCTGTATTGATGTGTATTTTCTTTATTTCAGCAGTCGGATGTGTTGACTCCTGGAAGTGGACCTCATCGAGGGATACCAACTTCTGATGGAAGCTTGGCACACGGATTGATGGCAAGGCCTTGGTCTCAATGTCCACCAAGGTCAGGGTCACCGTAATGCTTACAGCATTTCAACGTAAGTATTCTGGCTTAATTGTGAGCGATATGCTTCTTGACATATGTGCATCCGATGCAACTGTTGAATTGGTCTGTCGTCTGCTTTTTGTTTTTGTTTATTTTGCTATTTACATGATCTGCCAACAATCCCTCTGTATTGATGTGTATTTTCTTTATTTCAGCAGTCGGATGTGTTGACTCCTGGAAGTGGACCTCATCGAGGGATACCAACTTCATATGGAAGCTTGGCACACGGATTGATGGCAAGGCCTTGGTCTCAATGGTCACCAAGGTCAGGGTCACCGTAATGCGTACAGCATTTCAACGTAAGTATTTTGGCTTAATTGTGAGTGATTTTCTTCTTGATATTTGTGCATCCAATGCAATTGTTGAATTGATCTGTCTTCTGCATTTTTGTTTTTGTTCATTTTGCAATTTAAATTATTTGTCATCAGATCCCTTTGTATTTGATGAGTATTTTCTTTATTTCAGCAGTCGGATGTGTTGACTCCTGGAAGTGGACCTCATCGAGGGATACCAACTTCATATGGAAGCTTGGCACACGGATTGATGGCAAGGCCTTGGTCTCAAATGTCACCAAGGTCAGGGTCACCGTAATGCGTACAGCATTTCAACGTAAGTATTCTGGCTTCATTGTGAGCGATATGCTTCTTGACATATGTGCGTCCGATGCAATTGTTGAATTGGTTTGTCGTCTGCTTTTTTTGGGTTCATTTTAGTTTACACAATCTGCCTACAGATCCCTTTGTATTCGAAAAGTATTTTCTTTATTTCAGCAGTCGGATGTGTTGACTCCTGGAAGTGGACCTCATCGAGGGATACCAACTTCAGATGGAAGCTTGGCACACGGATTGATGGCAAGGCCTTGGTCTCAATGTTCACCAAGGTCAGGGTCACCGTAATGCGTACAGCATTTCAACGTAAGTATTCTGGTTTAATTGTGAGCCATTATGCTTCTTAACATTTGTGCATCCGATGCAACTGTTGAATTGGTCTGTCGTCTGCTTTTTTGTTTTTGTTCATTTTGCAATTTACACGATCTGCTAACAAATCCCTCAGTATTGATGAGTATTGTCTTTATTTCAGCAGTCGGATGTGTTGACTCCTGGAAGTGGACCTCATCGAGGGATACCAACTTCATATGGAAGCTTGGCACACGGATTGATGGCAAGGCCTTGGTCTCAATGGTCACCAAGGTCAGGGTCACCGTAATGCATACAGCATTTCAACGTAAGTATTCTGGCTTCATTGTGAGCGATATGCTTCTTGACATATGTGCGTCCGATGCAATTGTTGAATTGGTTTGTCGTCTGCTTTTTTTAGTTCATTTTACAGTTTACGCAATCTGCCAACAGATCCCTTTGTATTCGAAAAGTATTTTCTTTATTTCAGCAGTCGGATGTGTTGACTCCTGGAAGTGGACCTCATCGAGGGATACCAACTTCTGATGGAAGCTTGGCACACGGATTGATGGCAAGGCCTTGGTCTCAATGTTCACCAAGGTCAGGGTCACCGTAATGCGTACAGCATTTCAACGTAAGTATTCTGGCTTAATTGTGAGCCATTATGCTTCTTAACATTTGTGCATCCGATGCAACTGTTGAATTGGTCTGTCGTCTGCTTTTTTGTTTTTGTTCATTTTGCAATTTACACGATCTGCTAACAAATCCCTCAGTATTGATGAGTATTCTCTTTATTTCAGCAGTCGGATGTGTTGACTCCTGGAAGTGGACCTCATCGAGGGATACCAACTTCATATGGAAGCTTGGCACACAGATTGATGGCAAGGCCTTAGTCTCAATGGTCACCAAGGTCAGGGTCACCGTAATGCGTACAGCATTTCAACGTAAGTATTCTGGCTTCATTGTGAGCAATATGCTTCTTGACATATGTGCGTCCGATGCAATTGTTGAATTGGTTTGTCGTCTGCTTTTTTTTGGTTCATTTTACAGTTTAAATTATTTGTCATCAGATCCCTTTGTATTCGAAAAGTATTTTCTTTATTTCAGCAGTCGGATGTGTTGACTCCTGGAAGTGGACCTCATCGAGGGATACCAACTTCTGATGGAAGCTTGGCACACGGATTGATGGCAAGGCCTTGGTCTCAATGGTCACCAAGGTCAGGGTCACCGTAATGCGTACAGCATTTCAACGTAAGTATTTTGGCTTAATTGTGAGTGATTTTCTTCGTGACATTTGTGCATCCAATGCAACTGTTGAATTGGTCTGTCGTCTGCTTTTTTGTTTTTGTTCATTTTGCAATTTAAATTATTTGTCATCAGATCCCTTTGTATTCGAAAAGTATTTTCTTTATTTCAGCAGTCGGATGTGTTGACTCCTGGAAGTGGACCTCATCGAGGGATACCAACTTCTGATGGAAGCTTGGCACACGGATTGATGGCAAGGCCTTGGTCTCAAATGTCACCAAGGTCAGGGTCACCGTAATGCATACAGCATTTCAACGTAAGTATTCTGGCTTCATTGTGAGCGATATGCTTCTTGACATATGTGCGTCCGATGCAATTGTTGAATTGGTTTGTCGTCTGCTTTTTTTGGGTTCATTTTACAGTTTACACAGTCTGCCAACAGATCCCTTTGTATTCGAAAAGTATTTTCTTTATTTCAGCAGTCGGATGTGTTGACTCCTGGAAGTGGACCTCATCGAGGGATACCAACTTCTGATGGAAGCTTGGCACACGGATTGATGGCAAGGCCTTGGTCTCGAAGTTCACCAAGGTCAGGGTCACCGTAATGCGTACAGCATTTCAACGTAAGTATTCTGGCTTAATTGTGAGCCATTATGCTTCTTAACATTTGTGCATCCGATGCAACTGTTGAATTGGTCTGTCGTCTGCTTTTTTGTTTTTGTTCATTTTGCAATTTACATGATCTGCTAACAAATCCCTCAGTATTGATGAGTATTTTCTTTATTTCAGCAGTCGGATGTGTTGACTCCTGGAAGTGGACCTCATCGAGGGATACCAACTTCATATGGAAGCTTGGCACACGGATTGATGGCAAGGCCTTGGTCTCGATGTTCACCAAGGTCAGGGTCACCGTAATGCTTACAGCATTTCAACGTAAGTATTCTGGCTTAATTGTGAGCCATTATGCTTCTTAACATTTGTGCATCCGATGCAACTGTTGAATTGGTCTGTCGTCTGCTTTTTTGTTTTTGTTCATTTTGCAATTTACACGATCTGCTAACAAATCCCTCAGTATTGATGAGTATTCTCTTTATTTCAGCAGTCGGATGTGTTGACTCCTGGAAGTGGACCTCATCGAGGGATACCAACTTCTGATGGAAGCTTGGCACACGGATTGATGGCAAGGCCTTGGTCTCAATGGTCACCAAGGTCAGGGTCACCGTAATGCGTACAGCATTTCAACGTAAGTATTTTGGCTTCATTGTGAGCGATATGCTTCTTGACATATGTGCGTCCGATGCAATTGTTGAATTGGTTTGTCGTCTGCTTTTTTTTGGTTCATTTTACAGTTTACACAATCTGCCAACAGATCCCTTTGTATTCGAAAAGTATTTTCTTTATTTCAGCAGTCGGATGTGTTGACTCCTGGAAGTGGACCTCATCGAGGGATACCAACTTCTGATGGAAGCTTGGCACACGGATTGATGGCAAGGCCTTGGTCTCAATGTTCACCAAGGTCAGGGTCACTGTAATGCATACAGCATTTCAACGTAAGTATTCTGGCTTAATTGTGAGTGATTATTCTTCTTGACATTTGTGCATCCAATGCAACTGTTGAATTAGTCTGTCGTCTGCATTTTTGTTTTTGTTCATTTTACAATTTAAATTATCTGCCATCAGCTCCCTAAGTATTTGAAGAGTATTTTCTTTATTTCAGCAGTCGGATGTGTTGACTCCTGGAAGTGGACCTCATCGAGGGATACCAACTTCAGATGGAAGCTTGGCACACGGATTGATGGCAAGGCCTTGGTCTCAATGTTCACCAAGGTCAGGGTCACCGTAATGCGTACAGCATTTCAACGTAAGTATTCTGGTTTAATTGTGAGCCATTATGCTTCTTAACATTTGTGCATCCGATGCAACTGTTGAATTGGTCTGTCGTCTGCTTTTTTGTTTTTGTTCATTTTGCAATTTACACGATCTGCTAACAAATCCCTCAGTATTGATGAGTATTGTCTTTATTTCAGCAGTCGGATGTGTTGACTCCTGGAAGTGGACCTCATCGAGGGATACCAACTTCATATGGAAGCTTGGCACACGGATTGATGGCAAGGCCTTGGTCTCAATGGTCACCAAGGTCAGGGTCACCGTAATGCATACAGCATTTCAACGTAAGTATTCTGGCTTCATTGTGAGCGATATGCTTCTTGACATATGTGCGTCCGATGCAATTGTTGAATTGGTTTGTCGTCTGCTTTTTTTAGTTCATTTTACAGTTTACGCAATCTGCCAACAGATCCCTTTGTATTCGAAAAGTATTTTCTTTATTTCAGCAGTCGGATGTGTTGACTCCTGGAAGTGGACCTCATCGAGGGATACCAACTTCTGATGGAAGCTTGGCACACGGATTGATGGCAAGGCCT
Organism: Lutraria lutraria; assembly: GCA_964023205.1. NCBI lineage: Eukaryota > Metazoa > Mollusca > Bivalvia > Venerida > Mactridae > Lutraria > Lutraria lutraria. The sequence continues at coordinate 16,208,178 of OZ026838.1, forward strand.
TGGTCTCAATGTTCACCAAGGTCAGGGTCACCGTAATGCGTACAGCATTTCAACGTAAGTATTCTGGCTTAATTGTGAGCCATTATGCTTCTTAACATTTGTGCATCCGATGCAACTGTTGAATTGGTCTGTCGTCTGCTTTTTTGTTTTTGTTCATTTTGCAATTTACACGATCTGCTAACAAATCCCTCAGTATTGATGAGTATTCTCTTTATTTCAGCAGTCGGATGTGTTGACTCCTGGAAGTGGACCTCATCGAGGGATACCAACTTCATATGGAAGCTTGGCACACAGATTGATGGCAAGGCCTTAGTCTCAATGGTCACCAAGGTCAGGGTCACCGTAATGCGTACAGCATTTCAACGTAAGTATTCTGGCTTCATTGTGAGCAATATGCTTCTTGACATATGTGCGTCCGATGCAATTGTTGAATTGGTTTGTCGTCTGCTTTTTTTTGGTTCATTTTACAGTTTAAATTATTTGTCATCAGATCCCTTTGTATTCGAAAAGTATTTTCTTTATTTCAGCAGTCGGATGTGTTGACTCCTGGAAGTGGACCTCATCGAGGGATACCAACTTCTGATGGAAGCTTGGCACACGGATTGATGGCAAGGCCTTGGTCTCAATGGTCACCAAGGTCAGGGTCACCGTAATGCGTACAGCATTTCAACGTAAGTATTTTGGCTTAATTGTGAGTGATTTTCTTCGTGACATTTGTGCATCCAATGCAACTGTTGAATTGGTCTGTCGTCTGCTTTTTTGTTTTTGTTCATTTTGCAATTTAAATTATTTGTCATCAGATCCCTTTGTATTCGAAAAGTATTTTCTTTATTTCAGCAGTCGGATGTGTTGACTCCTGGAAGTGGACCTCATCGAGGGATACCAACTTCTGATGGAAGCTTGGCACACGGATTGATGGCAAGGCCTTGGTCTCAAATGTCACCAAGGTCAGGGTCACCGTAATGCATACAGCATTTCAACGTAAGTATTCTGGCTTCATTGTGAGCGATATGCTTCTTGACATATGTGCGTCCGATGCAATTGTTGAATTGGTTTGTCGTCTGCTTTTTTTGGGTTCATTTTACAGTTTACACAGTCTGCCAACAGATCCCTTTGTATTCGAAAAGTATTTTCTTTATTTCAGCAGTCGGATGTGTTGACTCCTGGAAGTGGACCTCATCGAGGGATACCAACTTCTGATGGAAGCTTGGCACACGGATTGATGGCAAGGCCTTGGTCTCGAAGTTCACCAAGGTCAGGGTCACCGTAATGCGTACAGCATTTCAACGTAAGTATTCTGGCTTAATTGTGAGCCATTATGCTTCTTAACATTTGTGCATCCGATGCAACTGTTGAATTGGTCTGTCGTCTGCTTTTTTGTTTTTGTTCATTTTGCAATTTACATGATCTGCTAACAAATCCCTCAGTATTGATGAGTATTTTCTTTATTTCAGCAGTCGGATGTGTTGACTCCTGGAAGTGGACCTCATCGAGGGATACCAACTTCATATGGAAGCTTGGCACACGGATTGATGGCAAGGCCTTGGTCTCGATGTTCACCAAGGTCAGGGTCACCGTAATGCTTACAGCATTTCAACGTAAGTATTCTGGCTTAATTGTGAGCCATTATGCTTCTTAACATTTGTGCATCCGATGCAACTGTTGAATTGGTCTGTCGTCTGCTTTTTTGTTTTTGTTCATTTTGCAATTTACACGATCTGCTAACAAATCCCTCAGTATTGATGAGTATTCTCTTTATTTCAGCAGTCGGATGTGTTGACTCCTGGAAGTGGACCTCATCGAGGGATACCAACTTCTGATGGAAGCTTGGCACACGGATTGATGGCAAGGCCTTGGTCTCAATGGTCACCAAGGTCAGGGTCACCGTAATGCGTACAGCATTTCAACGTAAGTATTTTGGCTTCATTGTGAGCGATATGCTTCTTGACATATGTGCGTCCGATGCAATTGTTGAATTGGTTTGTCGTCTGCTTTTTTTTGGTTCATTTTACAGTTTACACAATCTGCCAACAGATCCCTTTGTATTCGAAAAGTATTTTCTTTATTTCAGCAGTCGGATGTGTTGACTCCTGGAAGTGGACCTCATCGAGGGATACCAACTTCTGATGGAAGCTTGGCACACGGATTGATGGCAAGGCCTTGGTCTCAATGTTCACCAAGGTCAGGGTCACTGTAATGCATACAGCATTTCAACGTAAGTATTCTGGCTTAATTGTGAGTGATTATTCTTCTTGACATTTGTGCATCCAATGCAACTGTTGAATTAGTCTGTCGTCTGCATTTTTGTTTTTGTTCATTTTACAATTTAAATTATCTGCCATCAGCTCCCTAAGTATTTGAAGAGTATTTTCTTTATTTCAGCAGTCGGATGTGTTGACTCCTGGAAGTGGACCTCATCGAGGGATACCAACTTCTGATGGAAGCTTGGCACACGGATTGATGGCAAGGCCTTGGTCTCAATGGTCACCAAGGTCAGGGTCACCGTAATGCATACAGCATTTCAACGTAAGTATTCTGGCTTACTTGTGAGCGATTATGCTTCTTGACATTTGTGCATCCGATGCAATTGTTGAATTGGTCTCTCTTCTGCTTTTTTTTGCTAATTTTACAATTTACACAATCTGCCAACAGATCCCTTTGTATTCGAAAAGTATTTTCTTTATTTCATCAGTCGGATGTGTTGACTCCTGGAAGTGGACCTCATCGAGGGATACCAACTTCTGATGGAAGCTTGGCACACGGATTGATGGCAAGGCCTTGGTCTCAATGTTCACCAAGGTCAGGGTCACCGTAATGCATACAGCATTTCAACGTAAGTATTCTGGCTTAATTGTGAGCCATTATGCTTCTTAACATTTGTGCATCCGATGCAAATGTTGAATTGGTCTGTGGTCTGCTTTTTTGTTTTTGTTCATTTTGCAATTTACACAATCTGCTAACAAATCCCTCAGTATTGATGAGTATTGTCTTTATATCAGCAGTCGGATGTGTTGACTCCTGGAAGTGGACCTCATCGAGGGATACCAACTTCAGATGGAAGCTTGGCACACGGATTGATGGCAAGGCCTTGGTCTCAATGGTCACCAAGGTCAGGGTCACCATAATGCGTACAGCATTTCAACGTAAGTATTCTGGCTTAATTGTGAGCCATTATGCTTCTTAACATTTGTGCATCCAGTGCAACTGTTGAATTGGTCTGTCGTCTGCTTTTTTGTTTTTGTTCATTTTGCAATTTACATAATCTACCAACAAATCCCTCTGTATTGATGAGTATTTTCTTTATTTCAGCAGTCGGATGTGTTGACTCCTGGAAGTGGACCTCATCGAGGGATACCAACTTCAGATGGAAGCTTGGCACACGGATTGATGGCAAGGCCTTGGTCTCAATGGTCACCAAGGTCAGGGTCACCGTAATGCATACAGCATTTCAACGTAAGTATTCTGGCTTAATTATGAGCCATTATGCTTCTTAACATTTGTGCATCCGATGCAACTGTTGAATTATTGGTCTGCTTTTTTGTTTTTGTTCATTTTGCAATTTATATGATCTGCCAACAAATCCCTCAGTATTGATGAGTATTTTCTTCATTTCAGCAGTCGGATGTGTTGACTCCTGGAAGTGGACCTCATCGAGGGATACCAACTTCAGATGGATGCTTGGCACACAGATTGATGGCAAGGCCTTGGTCTCAATGGTCACCAAGGTCAGGGCTAGGGTACTGTGCACAGCACGAAAACGTAAGTGTTTATGCTTCTTGACATTTGTTTATCCGATTGAACTGTTTTTTGTCCATCATGCAATTTATATGATCTGTATTGAAGAGTATACTCTTTCATGATTCTATCCGTGACGATATACATTTTCAACAAGATAACTTTGCTAGACTTGTATATTCAATGTACGCTTTCTATTTCAGGACGAAGAAGATGGACGCCGAGTAGACCCAACCTGACCTAGGCTTCCCCATGTGGTATGTCTACGGGATAGGCACAGTCGAGGCATTCAACAGTCCGTCCCCAGGTATGTGTTGGTTTATTTTGTGCATTTTTCCTTGTCAACTTCAGTGATGTTTGGCTATATAACACCTACAGACTGATTGAGACCAGTTGTCTGTGAAGGCCAGTTGTAATTTTCATGTATACAATCAAACCTCTGAACTAGGGCCACCCTTGGTAAAAACCGAATGTGACCTTTCTTGACAGGTGGTCTTCATTCAGAAGTTCTTTATTTTATTGTAAATAATCAATTACAGTTTTAAACGAGTAGGCTTCATTCACACTGAGTGACCTTTATTCAGAGGTGGCCGCTTACATAGGTTTTTTTACTACACTTGAATATTAATGATACTTGAATTCTACTTAATCTTTCATGATTCTTTCTGAGGCGATGTATATGTTCAACATGACAGAGATAACTTTGCTAGACTTGTATATTCAATGTACGCTTTCTATTTCAGGACGAAGAAGATGGACGCCCAGCAGACGAGAAAGGTTGTCATTTTCTATGTTTTTTTCTGGTCCATTTGTTTAAGGTTCATGTGTTCACAAATCCCCGTCCAAAATTCATAGAATTGTGTTTGTTTAATTATGTTTTCGTGAGATCACTTGCTAATTGTTTTCTCTTCTGTTTTTTTGCAAGATCAACCGAGTAGACCCAACCTGACCTAGGCTTCCCCATGTGGTATGTCTACGGGATAGGCAAGTCGAGGCATTCAACAGTCCGTCCCCAGGTATGTGTTGGTTTATTTTGTGCATTTTTCCTTGTCAACTTCAGTGATGTTCGGCTATATAACACCTACAGACTGATTGAGACCAGTTGTCTGTGAAGGCCAGTTGTAATTTTCATGTATACAATCAAACCTCTGAACTAGGGCCACCCTTGGTAAAAACCGAATGTGACCTTTCTTGACAGGTGGTCTTCATTCAGAAGTTCTTTATTTTATTGTAAATAATCAATTACAGTTTTAAACGAGTAGGCTTCATTCACACTGAGTGACCTTTATTCAGAGGTGGCCGCTTACATAGGTTTTTTTACTACACTTGAATATTAATGATACTTAAATTCTACTTAATCTTTCATGATTCTTTCTGAGGCGATGTATATGTTCAACATGACAGAGATAACTTTGCTAGACTTGTATATTCAATGTACGCTTTCTATTTCAGGACGAAGAAGATGGACGCCCAGCAGACGAGAAAGGTTGTCATTTTCTATGTTTTTTTCTGGTCCATTTGTTTAAGGTTCATGTGTTCACAAATCCCCGTCCAAAATTCATAGAATTGTGTTTGTTTAATTATGTTTTCGTGAGATCACTTGCTAATTGTTTTCTCTTCTGTTTTTTTGCAAGATCAACCGAGTAGACCCAACCTGACCTAGGCTTCCCCATGTGGTATGTCTACGGGATAGGCACAGTCGAGGCATTCAACAGTCCGTCCCCAGGTATGTGTTTGTTCATTTTGTGCATTTTTCCTTGTCAACTTCAGTGATGTTTGGCTATATAACACCTACAGACTGATTGAGACCAGTTGTCTGTGAAGGCCAGTTGTAATTTTCATGTATACAATCAAACCTCTGAACTAGGGCCACCCTTGGTAAAAACCGAATGTGACCTTTCTTGACAGGTGGTCTTCATTCAGAAGTTCTTTATTTTATTGTAAATAATCAATTACAGTTTTAAACGAGTAGGCTTCATTCACACTGAGTGACCTTTATTCAGAGGTGGCCGCTTACATAGGTTTTTTTACTACACTTGAATATTAATGATACTTGAATTCTACTTAATCTTTCATGATTCTTTCTGAGGCGATGTATATGTTCAACATGACAGAGATAACTTTGCTAGACTTGTATATTCAATGTACGCTTTCTATTTCAGGACGAAGAAGATGGACGCCCAGCAGACGAGAAAGGTTGTCATTTTCTATGTTTTTTTCTGGTCCATTTGTTTAAGGTTCATGTGTTCACAAATCCCCGTCCAAAATTCATAGAATTGTGTTTGTTTAATTATGTTTTCGTGAGATCACTTGCTAATTGTTTTCTCTTCTGTTTTTTTGCAAGATCAACCGAGTAGACCCAACCTGACCTAGGCTTCCCCATGTGGTATGTCTACGGGATAGGCAAGTCGAGGCATTCAACAGTCCGTCCCCAGGTATGTGTTGGTTTATTTTGTGCATTTTTCCTTGTCAACTTCAGTGATGTTCGGCTATATAACACCTACAGACTGATTGAGACCAGTTGTCTGTGAAGGCCAGTTGTAATTTTCATGTATACAATCAAACCTCTGAACTAGGGCCACCCTTGGTAAAAACCGAATGTGACCTTTCTTGACAGGTGGTCTTCATTCAGAAGTTCTTTATTTTATTGTAAATAATCAATTACAGTTTTAAACGAGTAGGCTTCATTCACACTGAGTGACCTTTATTCAGAGGTGGCCGCTTACATAGGTTTTTTTACTACACTTGAATATTAATGATACTTGAATTCTACTTAATCTTTCATGATTCTTTCTGAGGCGATGTATATGTTCAACATGACAGAGATAACTTTGCTAGACTTGTATATTCAATGTACGCTTTCTATTTCAGGACGAAGAAGATGGACGCCCAGCAGACGAGAAAGGTTGTCATTTTCTATGTTTTTTTCTGGTCCATTTGTTTAAGGTTCATGTGTTCACAAATCCCCGTCCAAAATTCATAGAATTGTGTTTGTTTAATTATGTTTTCGTGAGATCACTTGCTAATTGTTTTCTCTTCTGTTTTTTTGCAAGATCAACCGAGTAGACCCAACCTGACCTAGGCTTCCCCATGTGGTATGTCTACGGGATAGGCACAGTCGAGGCATTCAACAGTCCGTCCCCAGGTATGTGTTGGTTCATTTTGTGCATTTTTCCTTGTCAACTTCAGTGATGTTTGGCTATATAACACCTACAGACTGATTGAGACCAGTTGTCTGTGAAGGCCAGTTGTAATTTTCATGTATACAATCAAACCTCTGAACTAGGGCCACCCTTGGTAAAAACCGAATGTGACCTTTCTTGACAGGTGGTCTTCATTCAGAAGTTCTTTATTTTATTGTAAATAATCAATTACAGTTTTAAACGAGTAGGCTTCATTCACACTGAGTGACCTTTATTCAGAGGTGGCCGCTTACATAGGTTTTTTTACTACACTTGAATATTAATGATACTTGAATTCTACTTAATCTTTCATGATTCTTTCTGAGGCGATGTATATGTTCAACATGACAGAGATAACTTTGCTAGACTTGTATATTCAATGTACGCTTTCTATTTCAGGACGAAGAAGATGGACGCCCAGCAGACGAGAAAGGTTGTCATTTTCTATGTTTTTTTTCTGGTCCATTTGTTTAAGGTTCATGTGTTCACAAATCCCCTTCCAAAATTCATAGAATTGTGTTTGTTTAATTATGTTTTCGTGAGATCACTTGCTAATTGTTTTCTCTTCTGTTTTTTTGCAAGATCAACCGAGTAGACCCAACCTGACCTAGGCTTCCCCATGTGGTATGTCTACGGGATAGGCAAGTCGAGGCATTCAACAGTCCGTCCCCAGGTATGTGTTGGTTTATTTTGTGCATTTTTCCTTGTCAACTTCAGTGATGTTCGGCTATATAACACCTACAGACTGATTGAGACCAGTTGTCTGTGAAGGCCAGTTGTAATTTTCATGTATACAATCAAACCTCTGAACTAGGGCCACCCTTGGTAAAAACCGAATGTGACCTTTCTTGACAGGTGGTCTTCATTCAGAAGTTCTTTATTTTATTGTAAATAATCAATTACAGTTTTAAACGAGTAGGCTTCATTCACACTGAGTGACCTTTATTCAGAGGTGGCCGCTTACATAGGTTTTTTTACTACACTTGAATATTAATGATACTTGAATTCTACTTAATCTTTCATGATTCTTTCTGAGGCGATGTATATGTTCAACATGACAGAGATAACTTTGCTAGACTTGTATATTCAATGTACGCTTTCTATTTCAGGACGAAGAAGATGGACGCCCAGCAGACGAGAAAGGTTGTCATTTTCTATGTTTTTTTCTGGTCCATTTGTTTAAGGTTCATGTGTTCACAAATCCCCGTCCAAAATTCATAGAATTGTGTTTGTTTAATTATGTTTTCGTGAGATCACTTGCTAATTGTTTTCTCTTCTGTTTTTTTGCAAGATCAACCGAGTAGACCCAACCTGACCTAGGCTTCCCCATGTGGTATGTCTACGGGATAGGCACAGTCGAGGCATTCAACAGTCCGTCCCCAGGTATGTGTTGGTTCATTTTGTGCATTTTTCCTTGTCAACTTCAGTGATGTTCGGCTATATAACACCTACAGACTGATTGAGACCAGTTGTCTGTGAAGGCCAGTTGTAATTTTCATGTATACAATCAAACCTCTGAACTAGGGCCACCCTTGGTAAAAACCGAATGTGACCTTTCTTGACAGGTGGTCTTCATTCAGAAGTTCTTTATTTTATTGTAAATAATCAATTACAGTTTTAAACGAGTAGGCTTCATTCACACTGAGTGACCTTTATTCAGAGGTGGCCGCTTACATAGGTTTTTTTACTACACTTGAATATTAATGATACTTGAATTCTACTTAATCTTTCATGATTCTTTCTGAGGCGATGTATATGTTCAACATGACAGAGATAACTTTGCTAGACTTGTATATTCAATGTACGCTTTCTATTTCAGGACGAAGAAGATGGACGCCCAGCAGACGAGAAAGGTTGTCATTTTCTATGTTTTTTTCTGGTCCATTTGTTTAAGGTTCATGTGTTCACAAATCCCCTTCCAAAATTCATAGAATTGTGTTTGTTTAATTATGTTTTCGTGAGATCACTTGCTAATTGTTTTCTCTTCTGTTTTTTTGCAAGATCAACCGAGTAGACCCAACCTGACCTAGGCTTCCCCATGTGGTATGTCTACGGGATAGGCAAGTCGAGGCATTCAACAGTCCGTCCCCAGGTATGTGTTGGTTTATTTTGTGCATTTTTCCTTGTCAACTTCAGTGATGTTCGGCTATATAACACCTACAGACTGATTGAGACCAGTTGTCTGTGAAGGCCAGTTGTAATTTTCATGTATACAATCAAACCTCTGAACTAGGGCCACCCTTGGTAAAAACCGAATGTGACCTTTCTTGACAGGTGGTCTTCATTCAGAAGTTCTTTATTTTATTGTAAATAATCAATTACAGTTTTAAACGAGTAGGCTTCATTCACACTGAGTGACCTTTATTCAGAGGTGGCCGCTTACATAGGTTTTTTTACTACACTTGAATATTAATGATACTTGAATTCTACTTAATCTTTCATGATTCTTTCTGAGGCGATGTATATGTTCAACATGACAGAGATAACTTTGCTAGACTTGTATATTCAATGTACGCTTTCTATTTCAGGACGAAGAAGATGGACGCCCAGCAGACGAGAAAGGTTGTCATTTTCTATGTTTTTTTCTGGTCCATTTGTTTAAGGTTCATGTGTTCACAAATCCCCGTCCAAAATTCATAGAATTGTGTTTGTTTAATTATGTTTTCGTGAGATCACTTGCTAATTGTTTTCTCTTCTGTTTTTTTGCAAGATCAACCGAGTAGACCCAACCTGACCTAGGCTTCCCCATGTGGTATGTCTACGGGATAGGCACAGTCGAGGCATTCAACAGTCCGTCCCCAGGTATGTGTTGGTTCATTTTGTGCATTTTTCCTTGTCAACTTCAGTGATGTTTGGCTATATAACACCTACAGACTGATTGAGACCAGTTGTCTGTGAAGGCCAGTTGTAATTTTCATGTATACAATCAAACCTCTGAACTAGGGCCACCCTTGGTAAAAACCGAATGTGACCTTTCTTGACAGGTGGTCTTCATTCAGAAGTTCTTTATTTTATTGTAAATAATCAATTACAGTTTTAAACGAGTAGGCTTCATTCACACTGAGTGACCTTTATTCAGAGGTGGCCGCTTACATAGGTTTTTTTACTACACTTGAATATTAATGATACTTGAATTCTACTTAATCTTTCATGATTCTTTCTGAGGCGATGTATATGTTCAACATGACAGAGATAACTTTGCTAGACTTGTATATTCAATGTACGCTTTCTATTTCAGGACGAAGAAGATGGACGCCCAGCAGACGAGAAAGGTTGTCATTTTCTATGTTTTTTTCTGGTCCATTTGTTTAAGGTTCATGTGTTCACAAATCCCCTTCCAAAATTCATAGAATTGTGTTTGTTTAATTATGTTTTCGTGAGATCACTTGCTAATTGTTTTCTCTTCTGTTTTTTTGCAAGATCAACCGAGTAGACCCAACCTGACCTAGGCTTCCCCATGTGGTATGTCTACGGGATAGGCAAGTCGAGGCATTCAACAGTCCGTCCCCAGGTATGTGTTGGTTTATTTTGTGCATTTTTCCTTGTCAACTTCAGTGATGTTCGGCTATATAACACCTACAGACTGATTGAGACCAGTTGTCTGTGAAGGCCAGTTGTAATTTTCATGTATACAATCAAACCTCTGAACTAGGGCCACCCTTGGTAAAAACCGAATGTGACCTTTCTTGACAGGTGGTCTTCATTCAGAAGTTCTTTATTTTATTGTAAATAATCAATTACAGTTTTAAACGAGTAGGCTTCATTCACACTGAGTGACCTTTATTCAGAGGTGGCCGCTTACATAGGTTTTTTTACTACACTTGAATATTAATGATACTTGAATTCTACTTAATCTTTCATGATTCTTTCTGAGGCGATGTATATGTTCAACATGACAGAGATAACTTTGCTAGACTTGTATATTCAATGTACGCTTTCTATTTCAGGACGAAGAAGATGGACGCCCAGCAGACGAGAAAGGTTGTCATTTTCTATGTTTTTTTCTGGTCCATTTGTTTAAGGTTCATGTGTTCACAAATCCCCGTCCAAAATTCATAGAATTGTGTTTGTTTAATTATGTTTTCGTGAGATCACTTGCTAATTGTTTTCTCTTCTGTTTTTTTGCAAGATCAACCGAGTAGACCCAACCTGACCTAGGCTTCCCCATGTGGTATGTCTACGGGATAGGCACAGTCGAGGCATTCAACAGTCCGTCCCCAGGTATGTGTTGGTTCATTTTGTGCATTTTTCCTTGTCAACTTCAGTGATGTTTGGCTATATAACACCTACAGACTGATTGAGACCAGTTGTCTGTGAAGGCCAGTTGTAATTTTCATGTATACAATCAAACCTCTGAACTAGGGCCACCCTTGGTAAAAACCGAATGTGACCTTTCTTGACAGGTGGTCTTCATTCAGAAGTTCTTTATTTTATTGTAAATAATCAATTACAGTTTTAAACGAGTAGGCTTCATTCACACTGAGTGACCTTTATTCAGAGGTGGCCGCTTACATAGGTTTTTTTACTACACTTGAATATTAATGATACTTGAATTCTACTTAATCTTTCATGATTCTTTCTGAGGCGATGTATATGTTCAACATGACAGAGATAACTTTGCTAGACTTGTATATTCAATGTACGCTTTCTATTTCAGGACGAAGAAGATGGACGCCCAGCAGACGAGAAAGGTTGTCATTTTCTATGTTTTTTTCTGGTCCATTTGTTTAAGGTTCATGTGTTCACAAATCCCCGTCCAAAATTCATAGAATTGTGTTTGTTTAATTATGTTTTCGTGAGATCACTTGCTAATTGTTTTCTCTTCTGTTTTTTTGCAAGATCAACCGAGTAGACCCAACCTGACCTAGGCTTCCCCATGTGGTATGTCTACGGGATAGGCAAGTCGAGGCATTCAACAGTCCGTCCCCAGGTATGTGTTGGTTTATTTTGTGCATTTTTCCTTGTCAACTTCAGTGATGTTCGGCTATATAACACCTACAGACTGATTGAGACCAGTTGTCTGTGAAGGCCAGTTGTAATTTTATGTATACAATCAAACCTCTGAACTAGGGCCACCCTTGGTAAAAACCGAATGTGACCTTTCTTGACAGGTGGTCTTCATTCAGAAGTTCTTTATTTTATTGTAAATAATCAATTACAGTTTTAAACGAGTAGGCTTCATTCACACTGAGTGACCTTTATTCAGAGGTGGCCGCTTACATAGGTTTTTTTACTACACTTGAATATTAATGATACTTGAATTCTACTTAATCTTTCATGATTCTTTCTGAGGCGATGTATATGTTCAACATGACAGAGATAACTTTGCTAGACTTGTATATTCAATGTACGCTTTCTATTTCAGGACGAAGAAGATGGACGCCCAGCAGACGAGAAAGGTTGTCATTTTCTATGTTTTTTTCTGGTCCATTTGTTTAAGGTTCATGTGTTCACAAATCCCCGTCCAAAATTCATAGAATTGTGTTTGTTTAATTATGTTTTCGTGAGATCACTTGCTAATTGTTTTCTCTTCTGTTTTTTTGCAAGATCAACCGAGTAGACCCAACCTGACCTAGGCTTCCCCATGTGGTATGTCTACGGGATAGGCACAGTCGAGGCATTCAACAGTCCGTCCCCAGGTATGTGTTGGTTCATTTTGTGCATTTTTCCTTGTCAACTTCAGTGATGTTTGGCTATATAACACCTACAGACTGATTGAGACCAGTTGTCTGTGAAGGCCAGTTGTAATTTTCATGTATACAATCAAACCTCTGAACTAGGGCCACCCTTGGTAAAAACCGAATGGGACCTTTCTTGACAGGTGGTCTTCATTCAGAAGTTCTTTATTTTATTGTAAATAATCAATTACAGTTTTAAACGAGTAGGCTTCATTCACACTGAGTGACCTTTATTCAGAGGTGGCCGCTTACATAGGTTTTTTTACTACACTTGAATATTAATGATACTTGAATTCTACTTAATCTTTCATGATTCTTTCTGAGGCGATGTATATGTTCAACATGACAGAGATAACTTTGCTAGACTTGTATATTCAATGTACGCTTTCTATTTCAGGACGAAGAAGATGGACGCCCAGCAGACGAGAAAGGTTGTCATTTTCTATGTTTTTTTCTGGTCCATTTGTTTAAGGTTCATGTGTTCACAAATCCCCTTCCAAAATTCATAGAATTGTGTTTGTTTAATTATGTTTTCGTGAGATCACTTGCTAATTGTTTTCTCTTCTGTTTTTTTGCAAGATCAACCGAGTAGACCCAACCTGACCTAGGCTTCCCCATGTGGTATGTCTACGGGATAGGCAAGTCGAGGCATTCAACAGTCCGTCCCCAGGTATGTGTTGGTTTATTTTGTGCATTTTTCCTTGTCAACTTCAGTGATGTTCGGCTATATAACACCTACAGACTGATTGAGACCAGTTGTCTGTGAAGGCCAGTTGTTGTAATTGTCATGCACATAATTTTTATGTATACAATCAAACCTCTGAACTAGGGCCACCCTTGGGAAAAACCGAATGTGACCTTTCTTGACAGGTGGTCTTCATTCAGAAGTTCTTTATTTTATTGTAAATAATCAATTACAGTTTTAAACGAGTAGGCTTCATTCACACTGAGTGGCCTTTATTCAGAGGTGGCCGCTTACATAGGTTTGAGTACACTTGAATATTAATGATTCTTGAATTCTACTTTATCTTTCATGATTCTTTCTGAGGCGATGTATATGTTCAACATGACAGAGATAACTTTGCTAGACTTGTATATTCAATGTACGCTTTCTATTTCAGGACGAAGAAGATGGACACCCAGCAGACGAGAAAGGTTGTCATTTTCTATGTATTTTTTCTGGTCCATTTAAGGTTCATGTGAACACAAATCCCCTTCCGAAATTCATAAATTGTGTTTGTTTAATTATGTTTTCGTGAGATCACTTGCTAATTGTTTTCTCTTGTTTTTTTGCAAGATCAACCGAGTAGACTCAACCTGACCTAGGCTTCCCCATGTGGTATGTCTATGGGATAGGCACAGTCGAGGCATTCAACAGTCCGGCCCCAGGTATGTGTTGGGTTTATTTTGTGCATTTCAGGTGGTCTTCATTCAGAAGTTCTTTTATTTTATTGTAAATAATCAATTACAGCTTAAAATGAATAGGTTTTATTCACCGTGAGTGGCCTTTATTCAGAGGTGGCTGCTAGCATAGGTTTTGATTTGACTACATTTGAATATTAATGATAATTGAATTCTACTTTATCTTTCATGATTCTTTCTGAGACATGTATATGTTGAACATGACATAACTTTGATGTATATTCAATGTACGCTTTCTATTTCAGGACGTCCTTGTTTTTCGGCCAGCAGACAAGAAAGGTTGTCATTTTCTATGCTTTTTTCTGGTCCATTTGTTTAAGGTTCATGTGTTCACAAACTCCCTTCCAAAATTCATTAAAATGTATTTGTCTATTATCTTTCTTGAACTATTTTGGGACATTTATTTGACACAGTTTGTTTATTATCTCTGGTCGACCTTGTTTTTGTATGTATATGTGACGATATTCTTGAACTAACATTTGTTGACTGGATTTTTGGACTGGTATGTGACGCCTTTTGTTTATTATCTGTGGTCGACCTTGATTTTGTATGTATATGTGACGATCTTTCTAACTAACATTTGTTGACTATATATTTGGACTGGTATGTGACGCCTTTTGTTTATTATCTGTGGTCGACCTTGATTTTGTATGTATATGTGACGATCTTTCTAACTAACATTTGTTGACTATATATTTGGACTTGTATGTGACGCCTTTTGTTTATTATCTGTGGTCGACTTTGTTTTTGTTTGTATATGTGACGATCTTTCTAACTAACATTTGTTGACTATATATTTGGACTGGTATGTGACGCACTTTGTTTATTATCTGTGATTGACCTTGTTTTTGTATGTATATGTGACGATTTTTCTTAAACTGACATTTGTTGACTGTATTTTTGGACTGGTATGTGACAGACTTGACTGTATTTTTGGACATGTGTGTGACACACTTTGTTTATTATCTGTGATTGACCTTGTATTTGTATGTATATGTGACGATTTTTCTTAAATTGACATTTGTTGACTGTATTTTTGGACTGGTATGTGACAGACTTGACTGTATTATTGGACTGGTATGTGACACACTTTATTTATTATCTGTGATTGACCTTGTTTTGGTATGTATATGTGAATATTTTTCCTTAACTGACATTTTCTTAAAGTACTCCCATCAGATTCTGTTAATATATAAACAATTTCGGTTGTTATATGTAGATTTTTGTATGATCATTATAATGTCTACCTTTAATTTTGCATTTAGAAAGAGTGTGGCCCCATATGCTCTGCAATCTGAAACTTGACATGGGGTACAGGTTTCCAGAGATTTTTCCCTACGGGGTTTTGTTACCTGGTTTTTCCTGAGCCATTCAGTTTGCACACAGTTTTTCAATGATATGCCAGAGTTATATCATTTATCTATACATGTATGTATCTCATATTGACCTGTTATATGATTGAATGTTTCATTTGTAGATCTTGAAGAAAGAATAAATGTTATGTATGTATTTGTCATTATGTATAAATATTATGTTAATTATGTTTTTGTTGTTATAAATATATGTGAATTACGTTTTTGTTAAAAATAAATGTTCTGTAAATTGTGTTCTTGTTTGTATTTTATTGACAGTAATGGAATGTACATTTGAAGTGATATCTTGTGTTGGAGTAATGATTTGTTTAAAACTTACATACATATACTATGTGTATGTCCAAACTTAACAAAATTGATATATAGTTACTGCCTATATTCTTTTCAATAGTATTACTTATCTCTTTCTTTTGCAGATATTCTAATAAAGATAGAAACCAGTTGTTTTTTTGGAAGAAAGTAGAATTTTAACTAAGTAACAACACACATTTAATTAATATCAATGAGTTTCACAAAGGTACTTATGACAAGTAATAATACTGAAAAATATAGGTGGCAACTTAATTTTGTTAAGTACTCTCAGTGTACATGTATTATCTAGATACAATACAATCCTGTGAACACATCGTCAACAAGCAAATATTCAATAATTCCAGATATGGTTTAGTTACATCGATTGAAATTCAGATATCACATGGCCAAAAACAGAATGTTATCAAACCAATGATAACATATAAAATACCATCTGGCCAAATGTATTTACAATGTATTAGTACACTTTTCTTAAGCAAGTTTTTAGATACAAAAACACTGAGAATACTCAACTTTAGCTAGTTTTTAGCTCGACTTTTTCTTTTAAAGGCCGAGCTAAAAATCACTGCATTGTGATCACTGCATCACTTTAATGTAGCTCATAACTCAAACTGTAAGGGATAACGAGGTGGATAGATCTCACTGAGGTGGTGAACAGACTTGTGTTGGCACCACTTGTGGTGCTTTCGTTAGATTTAAAAATGCTTGGCGGAAACATTCTACCAAAGTTATTTGAACTCAGCATAATTATTATGGTGCAATGATGGAAGTATTTTAGGGAGAAACACCACAAAATTATAATGGCACCAGGATCTATGTTAGTTAACAATTTTTTATACAGGGTGTATGAAGGGCCTTGGTTGAGTGGTTATGGTTTAGTCACTGCAATACTTCACATTTGAGAAAACATTTCATCTTTTTTATGATTATAATAATGTTGTTTTGTTGTGAATATAATCAAAATCATGAATTTTACATGCCTCCTTCTTAACACAACAGAGAAATAAGTCCAGATATGAAATAGCGCAATTCAATATATCTTCAGAAAATTAAATAGAAAAGTAAATCTTACAAGAATAGAAATAAATATGTTAAACTGTTGTACAATGTGTACAAAAAGTGGATCATACAGATAAATATAGAATTAGCAAACATGAGATGGATTTCACAGTAGTGTTTGAGGAAGTAAAGGTGAAAACCTTATTGCCCTGGTTTTTTTGGTGTGTTCCTGCGTCTGTATTATGAGTTGGTGAGGAACAGACAATTGTTGATAATTGGAAATGATTGTTCAGCTTTCCATAGCTGTCATTCACATGGCGCGCATGAATTTTGATGCAGACAAAAGTACTGTACTACATTTTCTACACATGCCATGTAATCGTTAAACTAGTTCCCATTTCATGATATGTGCAAATCTTTGTTAGTTCAGTTTCCATGAGTACTTTCAGTACTTTGATTTTGATAAAAAAGGACTGAGCTAGGATTTTACAGGGTCAGATGATTGGTGTTTGTTGTTGACTTACTGAATGCTTGTTGTGTTGTGTCAGTATTTTAGCGTCGTATTATTGTATTTATGTAATATCACATTACTATGGGTTTTTTTTATTTCTCATGAAGTGCACATTATGTGAACTATGAATTGTACTTATCAATTCCCTGGAATATTCTGTACATAATCCACATGTTTGAGATTCTTTTGAAATAAGAAAGATGAATAGCAGAGGTTGTCTTATATTGGTTTGATTCACAAGTGCCTGTCCAATTTAAGTTGTTCGCAATCATTGGTTTAATTGAACAATATTTCTAAAAGTAGTTATATACCGTTTGTGTTGTTAATGTATAAATATCTTTATCATACAATGTATTAGCAATTACTTAGCAAACTTTCTGATACTCAAAGACAACAAGTTATATCTACTCTAGGTCTTAGAATGGAAGAATTAAAGGCTCAACAGGCTGCTATAGAAGAATCATTGAAGGACTGATCAGTCATCAATTTATTTAACTTTTTGCCTATGCTGTGTTTTTATTCAGAACAAATTATCCAGATTGTGTGCATTATCAAGTGTAAGGTGTATAGATGGTTGTTCATCATGTCTCTGACTCAATGTCCTGTTTCTATTTGCATGAATAGAACACAGAATGCCTTTGTAGAAGAAAATAGCAAGTGATATTTCCTTATTAGTAGTAGTGATGTTCTGATTAATCATTTATTCAACGAATCATTGACGTATGGTCTTTGACGTGACGATGCTCCCATTTCGGCAACTGATTGTTGATGTCTGTACATAGTTGTCGTTCTTGACTATAATACTGCAGACCTTACACAGTTTTACTTTAAAGATGATGCTGTTCAAGCTTAACTGTAAATGCAGCATAATTCTGGCCCAGTGTAGTTTGTTGAATAATCAGTATATTTTGATGTGATGTTTACTCAAACATCTTAATAATGTTCAATAATTTAATATTTAAATTCTCATTGATTTTGTGCTATTCGATTGGTGTAAGGGATGTTAAATTCATGCAATACTAACAACATTTGACCATTCTTATTTAATCAGTTTTAATCGATTAATCACTGACTTTTGCCTCTGATTAATCAACGAAATGTTCATGGACTGATTACAATCACTAATTAGTAGTCATCATCATTCTTGTTGGTTTATTGTAAACGTTTTGATGCTAATTATGATTGCCTTAAGTGTAATATTCTCATGTTAGTGCAGGTAAACTCTGTTGATTACTATTATCAAATTGAAATTCTATTAGTAGTCCAGTATGTAATAGTCATTGGTTATTTGTTCAAAATTGTTTTGATTAACATGAATGATCAATGCATCATTTGAAGTATATTATTTAATCAGGCAATATTACTCACTGGTAGGTATACTTTTTGAAACATACACTTTTATCCAACTTCCGGTAACTACCTCCGTTTAGAATCATTTATATTGTGTATTTTAAAATGATACAAATTTGTACAAATATATATAAAGTAATGAATAAATTAACAAACTAAAAGAGTTAAGTACTGTGACCAGTTTATTTTCTCAGTTCCCACATTTTTTTCAAATTACCGTAAGGTTGTTTCTGTATTTATGAAACCAAATCAAAAGTGACTTCTATCATAAAAAAACAGTTATCTTATAATTTCAATTTGCCAGCATTCAAATTTGATTATCTCCTAATACACATACTCTCTACTGCGCTATTGTCCATTTTTTTACAACAATTTAACCTATACAGCATGTCTGAAGACAATCACAGGAATCAATCTCTGTAACTACTATACAGTAAAGAAGAAACATAAGAGAAGAGATATCAGTATCTCTGCATATTTCATGTTCCCAAAGTCATTTAAGTATGTATAATTGATGCCTTATTATGAGCAGTGACAGGGTTTTCTTTCAACTCAAGCATTAAGGGTACAGTATCATCTTCTCATCTGTTTTTTAAACTTGTCGAAGTGATAATTATCAGTAGCTTTTTTATCCGGTTGAACTGTCAATGGACGCGAATCTGAAATACAGAAACAGTATAAAGTTAATCTGGAAAAATAAATACTTTACTAAGGATGGTACAATCCTAACAATTCAAAACATTTGAACACCTTAATATCATGAACCTGACGTATTAATGTAGCAATGTTGTATAGTGTATTTATAAATTGGTTAGAATATTCACCAGCCTGATTAGCTCAGTTGGTAGAGCATCTGACTTGCAAGCAGGAGGTTGCGGGTTCAAGCCCCGCATCGGGTACATTATTTTCCTCCTATTACATATGTATAACATGCATATTTTGATACTTATTTGTGAATTGAGTAGTGTAAAGTAGGCCTAAATCATGAGAAAAACTCCATATGGCCCTCACTGGGGAATGAATCCATGACCGCTAGTACTGTAGCCTCACCCGGCCTAGTCGGACACTTTACCACATGTGAATAGATAAATAGTTTACCAAAAAACAAGACTGTTGAAAGGGGCCAGTATTACTATATATAATATACTTGCATTATAAGTATATGGAATTATGTGAAATATTGATGCTGTAGTGAGTACATGTGCTGCTGAGTATGGGAATGTTGACCACTTGTCAGAGATGCAATGCTGATGTCATGGGGTCCTACCATAATCTATCTGACTTACTATGCTATATTAACTTCATTATTAGAGGCGGATTCAGAAGGATGGCCCACACAGCATCTCCCCCGCCCCTAAAAGTCACCGAGCATGGATTGAAATGAAATATGATTCAATTTACTGAATTCTGAAGTGCTCTGATCTTTCCTTTTTTGTTGGGTTTTCTAGCAACCGCAACCAATTAAATGAGAAAAAACAGACCAGACAAGCTCACCAGAATGCACCATTTCAATTCTTCAAATGAAAAATCTTCACAGCCTCCCCACTGTCTACTTTCCTAAATATTACACCAACGCCCCCTAACCGGCAACCCTGGATCTGCCTCTGATTATTATAAGTGTATAATGCCAGTACTGTATATGGATTACAAATATTCATTAAACCTGCATTTCAATAGAATTGAATTGAATGTATTTATCTTCTTTCAGTATCATAATTATGCCAGTTCAGATCTATGAAGTGTAAGAAGTTGTAGGCCTTCTGAATAGTTTACTAGTAAATATGGTCAGTCAAAATATGTTTAGTTTCTCTGGCACTTTTTAAAAAAAAAAATCAAGAACATATTTATATTCTTCATACTTCTTCTCTATTTGGTCCTGATTTTTAATAATGAGGATTTGTCTGTTAAATCATGTAAATGAGGATGAATGTTTAACTGATTAACTAATTATGTACATCTGTGTGAAAAACATCTTACATCAACTGAAATCATAATGTAAATCAAATTGGTATGTTTTCCATTGAATACTTTTCTTGACTGTGTATACATCAATAACTTGCATTAATTATATTGTAATTATTTTCAGTTGTTTATCTGTCAATTATTTATCTTTCAGTATATTGTAGTCATAACAAGTTCTTACCACTGTTGAAGATCTGGAGAATTTCAATATACTGCTATGATCCAGCCATTAAAATAAAATATACTGGTTGTTACAAGTGGTAATTGTAAAGCATTTTCAAGAACATCTTACTACATGATTTCTGTAACCAAAGCTCTTTCAGTGTCTAATCCAGGATATCAGACTAGGGGTATAATATTCAGCAGGAAAGTAGGCTATTTCACTGATTGATAATTCATTTCTAACTTTGGTCATGAACTTTTAGGGGAGATGGTGAGACAGATGCCCCCCCCCCCAAAATCCGCTAGTGCTTTATTGTTCTGAATATGATATATCTTTCATGATCATTTTGCTACATTGATATCATAAAATATTGCCATTATAATAATTGTGATAAATTTTCAGGAAGATTTTATTGCAATATTGTGAGTAAAAACAATTCAATTTAAAATGTGTACTTGCTTCACTTCTGTACATGTTTAAAATTAATATTTTCTTTTAATATATATGCATTATTGAAATATATGTATATTTATACAAGCTTTCCACTGAAGACATCAAATTTATGCAAACAGCATTGTAAACTTTTATTCTATGTGTGTTCGTTGATAAAAACGTTTTGACATATTGTATGTATCATGTGTATGTGAAATAAATGCAGATTGCAGAAGTACAAAACAGAGATTCCTTATTTACTTGCATATACAGTAATGAACATTTTTGGGGTAAATTAATCTAGTCCCATGGAACCAAATATCTAAATGCACTACAATATAATGTTGTACCACTTACTGGCAATCAAGCATCATGAAAACTACATGAACTATCATGCTTTTTGATGAAAGTTCAGAGTAAGATTTTTTAATTATCAGCAATATGTAACCAGAATAAAAAAAAATCTTTTTTTCACAACATAAACAAGAAAACAGATGAAATTCATTCAGTCAACAAATGAAAAATGGCATTTTTGACAAAATATTCCTTTTGTTGCCATAGTAACATTTTTGCTTAAATAAAGTCCATTTTCTGGATCCAGTTTAATGATAAGAGAACATATAACAAAATTCTTGAGATAATTTGAGACAGACATACACTTTGTCATTAAGTAGGCTACCCCATAGTTGCCTGATTTGAATAATACATTCCAATAATGCTTGAAATAATACCACAGTTACTGGTCACATTAAAGAATGATTCAGTTGCCATGGACACTTGAAACATTTAAATACAAAATCAGTTTATTTATTCATCCATTTATGAAAACTTGAATAACTATCACGAGTTTTTTTATAAATCTCAAAAATGAGATTGTTTAATTAATTTCAATATGTTACCATGGCAACCAAAAGAATACACTTATAAATATCAACATTACCCATTTTCATTACATATACAACAAAACTGATCACATTTCATCCAATTAATAGATGAATCAAGCATTTTTTTCATTATATTGCAAAATATTATTTTTGATGCCATGGCAACACTTCCAATAATAGAGTTTTAAAATTCACGTTTTATTTGAATATGATGAATAGAGAACCTATAATGAGATTTTGGACAAAAATTGACACAGGGCCAATTTTGGCCCTTAGTGAACCTACCCCTTTAGTGGTAAAGAAACTTAACCCATATCCTGTTAATAGATATATATATATCCTATTATAAGACTTATAAGAAATGTTCTTAATTCTGACACAGTGTGCATGTTTAAGACACATGGCCATCTCACCCCTAAGGCACCATTACAATCCTGGGACATTGAAATCATGATATAAACTCAAATCACAACTCAATACAACGTATCCAAACCAAATTATCTCTGTTTCTGACTTTCACGAAATTTCGATTAATACAGATATATTTATATACCGGTACAATAACTTGAAAAAATGTGTGTGTTTCTGGTAACCCGGCCGATCCTGAATTTTCCAAGCGACCCTAGACTTTTTATTAAGCCTGAGTAATGGTACATCCACTATCTCACTATTTTTACATTTCCACATGCTTTCAAAAGTCCCCCCCCCCGATCTACCTACCCTATTGTAAATGAGCAGGTGACCACATACAATAGGTGCAGATAGGTGAAGAGATATACAAAACAATATCATTCTCAGAAACTTGATTTTATTTTTCTTACATGAGCAAAACACAAATTTGTAAAATCAACTTGTATTGCACAGCATTGATTCATTCATAATCAAAATAATGAGACTTAATCACCATACGAAATTCACCATCATGCCATATTGTGTCAAATAAACACTCATTTGTAAATATTTTATACATGAAAGACATAAGCAAAAATGATGCATACAAACATACCGCAGTATATTTTTACAGATACAAACAAAACAACATGGTTTAGGGACTAGCCACTACTTAATGCTGAACTTTCTGGGCATACTAAATTCATGATTAAAACTAGGCCCCTAGGTCATAATACTTGAGAACAGCCTCAAAGTACAAATCTAAATTTCAACCTTGGAGAAATCTCATGTTGAAACAGTATACATTATCAATGCTTAAAATACATATTCAGATTTACTATGCAGAAAGATGAATTTATGATAAAAAAGTTATCACCAAAAAACAAAAATGTGATTCAAGCTTTTAAATTGATCTTTAATTGATTACATTTTAACCAGGAACTTAGATTAATATTTTGTTTAGCTGTTGGCCAAAGAGTGAAGTTGCTATGCTTTGTATCAATGAACGCAAAAAATAATAAAATAATTTATATAATAGAATTAATGTTTGTTTTTACTATAATCTATCAAATCACATGTAACCTTCTGAATTTTACTTTTTTTACAGCTTTTCCTCATATTCAATAACTTGAAAATACTATGATGAATTAAAGTACTAGGCCATCTAAAAAAATGCTGGTTTGCTGTAATGGGTGTGCCTCTTTCAGAAGTTCCCGGACTCAAATATTGTTTCAATTTGTAAAAAACTTCATCCTATTTTTATTTCAGTTTAGCAATATAATATAGAGTTATCAAAGAAGTCCTACTCACATTAAAAGTTTGGATTGCGTACCCTCTAACCAACATTTTTTTGAGGATAGTCTTATGCAAAATTTCAAACACTGGTACCTGAGGTAAGTCTATTTAATGAAATTTGAGATAGAAGTAACAAGGACAAATAATTGTGCTGAAATATTTTATAAAATAAGAACAACCTGAGACGAAAGAATATTTATTTTAGCATTTTAGAACAAATACATTAATATAGAGCTGAATAACCATGAATAACGCAATGTTAAAAATCAAAACAGAAAAAAGTAGAAGAACTTTGTAGAAATTTTAAGATAATGATAATAATATAAACAACTTAATTGCACTATAAGCCAAACTGACCTCGAAAAATTAAGGTCAACATCAGTATGTCAAATGGGTCAACTAAATGTCTTTACAAGGTCAAGGACATTACCTATTGGCAAGTATACATTTAGGCCTACATACATGTGTGACCGAATAAGTTAAGTATATAACAAGATCTAAGAAAAACTCAAAAATGAACAACAGAAAAAATGAAATTGAAATCATAATCCAAAAAAACAGGTTTCATAATAAAGAAAAGTTATGTAAACAAGAGGGCCATGATGGCCCTATAAATGCTCACCAGGAGAAAAGGTCATTTGGAGATGAACATAGTTGAGGTTTTCTATACGAGTCCAAGTAAGATCAAGTGACCAATCTGGGCAGTTTTTAATCCCATGGCCATTATATGAACAGATTTAAAAGAGGTCCATTAGACAAAGCTAGATACCAAATATCTTAGCTCTAGGCCTTGTGGTTTCGGAGAAGAAGATTTTTAAAATTTTCCTATATAAAATAGAATAAACCCCAGGGCAGGGCTAATTTTGACCCCGGGGCCATAATTTGAACAAACTTGGTAGAGGTCCACTAGACAATGCCACATACAAAATATCTAAGCTCTAGGCCTTCTGGTTTCGGAGATTTTTTAAATTTTCCTATATAAGTCTATATAAATCAAGTGACCCCCGGGGCGGGGCCAATTTTGACCCTAGGGCAATAATTTGAACAAACTTGGTAGAGGTCCACTAGACAATGCTACATACAAAATATCGTAGCTCTAGGCCCTGCGGTTTCGGAGAAGAAGATTTTTTAAATTTTCCTATATAAGTCTATATAAATCAAGTGACCCCCGCGGCGGGGCCAATTTTGACCCTAGGGCAATAATTTGAACAAACTTGGTAGAGGTCCACTAGACTATGCTACACACCAAATATCAAAGCTCTAGGCATTGTAGTTTTTGACAAGAAGATTTTTTAAATTTCCTATATAAGTCTATGTAAAATCAAGTTACACCCGGGGCGGAGCCAATTTTGACCCCAGGGGAATAATTTGAACAAACTTTGTAGAGTTTCATTAGACAATGCTACATACCAAATATCTCAGCTCTAGGCCCTGTGGTTTCGGACAAGAAGATTTTTAAAGTTTTTTCTATTTGTTGCCATAGCAACCAGAGTTTTTAATGAAATTTAATTTTTTGAACAACTTTGAAAGGGGACCACCCAAGGATCATTCCAGCAAAGTTTGGTTGCAATCGGCATAGCGGTGTAGGAGGAGATGTTGTTTTAAGTAAACATGGACGCCACTTCACGACGAACGACGCACAATGGACGCAGGGCGATCACAAAAACTCACCTTGAGCACATTCGTGCTCTGGTGAGCTAAAAAGGAAAAAAATTGATAAAGCACAATACCAGTAGTAATGAAAGTTAGAGCCAATCCTTGCAATATACTGATACAAAAGAAATCTTTACTTAAATTAAACATTATCAATATTCACCAGTCATATCCTAAAGATGACATTTATTTTGGCCTTTTATTTTTACGCCGTTTTTCAACTATTTTTCAGTTGTAGATACGGCGGCCTATTCACTGAACCAGTTTTCCTGCATTCTAACCAGTACTAACTCACCCTTCCACAAAGAATCAGCCACTTCTCAAGAGATTTTGTCAAAATGTCATGGAAGGTTATGATCTTATGACCTACTGAGACCAGTTTTGAACCTGGATTGCAAATCCAGCACAGTAACAACTGGACCACGCCCATGGCCCCTAAAATTGTAAAGTCTCAAATACAAAAAGTAACACAAATAGAAAACAAGGATATGGTTATACCAGAACAATGTAGCTAACTAACAACAGATACATTTCTGTCACAAATATGAATGAGGGTAGTTAAGTTGAGCCATAAATGAACAAAGCATGTATAAGATCAAAAGCCTGATAAAAACAAACAAATATAAAACACCACAATATTTAAAGCTGCAATAATTAAGGTATTGGACTAAGTTCATTTAATTCAACACTGTACAACAAAATCCCATTATCTAAGCAGAATATACTAAGTAAATTAAGCATATTGTTACTGTTAAGTCATTTTACTTAAGGCATAAAAAACATTGTTTGTTTCTGGTTACCCAATGTACCCTAATTTTCCCCCAGGGGCCTAGTCTTTTAGTTAGGACTGAGGAACATTTTTACCTTTCCACACACTTCCAAGAGCTAAATAAGACACCAACACAACAACCCAATTTTTAATGAGCACGTAACCAGAAACAAACATATATTATTAGGCCTAAATAAACCAAATTAACACAGTCTTCAGATACACATAAACTACATCAGCCATCAGTCACACAGATGAGCAGGTAGGACTCGGTATTTCTGGTATTGAGGTGTTTGCAGTTACTGATATGGTTGAGTTGATCATGAGGTAAGTTGTTGATTCTTCAAACCCATTCCCTCACATTCTATCACAGTTTGTCCGACAGATATCTTGTTGACAGTAAACTTGGCCTAAATTGAAGATTTCTTATTATAATAACTTTTACTATCTAATTCAATAAAGCATCCCAAAGAGCATAACATATAGTGCCATCTTTGCCCTCTATTGCTCACATGAGAATCATTACTTGACAAGGTTTGGTGAAGATCCAATCAAAACAGTGACTTCTATAGAGCCAAAATTTTGTCAAAACAAACATTCTGACCCAGTTCTGTGAAGATCTAACTAAAAATGGGCCTCTATTGACTTTGTGTTCAAAAGGCAAAAGTTGACAACACACGACGATGGCCAACAAACAAAGACAAATAACAAAAGTTTACCACGAGCACATTGTGCTGATATGAGCTAAAAATGATACAGGCCAAAAACTATATATCCAAGATCCATTTAAACGGGGAATTAAAAAGCAAGTTTATAGACATGTTGCACACATATCTGATATTCTACACATCCTGTTAAAAAATGTTATAAAATGAGAGGGGCTAGTGATTATTAGTCAGAGACTATAATCAATCAACCATAGAGCCCACCCCCCTCATCAAATACACGACCTTCCATAAGTTAACATCAAAGTACCTCACGCTGAAAATAGTTATGTGCTGGTTTCTATTGAAATTTTAATTAACTCGGTACTTACGTCAGTTAATTGTCTAGCAACATGTATTGCAGTTTCTGAATGAAGTGTAACAGGACCACACCGTATAGAAGATTTACCATTAGCTAAAGCCATCAATATAATCAACTGTAAATGAAGTTAAATACCATTTAGTAACAACAGAACAAAATATATAATCATTGACTTTTTTTGTTCATCAAATATGGTTAAAATATTAAATTAAAACAATAATGATTTCGACTACAATATTTTACACATCAAGGGAGGCAACTGTTTGTTTATAAAATAACATAAATTTTATTATTAACTTATTGAAAAAACATGACAGTGAGACAACTAAGTAAAAAAAATTTACAACACAAAAAAAACAAATAAATGTCAAAGAGACAAGACATCCTTTGTTTTTTGTTCATTTATCTCTCAAAAATGAACACAGGGGCATGTGTCTACAGCACAAACACAGGAGGGCACAAATTGTTTAAGCTTCATACAGACAATGTTTCTGTTTCATTGGGTTGAACAATCGTTTTTAAAGCCAAGTTCACCATTATCAGTTTTCCTGAACTGTATTACAATCAGTATTAAATTCTCATTCCACAAGATCTTTGATCACCAGGTTTCAAGTCCAAGTTACTTACCACTGGATCAGTGGTCTGCTAAAAATGTATTACTTTTATTCTAGAGAGCCAAAGGTGAAGTTCAAATTAGTACAGAGAGCCATTTTTCCATAACATAAGCATTTCTGGACATTATTGACTTAGCATTCTCACATAAATCTGTCCGTACCATGGTGAAAGCTAAAGAATAGAAAACAAGAAGTGTTTGTGAAACATGGATGCCCCCTAAAGGCCAACTGGATAGTATGACCTTGACCTTTGACCTCAAAATCAATAGGGGTCGTCTATATGTGATGACCAACCTCCCCACCAAATCTGAGGAGCTTAGACCAAATAGTTATTTGAAATGGGGTAAAATTAGATATTGCACACCCAGTATTAGCTAGTTTATTACCTGATCTTGTAAGAAATCATCAACACATCCTCCATGACATAATTGATTAAGTAAGTTTTCACCAACTCCTTTACCTACAACATGAGCAGGCATACCTGAAATATACATGTATAATCAACCTAGGATCTTTCTAATAGACATACATCACAAAATACAAGTTCATTTATAAAGCGAACAAGATGTGTTTTTAAAACACAATGCCCCCTCCAGATGGCCTTGACCTACTGACCTGAAAATGCACAGGCATGTGAAGTTTGAGGATAGTAGGTGGAAGGGTTTTGATTTTATAGGCAAGGTTAAAGTTTGGTACAAGCAAACAGACAGGCCAAAAACAATATGAAAGATGAAAATAATAAGACAGATTTATGACACTATATTTGACTACCCTTCACATGGTTCGTTTAATTATCAGTCTAGAACTTTGTAGGCAGTATTGTAAATCACAGGTGGAATTTTGAAAATAGATATGTTTTGAGTTTTTGTCTTGGGTTTCTTTTGAAACATTTAGCAAGTTGAAAAATAAAAATGATATGATTGCGGATGATCAGCCATTCTTCATTTGTACTCACATACCAATACATTGCATTTTCACTGCATGATACTGTCGAATCACAAAAGTTCAGAAAAGGCAAGAGAACAACCAAGAATTTCAAATTTTCGCATTTTTTGTTTATGTGAAAATAATATGAAAATAACATGATGGCACTGGATGAAACATGGTTTTCACATGTTTGTTATATTTATGAAATGATTCTTTGAAAGTAAGCCAAGTAAAGTATTTTGTATATGAAGATGTGGATAGGTATAAAAGCAACGGTATATTTACCTTTTTTGCCTAAACCATTTGCTCCAAATGTACAACCAGTGTCAGTATATGCACATACCCTGCAAAATGTAGATTATATATCAAAAGAACAGAGAATAACTTACAGCTACAGCTAGCAGCAGCTTAGAATAGCTAAAAGCTTCAGGGTTCTTATATTAAATGTCAACAGTTGATTATGTTTTAAAGAATCAGCAATACTTCTTACAATTGTAACAGCAAATTTGACCCTTCAGCAGAAATTCTTAATCCCTATTTTACTAATTTCAAGAGTCAAAATACCATTTTAAGGGTCAAATGAAAGCCCCAAGTATCCATTTGAGTAACGTCAGAGACCGGCAAAAATCTTAAAAAATAACAATGCAACAATCTTTATAAAGGTGCAGATAAACCTGTGAACAAAGGCCAACCTTTGGGTAAGACATAATGTGGCCTTTATAGGCAGTTTGCTTTTATTTGGAGGTCATTTTCTTGTAAATGATCACTGATAGTTTTTCAAAGAATAGTCTTACTTCAAAGGGTAACGTTTAATTGGAGGAGGTCGCTAACTCAGGTTTGATTATACTCTTAAATAACAGGGCAGCGGCCCTGGTCCAGTGGTTAGTGTGCTGGATTAACTTGATTCCCATTCAAGGCTGCGGCGGGTTATACCCTTCTTTGAAAATTTTATATTGATTTTCCTCCGCATGAGGAGAAATTGTAGGTTTCTTGTGGAAGGAAGGCTAAGTTAGTACTGGTAAAAATACCATCATGGACAACTTGTTAGGTAAATCATTTGTAATTAACCAAAAGTTGTTGAAATATGGCATTAAACCCAAAAAATAAACTAGAGCTGTCACAGAGGTGACTAATACTCCCGCCGCCGCTTTGACACTAAGAATGTGATAGTACACTATACTGCTAAGTTCAACGGCACATTACTTTGCAATGAGTGGATCACTGGGCATGAAAATTGTGTCTTGCACATCTACATTTATATTGATAATATATTTCAAGTTTCAATTCAATCCCTTGAAAAATGTGGAAGTAGTTCGCTCCACAAACTAAGACTGCCATTCTACACTATATGGCTAAGTTCAAGGGCACATAACTCTGGAATGAGTGAATCGCTGGGAATGAAAATTGTGTCTTGCACATCTACACTTCATGGTGATAACATATTTCAAGTTTCATTGCAATTGCTTAAAGACTGTGAAAGTAGTTTGCTCCACAAACTTATGATATTTTATGCAGACGGACAGACGGACGGACCAACCAACGACCGACCAATTGACCGACAGAGTGACTCCAATATACTCCCTCTCAAACTTCGTTTGCAGGGGTATAATAAATTAACTAACTGACAGATTAGAAACAGTGTATTGAAGTACTGATGTACAGTTCTGATTCAATTGGTAATACACTTACATCATGCCAGTACCACTTCCTACACAATTGGTTTCTTTTACAACATTAATCTTGATAGGAACATCTTTATAATCTTGTCTGATTGCTTTCTCGCAACTCTGAGCCATTTCATGAGCAATCTAAAAGAAAAAAATAAATATGTCACAATTTTTTAACTGTATATTTCAATCCTAATAATTACCATTAAAAAACAACCAGAACAGAATGTATGTATGTAAACCTTAAACCCCCAACAGGGGTATATAAGGCAGGTAATGGCTGGTGGGTGGTTTCCCTTGATTTTTAAACTGTTTTCAGATCAGGGAGAGATTTTTTTTAAAAACTGATATTAAATGATGTTTTTAATCACTGAAAAATATTCTGAATGAAGTAAAATGATTCTTTTATCAGTCCAGATGAGAAACTTCAAAATGTATGAAGATTTAGGTTCTTATATTTTCAAAACAATTTATAACAGAAATTCAAATTTGAATTAGAGGGAGGGGTTTATATGGTTTAACCCATCGTCTGCTTCAGCTATTTGTAGATTCTGTACAGTAAGTCAGCATTCACTGTATTTCTATCACTGATAAAACAATGTAGAGAGAGAGTTCATTTGATAAAACAATGTAGAGAGAGAGTTCATTTGCATCCGATAGTCTGATCGGAAGTTGCGTCTTTAAGACAGCAGTGACATCTGTAATGATGTACATTTTTGTAAAATAATAAATTGTATTAAAGAAAATGAAAGCATAGAAATCATTTTGAAACATTACACTCTATTAACCAAACTACACAATACATATAATTTTTTTAAAAAGTACAAGTTTGAAATTAAATAATTTTCAGTACGATTTAATTATAATTATTATCATAGCCAGAGTCAAATACGGCAAAAATTCAACCCTGGACTCGAAAATGTCCAAATCCAGTCCTGTGGGACGCAGACTTTTCATAAGATATACTTGCCATTTTAAAGTAAGGGAGATCACTGTGTAAGATTTGAGAAGCTATTTTCGTTTTTTACATATTTACACTGACAACAGATCTTTGATCGTTTTTTTTTGTATCGAAGAATAAAGCACACAAGTTCTTAGAAAAAATATATACAAATAATAAACTGTAACACAGACTGACTTAGGGACCCCTGCAATTTATAACAGGACCCTACTAAAACAACTACCTGAGTCCCAAGGACTCTAAAGTTTTAAAGTCAGTGTAAAACCTTGCATAACAATGTCAGAACAGAACCTGATTAATATGTAGACAAATTATGTCAAACAATAAAATGTTCAAAGTGAAATGACGTACGTACCCTTACTGGTAAAACACCAGCTACAAAAGCCACACCATATATATGAGTGACATTACCAGGATCTAACATTGTTACAGGAGTTAGTTCCTTCACAGGATACACTGTTACATGAACTTCACCACCTCCTTTAGGAAAATATCCCCTGAAAAATTGTATATGATATGGTAAAATATGGTGCACTTGATATGTACAAAAAAACATACATACCTTACATGCAGTCAAACCTGTGTTTGAATCCACCTCCGAAGAAAAGCCACCCTGTGAATTAAAGCCATTGTTTGAAAAAATGTTACAGATTTAGAACAAGCTGACCTCAGAATAAAGGCCACCTGTCAATAAAGGCAACATTTCCAAACGGTGGCCGTTGTTCACCAATTTGTCTGAACATAATATACACAAATGAGAAACAGTCTTCTTTGCAAAAACACTGCTGATGTTAAAGAAAAATATGCTATGGAAAATAAACAGCAGATTGACATGTATTCAGTCTTTTAAACACATATATTTTTGTGTCATTTTCTCACCTTCTAGTAATTTCACAATCAAACTTTACACCAAACTTCTCAGCTACTGGTTTGAATACCTGTTCAAGAAACGAACATGCTCAATAAAACTACACAATCAATAAAACACAGTTACCTGGTAACAGTATTTGAAATGTACATAATTTCATTCTTCAAAGAAAATCAACAACTGCAAGAAGTTTCATAATACATTCAGGCACTACTTTAATAAGTCACCACAGACATAATACTAATATACTGACAATTTATGAGCAATAATTTTAATCACATTTCTGCCTTCACAGACCATGAAAGCAAACACCTCTATGAAAAAATAACTTGCTGTTGAGTATTACCAATTACAAGCAAAATGAAACAAGCTCTATCAAATGCAACATTCATGAGCACTAACAAATTTATCTAACCAGACATGATACTGAAATTTAGTTGTATAACTCTAATAAAATATTCTCAACAAGGGTCTACTAAGAATTTGAATAACTCACCATCATTGTATAATCTATAGGCGGGGCCATGTCAGCATTAGTTCCACCCCTTAATGTCATAGTACCGGGACCATTGCCCATGAGGAAACATGGTAAAGCTGCCTGCATTAGTAAACATATACTCCTGAAATTACAAAAAAATGGGCTAAAAATGTGGCCCCTAGTGTGTTCACAACATAAAGTTTGATGACACACGACGCCGGACGGAGACTGATCCTAAAAGCTCATCCTGTCACTTTGTGACATGTGAGCTAACAAGGCATGCAAGAAAACTATGGTTACATGTATAGACTTGAAAATATAATAATGCACAAAATTCACTACTGAATAAATATTCACTACTGAATAAATACAGACAAACAAGTTTTGGGTTAAACCTTAATCATCATTTTAAGAATAATTGTGATATATCATTTCACTGAGGGGTAAGATCAGTAACTGTTGCATATAAAGGCTAACTATATATACAGGCCGAGTTCATGTAAAGGCCTATTGTGTATAAAGGTCAAGTGCATGTAAAGGCCTATTGTGTATAAAGGTCAAGTACATGTAAAGGCCAAGTGCATGTAAAGGTCAACAGTGTATGAAGGCCAAGTGCATGTAAAGGCCAACTATGTATAAAGGACAACTGTGTACAAAGGCCAAGTGCATGGAAAGGCCAATGGTGTATAAAGGCCAAGTGCATGTAAAGGTTCAAATATATGGCTATAAGCTTCAATATCAATCAAAAAGGTAAGTAGTACAAAATCATGTAATTTAACAACCGGTACAATTAAAGAAATTTCAGATATACCCTGCAGTGTGAGTATCGGCGAGGTAGTTTCCAGATTTCACAGTTCCAGGTTTGAATTGTATTGCAGTTGAATTAACCTGTCCACCAACAAGTTTTCCACTACAAATATCACAGATAAGTTGAATACCAGTCAAGTGCTGTGGTCTACAAACAAAAAGAAACACAACAAAATTACCTATTGATGTACCCAGGTAATAATAAATTTGTCCCTTTGGTTCAAATTCTCAAGAATCAGAAGTTTTATTTTGCTAATTTCAAGAGTCATTTTAGGGTCAAATGAAAGCCCTAAGTCTCACAGTTATTTTTAAGAAAGTAAATATTGTTTATTAGACAAAATAATCAGTCCATCATAATAGCACACAGGTACTAATATTCAACACAACAAAGTAAAATTCTATGAAATATCCGAGGTATATTAATATGTATGATTGTATCCTGCACAAACAGCACTTATACAAACACAAATTGTGTTAAGCATGGATGTTTCAAGATACAGAACTTGTAAGGCAAACTTACAAAAAGAAAATAAATCAACCAAATACTGTCAAATCGGTGTTAGTGGCTACCTCCAAATAAAGGTCACTGTGTGAATATGGGCAATTTCTAAAATTAGATTAATTTAGAACAAAATGACCTCCAGATAAAGGCCACCTGTCCATAAAGGCCACATTTGGTGTTCCCAAGGTTGGCCTTTGGTGACAGGTTGGAATGTACAAACTGATCAATTAAGTATAAAAAAGTATAAATACAGTATAACCTCTCCACAGCAGGGCCATCCCTTGAGCAACAACTTCCTTTCAACAACAGCAAGATTTTTTCCCACTGCATGAACTATTACCGGGGTAATCTAATTTCTTTAGAGAAACAAACTCTCAACAACAACATAATTTTGCTTCTCCCAAAGGGTTTGGAGAGGTTGCACTATATAATTAAAAGTCTACCTTAAACCAGGTTTACTTCTGCCAGCTCGAATCTTCTCAACATTAACTGATTTGTGAAGTAAACAACAAATAGCAACAGTATTACGTAGAATCTGACCACCCTGAAATCAGAATTTAGCAGCTTTTTCAATATAGTGATGTGAATTCATCATATAAGAAATGAAGTTGACTCATGAATATTTGATAATATTCTAATTTTAGAATTAGTCATCCCATTTCTAATCCTTATAAAGAATAGAAATGTGGATAGTTTTACTGACCTAACAGAAACAAAGGGATAATATATTGGGATTCAGTTAAGTCAGCGATTTTTTTTTACTATGTTTACTGCCGTATATGGGCAGTTTCCCCTAGAAAAATTTCCTTCATTTTCCCCCTAAAATGGCCAGAATTTCCCCTAACATTAACAAGAAGTGTTTTCTACATGATCAGGTAAAAAGAAGAAAAATACCACAGTTTTCACACCATTGTCACCAATTACAGTGTAGTAATATTTATGTTTATGATTTAAACAACTAAATAATCACATATTCCGTAGAAATAAATGTTATTATATATTCCCATTTTGAAATTTGTTGCGCTAAATTTCCCCTTTTGATGGGCATGGGTAGTGAGAAAATTTTGGAAAAAAATCACTGTAAGTGATGTCAATCATATGGATTAGAATAGTTTGTACTAGCCCGATCTTAAGTTCTTAACTTTCTAAGGGTTGGACACTGGTACATGTACCACATACTGTGACAGTACCGTTCTTAAACTATTCACACAGATAATATCACTGTTACATGTTCTTCAGCTGTGAACTAAAGAAGTCCAGGATTGTCAATAATGGAACTACAATGAAATTTCATTGGCTCACAATTGTTTTGGTGGCCAAACACATGTATAAATACTTATATTATACTATATGCTTGATCAGAATTTGTAATGCAACCAAGGACACCGGAAACAATTTAACATTGGGGTAATGGAGGAGGTGGGTTTTGGAGGGGGTGCTCCCTTGCCTCAAATGAGGGCTCCGAAATTTATTTTTTACCCAAATAATGGGGCGGTGATCACTGCAATTGCCAACCCAGCTCTGGCACCTCTGGCAACATTTGATTATTGAATTATTGATTAGAATAATATAATTAATATAGTGTTCTTATTGTATGTTCTTATGTGTTGTGAAAATTACTGTATTCATTTATATACAAGCATGTATATGTTAATTTTATGATTGTAAATGTTTATATGAGTGTCAATCTGTCACACTGTAAATATTTCCGGTATTTAATGAAATAAACTTTATAAACCAGAAACTTACAAAATAACTTGGGCAGGTAGGAATCTATATTTCAAAATCAAATAAACTATTATTTAATGTCTATTAAAGCAGCGTCTTTTAAATTCTATTTGAGTTACCCTGATTAAAGGTATAACCAGCAATGAATATATATTATATATATGTATAGACAAAAAAGGCGCTGATCTTTGAAATGAACATATCTACAACTGTACAATATATGAAAAACATGATACTGGTGATTAAATAATACAACATATCTGCTTCTGTCATACACATACACATTGGGCAAATAAACCAGCAGTTTGACACAATGCAGTCCTGAGTGTTTCAGTACTTTTACAGTGAAGTCTTAATTTGTGTCTGAAATAAAACTACATTTTGATCAGAAATAATTCATAACTGGCATGATAAAATAAGACAACAGGATTTTAAACATACGCCTTCCAGTTCACTCCCATCAATTGTAACCACATTGTCGCCACCAGCACAAGTTGCCATTCTGACTATTCCACTCTTAATTAATGATTTCTTACACAACCGCAATACAGAACGAAACCGGAAACGTAACATTTGGTTATCATTGATTCGTTCTTTAATATTTTATACATGTCCCTTGTTATTTAATCGAAGTTTATATTCTTAAAAAAAGATTCAAGCTATAGATCGTTTTGTTATGAGTTGGAATTGTATTTTAATTTCAAAATCAAATACGATGTCATGTTTCAACAATTAGATTGATAAAATGTTCAAATTATTGATGTTGACGTGTAAGTGATTAACACACGCCGCCGATCGGAACTTTGTTCAACGTAAAAGTGCTTCGAAACACCAAACAAGTAAGATGCTAATCAGCTACTGTAAATTTGGAATTTTAGGGGAATTTGGTAAGTTTCGTGAGTTCTTTACTTGTCAGTCGTTTTAATCATTGCTTTGGGTTGTCAAAAGAAAGCGGTCAATACTTTCTAGCAAATGGTCTAAAATGACAGGTCACGCGTTCTGTGAATTCTAAGTGTTGGCCAGTTTTTTTTTCATAAATAATGGTGACCTATATTCCAATCCAACCACTCAACAGCTCATATTTGACCATAAGCAGATAAATGTCTAACTTCTAGTATATAAATTAATCTATGATATTGTTATTTGTAATAGTCATTTTCTTGTGAAAGATCGAGTTAATTAATGCATTTGTCACTTTGAAATGTGTATATTTTCATACATTCTGATGGCGCTATCTTACTGTACATAGCGGTGTGGTATAGTGTTGGAAAATCGGACTCAAAAGAGAATCGATTATCGAATCGAATCGGAAAGGATGTTTCGATTCATAATCGAAAAATAAGCGAAACCTAGTTCATATCCTTATTTTATAAACTTATTTGGTTGTTACTTGTTTGTCATACATAATTATATCTGAAACTCAAAAAAACTTCAAGACTGTTAACATGAACCTCCCTGTCCCTCACTGGGCACTATATTACTGAGGATTCTGACTCTCAATCAAC
This sequence comes from Lutraria lutraria, assembly GCA_964023205.1. NCBI lineage: Eukaryota > Metazoa > Mollusca > Bivalvia > Venerida > Mactridae > Lutraria > Lutraria lutraria. Next base: position 16,245,372 of record OZ026838.1, read on the forward strand.
TTAATTGTACCCATTTTTGTTGATTTTCACACAGTCTGCATTAAGCAGCATTGATTGTTTTTGTTAACAAAAACAGTTTGTCGACATACTTACAAAAAACATAATTACAAATGTCAAGGACTTAAATACTTACGTCCTTGCAAATGTCAGTATAAAAATAAATTACAAAAAGTTTGATTCTTTACACATTTTGTTGGTACGAGTGAGAAATACGGGTCATATTTACATTTTAATTTAAAAGTCGAGTACGAGTAAACTAAGCATAGACGAATTCGGATATACTAGTTCACCAGATTTCTTAGATTTTACCGCTTTATTGCTATAACCTTGAGCTAGCCATCACTATAAAAATGAGGTCCATATTCCCGATCATATCCCTTTATGTATTTCGTGTCAGCTTTTCATCTGGAATTCTCCGCATTGCGAAAAACTGTTACTTGTAAATAATTGACTGGTTTATTGATTCGGGCGTCGAGTATCATAGGTAAATTAAAAGAAAGCAATCCAGTCTATTTCTAAAAATAGATAGATAACTCCCGCCCTGTTCCAGGCATATTTAAAACACCGCTACTAGTAACCGTTGTTAACAGCTATAATGCCTCATTTGTTATGTACCAGTCTTTTTTAAGAATGGGATTTTCCTACGGACAAAATTCATCGGATATCCATGCCGACCAGCAGGTCGTGGGTGTCACTGGTTCTTTGCGATTTATGAACATCTCGGACGGACGGACTTAAGTTTAAGTGTCAAATCCAACCAGGATATGGGAAAATTTCACTAGATACGAAAGTAGAGGAAAGAGGTCAGTTGCTCAAATAGCGGCAGTGGTCTTTACTTACCTGTTACAACATTGATTTAACACCTCTAACATCGATAGTCGCCGACCAGAAGCTGTCAGCGACGATTATTCGATTCTACTCGATTATCGTTTCATCACTAGTGTGGTATATTGTAATTTGTATTATAAATTGGCTGGGATATTCACCAACCTGATCAGCTCAGTTGGTAGAGCATCTGATTTGCAAGCAAGAGGTCGTGGGTTAGAGCCCCGCATCAGGTACATAATTTTCCTCCTGTTACATTCACAGGGGGACGGAGTGTACCTGTGATAAATTCTGATAATAATTTGGTCAATTTAAGACGAAACACATGTTTACTTATATAAACATAATAAAAGGGGTGGAACTACGCTCACCAAAATCACATTCTCATTTTGATACCTCTCAAACAAACACCGATTTTATTGTAATCCTTTGCTAGGAAACTAAACTACATCATTACATGTATACTTACATGTAGTTTAGATCAATAGAACTTATTAGAAGATATAATTTCCTTTTCAAAAATGTATAGGTTTCCATGATAGTCTGTAATGACTTAGATGCATCAGCTCTCAAAAACGAAAGTTGTACCCGTAAAACGTGTCTAGGACGAGATCCTGCAACCGACTGTTCACATATTGCACATTATATGAAATAAGTCTGTCACATGATATGCATACTATTTGTGAACACTTACCCCAAGAATTTTAAAAGAAAATGATAATACCGTTTTCCGGTACCACTTATATAGGGAAAAAAATCACTGCACTAAATCACATCGCGAGAAACGGAGAATACTCTATCAAGAGGGATGCGATTACTAGAGATGATGATGATGTATTGTAGGTTGACTGTTTTTCAATTTTCGTATAAATACACTGGTTTCCACATCATACTATTATAACTATAGCAAACGCTAAAACAGCGGGAACCAATAATATCGCAGACTTTATGAAGTGGCTGACATTTGTGATTTTTTTGTGTTTTACCTGTTCTGTCTGTCCAGTCTGTCCAAGAATTACAAGATAATGTCCATTTATGATAAAATTTTTGCAAGCAGCTGCTTAAATCATTCATCCTCAATCAAACGTTTGTTTACATATAAATCGTAAGGGCCCAAACACAATCCTATTAATGTACATGCATGTTTACATAATATTGGCTCCCGTCGTTGATCTTCTTTTCAAACACTATTTTTACTTATTCCAACACTCAACAATAACAATGCACGTTTGTTAACATAATCGTAAGGGCCCAAACACAATTCTATTAATTTACATATTCTACTTTTTTTAGGTATGGGTTTTTTTGAGACGTAAGAAGTTGTGTGCTGTACAATGTACAAACAGATTCGTGCAATGGGCTCTCATATCAGATACTCTCCTGTGCCGTCTGATGAGCACAACACATTTCCTGTCAAGGCTGGAAAATTTAGACTGCCGAAAATCTCAAGATTGAAATTAGCTGGACTTATATTTGTGATCATCGTTTCCATAGGACTTGTTGCAATATCTTGTCTGCGCTCAGGGTATTTCTCAAATTCATCTGTTTGTAATGTGACAAAAAACGATAAGAATAACGATGGTGAACAGTCATGGAAACCTGTGGATCACGTGAAATTGCATCACATGAAGAGACGTCTACCTCAGTGCATAATAATTGGTGCACGGAAGGCAGGTACTAGGGCTTTGTTAACATTTTTAAATATTCACCCAGATATTGTCGTCAAAGGACCAGAAATGCACTTTTTTGATGATGATGAAGCTTATCGACAATCTCTAGAATGGTACAGAAAACAAATGCCATACACTTACAGTGATCAACTTACAGTGGAAAAAACTCCTGCTTACTTCACTGAAGATGAGGTCCCAGAGAGGGTATATCGCATGAATCAAACCATCAAACTGCTTCTTATATTGAGGGATCCAGTTGAAAGAATAATATCGGATTATGTTCAACTTGCTGAAGGTAAGAAGTCAAGGAACAAACCGTTTGGAAAGTTTGAAGATCATGCAATTGATCCACATGGGAACATTAACAGGAGCTACAAAGCTGTGAAAAGATCTATCTATCATAAGCATCTTACTCGTTGGCTCACATTCTTCCCGCTGAGTCAGATATTTATCATCGAAAGTCATGAACTGGTTGTTAATCCCTCTGGTGTGATGCATGATGTGGAGAATTATCTAGATGTTAGCCACAAGATCAAGCCTAGTAACTTTTATTTCAACAGAACTAAAGGGTTTTATTGTGTCAAAACTGATGATCAACAAAGGTGCCTGACTGAAAGTAAGGGTCGACCCCATCCTGATGTGGATCAAGAAGTTATTGAAAAGTTAAGAAGATATTTTGCTCCTCATAATAGAAAGCTGTATAAGATTATCGGTAGAAGTTTTGATTGGCCAGAATTTTAAAATATCATTAAAGTACGAAACTTGAAGTACTCATTGCCAACAACACATGTATCAAGCCCTTCTGTGACTTAGACTGTTTTAGCATCATGGTCCTTTTTATTGGCTTTCAAAGTCAGGCATGCTTTTTTTTACTATGCCTAAAGTTAAAGATTAAATTTTAGTATTAATATCAAATGTACCGGTATTAAGCTGCATTTGACTATTGGGTAACTACATAATTTAGGTCTGTGTATTTGGTTTATTCTTATAGATCTATGCTTAAGCTCAAGTTCTGAAGTCTTTGATAGAAATTAACTGATTTAAAAATAGTATGAAAATATCATATCTTGTGAGTGTGTACCATTTGTATGAAGGACCATGCAGAATGCTTTATTTGTCCCAATATCTTGGAAAAATAATGAACATGGAGCAAGAAATAAATAATTGATAAGCTTGTTCTAAAATATTTGTTCTGTTTTGAATTGTTTAGCATTAATTAAAAAGCATTAATATTTCCTTATAATACAATACATTGTGTTTTAATGATTTTTTAAGTAACAAATGTTTTCATTTTATAATACAGGATTGTTAAAAAATATTTTTAGTCGTAGAATTATGTAGTCTTCTACAGGAAATGCGGGTAACCATTCAAGGTATTTATTATGATATAGTTAGAACTAATTGTATGTTGTATTTATAACTTTAAGGCTCATGACGTTGTGTATAGTGTATGAACTGTTGATATATTACTCCATGGACAAGTTTGCCAATGTTTAGTTGTGTTTGTCTGTTTACGAAGTCTTGAGTATTTGATAAACTGATATGTATTTTACAGTGTTTCGTTTTAACTATTGTTTGTTTGAATTTATACATTTTTAGAATCTTTATTGTACCTGTACACATGTATGCAATTTATGACATCCTCAGTTTGATGCAGGTTGTCTTTTTGAAATTGATCTTTTTCACCATCAGTGTGCTTATACATATAGATAGGGTTCAATATTTCAATAATTTGCCAGTAATTCTTTTTTTCTCAAATTTAACAAACAACAGATATATTTCCATTGTTCATGACAACAATGATGTTTTTCCTTTAACAAAGATGTACTCATTGTACTTATTGTTCTCTTATGTTATTTGGTCTCTGTTTGTTATTTCATTCATTGAATCATTCTATGTGTGAGAATTTCTTATAATTCAAATTTCTTAGATTCAAATAATTCAGATGTTTTATGATCATCAATTGGTTTGCACTTGTTCCTTATGTTCATATATGCTCTCATTTTTGTTATAAACTCTGGTTTAATCAATTTACTGAAGATTAATATGACATTACTTTAGTCCACTTGTTTGAGTGTAACCTTTCTATGTGTCTGTTATAAGTATCATTTTATTGAAATTGTCTCTGTCTAGTTTAGTATTTATCTTGCTCTCTTTAATTCACAACATTTTTGACACACCTTACATAATTATAGTCTTCTAGGAACTTTTAAAAAGAAGCAGTTTAGACAAAAATGACCTTATAGAAATTCACTGACCACTTAGAATAAATTCTGTTCAAATGGATCTTTTTCCTGCAATTCTTCAATGTGAGTTACGTTTAAAATGATCTTGTCTGAAACTATGGGATCTGAAATATTGTTTTCTTTCAATTATCAATATCACATCACACTGACAGCTATAAAATTATTGTAGATTCTGCTCAACTTTTACTGTGTTAGTGGTAAGTTTGTGGTTGTATAGTTGATTTGAATAAAATAAGACTCACTCCTGGCAGTATATAATTATTTACCATTCTTTCTAGTAAGTCAAATATATTGAGAATTTGCAGGAGGAAAACAAATCATGTAGATGTTGAGTAACGAAGTAGCAAAACTACTAGTATTTGAAGTTAAGAGAAGGAAAATTAATGTCAGGCTCCTCTGTATCTTCTCTCTCCTCTTTATCGGGTGGCTTTGAATTATATCTGGGCTCATGGCTGTTACACAATAGATAAACAAATAAAACTTCAAATCAAAATTTCGGCCCCAAAAACACTGTCAGCATGCAGAATGACAAGTCCAAATGAACTGCAGAATCCTGTATTGCTGTTTTGTGCTTTGATTTGCTTCTTTTAATAGGTTGTTTATTGCTTAGTAGATCCAACATTTTGGGACCATCAGTGCTAACCTATTTATTGTTTTTTTCCATGTAAAGAGTTAAAGTGAATTAGTTTATACATGATTTATATCACTCATTGGTTGTTGTTGAATAAAAAGGACCATGATTTTTCTCATTATTATTTAAAAAAATTATTTTATTATTTTCCCTTCCATGCCAAACATGTTGTCGTTATACATGTTATAACCATTAATTTTGGTCTTATCATTTAAAAATCAAATTCATTATAATAAAATATAAACTTTACAATGTTTTTGGAAATTATATTTAGTTAATTTTTATCACAAATGCATTTAATTGTTATCGATTATGAGAGGAAAGAATAATTATGTATGTTTTTGTTGTCTTGATATAAAAAGTTTAGTCATTTTCAGTAATCACTGAGTTAAATTTGGTTGGATTTAAGATAGGAGCTCTAACTTGAATATTCTGCAAATTATATTTACTAAAGTTTACAGTGAGCCAGTAATTGATTGGTCTTATGTTTTTGTTACAAAGAACTTAATTGGTCCATCTTGTATTTGTGTATTTGTTACAAAGAACTTGATTGGTCCATCTTGTACTTGTGTATTTGTTACAAAGAGCCTGATTGGTCTATCTTGTAATTGTTTTTTCTAGTCTGTTTAATCATATGTCTTCATTGTGTCTAATCATATGTCTTCATTGTGTCATTTCATCATGTGTAAATGTGCATATCATTCACAATTGAACTCATTGTTTTGTATTATGGTGTCTAAGTCAAATTTGTCACTTCCTAAGACAGCTTTCTTTATGTAAATATCCTCAGACAATCTGTATAACAAAAAGTGTCGATTTCAAAATCATTTCAAGAATATTGTACAATTCAAACACAATGCGATGCATTTTTTTCATGGAGTCAATTGTTAACTACTTCATGAAATTTAATCATTACTTTTTACATTCTTTTGTCTATCTTGACGAATATGACTCAAGCAATTCATTTTATGATTTGATATTGTTTAAAATCTTTTTTACCTCCCGTTGTGAACTATAATCAAAGTAACATTGTAACAAACCTATTGCAGCGAATGAATCTTGATTGATTATAACTGGTTGTGTATATATTTTTTATTTCGATTTGTAAATAAATTGTTTAGTTTAGTCATCTATTCGATTATGCAAAAGAATTGTCAGTTTTCCGTTACACTTGGTCATTAATAATGTTTACGTAAATCTAAGACCTATGCCAATTGTTGTCATCGGTAACGCGTCTAACTTTTTCGTAACTTATTTATTAATTGGTCATTGAATTTCAGAATGGAAGATTTCTTTCTTTGAATAATCATTAGTTGAAGTTATACTGATATAATAATTTACATGATTGTATTAATTATTTTATTAACTCATTTTTTTTAACCAAACAGCATTTTATATTGGGTAAAATATTTTAACATTAATTTTGTTACTACATGGACAGTTTTATCCGAGATTACCATTTTATTTTCATTTATTGATTTCTAATTTTGTAAACCATTGTTCTTTGAGTTTCAAAAATCAAAATGATTTATCCAATGGCCAGTTCAAGTCCAGTACTTGATTCATTTATTTACTTGAGAATAAATCACTAGTTGTTTTACAAAATATTCATTAATTATTTTTTGCCAATTTTTTGTACTAGCTGTCATTAGTATAAAAACTGGATAATTGTTACTGAACTGCATATTTGTATTAATTTCTTACAACATTCTGATAGTTTTGTAATTTTTTTATCAGACTTGTGTATGTGAATTCAGCTGGGGTTTCTTTTGGCGATATATTTTGTGTACTTTATATTTTTCACACATGCATGCTTTTTCCCATTTATGGTTAATATATCTTTTTTTTATTTGAAATTTAGACTGTTTAGATTTGAGTTTTATTTGATCTTGCCAAATTACTGAAGCTAGTCTGCTTCAGATATATTCAAAGTGCTGAAAATTCCACATACTCCTGTGTATATTGAATTAATGTTTCTGATAGAGTGCTGTGTGTATTTCCTATTTCCAAATTTCCAATTTACTTTTTGAGATTTTATTCCACAAATTGTTTTCGGGTGGGCATTTTTTTTCTCAAAAGAGGCTTCGATCCTCTGTTTCATTCCATATTAAGGTCTAGGAAGCCTTCCCCAAAACATTAAGAAAACCTCTAGGTTAAGAAGTTAACCAAACCTTAACCAGAAACAAGAACTGCCTTTGTAGTCAAGTGGTAAAGGTCGCTGACTTCAAATCACTGTAACCTCTCACTGATAGAGGGTCGTGGGTTTGAGTCCCGCTTACCGACCATGTCACTTTATGTGAGAAAGTAAGCAGTTGCTTACGGAAGATGGGAGTCTAGTACTGGTTCTTCCCAGGAATGATGGTTAGGTGAACTGCCTGCCTCATATGACCCTGACTGTTGAAAGGGGGCTTAAAACTCAAAACAAACCAGAAACAAGAAGAATGCCCTTGTTGTACCAAAGGCTGCAGATGAGTATACAGACTAACTATGGATCTTGACAATTTATTTACCAATATTAGACACTTAGGTCAAAATTAACCGAAAGTCACTTCTGTTTCAATCAAATCAATCAAAGTTTTAATCAATCATTTAACTTTAACCCCAAATTTAAGCTAACTTCAATTCTAACCTAGTGCTTGAATATAACTGATGGTTTAATAATTGGGTGCTGAGAATGTTTGAAGTGAATTTTAATCTATGTTGATTTACGAGCTGTGCTTTGTTTTCCGTAATGGTTCTCATATGTGTTTTTACTATATTACAATTGTAGTATTGTACTGTACATAATTGTTTCATTTGACTATGTCTGCTTGTAATGTTACTCACATTGATATTAATTTAAAATACTTTTGCTCACCAGTAATTAAATTTCGTTGATATGTATTTAACCATAATATTTAATTAAACAACATTTACCAGTTGATAAGCTTGAAAATTCAAAATTTATGTTTTTCAATCAAACTCACACAGAATTGTAGACCTATTATAGCCCTTGTACCTTTCATGAAATTAATATGTTTGTACTGTAGTATAAATCTTTACTCTGTATTCAATTGAAATAATTTCTATTATTTTGAATGCTGTGAATATGTATTCTCAATTTCAAACAATTTTTAGAAGTTATTTACCAGAAATTATTCCATCACTGTTTGTTTTCATTATCTTTATTCAGGTAAGCAAAATTTGACCACATTGGTTACCCAGTTTAACAAAACATTTCTTTATTGAAATGTATATTACTTTAGTATAATACTGTATCTATGCTTTGACCAAAGCATATTCAAATGTATTGTATCGTTATTTTTTGTATTTTTATCCTAGAGTTTAGTCCTGTTATGGAAATTAACACTGCCACTATGTATCAATATAACTTTTCATTGTTATGAAATCTCGTTGATGGTATTCTGACCTGAATTTCAATAAATATAACTAACTGATAAGCCTAGAGCTTAGAATGTACCCTGTGGTCAATATACATGTACATACTGGTTATCTAAATGTTGATAGTTTTGTGAAACATTCAGGATTTTTTTTTTGTAAATTAAAGATGTGAGATTTGTGGTTGTGTATATTTATGTTTTTTTCCCAGTTTTTATGTCTGGTGAAAATTTACAGTAGCAAATATTTATTCTCAGGACTTTTTATTGTTTCATATCATTATTTAATGTGAAGATTTTTCTGACACATGTATGTATTAACTACTTGTATATGGTATAAGTGTTGAATTAAATTAATTAATCTACTATCACCATGTGTTATTTTTGTTTTTACTTAAGCCAATCTTAATCTGAGCCTATAATCTTTATCATAAAGTTGGGTGAATTTAGTTTCCCCGCATATGCTGGAATTTCTGTTTTTTATTAGGTCCGAACAATACTGGTTTTTAGCTCACCTGAGCAATATTCAAAATATTTATACTATTTCGTCCGTCCACAATTCTTCAAACAGTTTCTCCTCTGAAACAACTGTGTCAAATTTGAAGAAACTCCACGGGAATGATCTTTGGGTGGTCCTTTACAAAAGTTGCTAAAAGAATGTCGTTCCATGCTGAACTCCTTCTCTTAAACCTTATGGTCTAAAGGTTAGGAGTTAGATATTTGGCATGGAGCACCAACTTAAAAGACCATCTAACAAAGTTGCTAAATAGTATCCCTGGGGTCTAAATTGGCAGGGATCACATGTTTTCATATAGATTTATATAGGAAAATAAAAAAAAATCTTGTATGAAAGCACTAAGTTTAGAGCTGAGATATTTAGCATGAAGCACCATCTAGAGACCCTCTAACAAAGTTGCTAAAATACTATCCCTCCCCAGGGCTCACATGTTGCCTTACTTGCCAATAATGTTTACTTGCTGCACAAATTTAAATTCGTAAGTCATATTGCCATATTGTATCTCAGGTGAGCATTGCAGGGCCACTTAGCCCTCTTATTGTTTCTACTTCATCCAGCTTAATATATCTATTTTTTCGCCAAAATTTCAAACTAACACCCTAGTCTGGATTACCTTACTACACAGGTACTATTACGTAAACGCTGGGAACCAGGCCTTTACACCCATGGAACAGAAACCTAGGTCATGGTTAACATAATTTATCTTTAATACTCCCGTTCTGTATATAAAAGTCAAGAGACATATATAATCATTTCCCAAAGGTAAGCCAGGAATGTTAATAAGAATGAATCACATTTAAGTATGCCTGAGATACAATGTTTTTCAAATTCTACAATACTATCTGTCATCATTCATTGTCAAGTTTTCTTTTATAAAAAAAACACTGCACAACATACCATAACATCATCTAAAACCTATTACTTTTCAATACCAATCACATTAGCCCCTCAAAGCTGTGAGTTGGACCAAATTTTACATGTGAGGAAGTTGTTCACTTGCAGTTTCTTCCACCGTTAAAAAGGGAAAAGTCACTTATCACTGAAAATTCATGGTAAAAGGATAAAATAATGATAAAGACAAATATAGATCACCATGCAATATCAAAAGAAATGACATTTTTCTACAAGGGCAACAACTCGTAGAAAAGTTTAGATATGCATCGTAAAATAAATTAATCCGAGGCAACTATAAAAAAAAAAAAATAATTGTACAATATTATTTTATTTTTGTGTAGCATTGAGCAGATACGTCAGAAAAGTAAAGTATTTGGGATGTATTACATTAAATCACCCGAAGACCCACCTCCGTGGTCGAGTGGTTAATGTCGCTGTCTATTTATCTATCTTCCATTGAGGTCAAACCCCTCGCAGTGACTTAGACCTTGTTCTTCAAATCACTGTAAACTCTCACAGCTACTGACCATGTCTCTTTTATGTGAGAAAGTAGGCAGTTGCTTACGGAGGATGGGAGTCTAGTGGCCTGTTGATGTGTGTGGTTTTAGTCAATGTTATGTAATAGTTTTGTCTAACTGGAGAAATTAACATTATAGTCAATTAGATGACTTTGAACGTTCTGATAGTATTCACCTATACTGATACACACTTCTAAAATACCACATGCTAAGATGACTCATTCCTCTACATTATTTATATACAGTTGATTGAAAGCATGTTTTCCACATTGACCAACAGAATTATGATTTTGTTTTAATTTGTATCATTTAAATACTCAAATTGTTTTCATTCCAGGGCAGAAAACACAAATGATAAGTTAAATGTGAAAACATAGTGAAACAAAGTCCAAATGTTTTGAGGACGTTCATTTATTAATTTCAAACTGGAAACTAAACTTGAAATCATTATTTACTATAAGGACTGACAACTTTGGAGAAAAGTACATTAGTTTTAAAAATTAACTGTTTTTTGAAGTAACTTAAACAATATTTACTCTCATTTTAAGCTGATATTACATACTTATAAACCCACAAAAGATGTACATTCCAAGAAAAAAAATCCAATTTGTTAGAATGGATATAGTATAATATTGTTAAAGAATATGTACTGAAATGTTATTTTCATTGGGATGAAGTTTAAAATGTGTGATTATTTTAATCAAATTAAGAAAGATATACAATGTGTCTGTATGCTAACATTGATTTGTCAGCATTTGTTATTATATTTTACTTGTTCCTTATCAGTTTAATAATGTAACAGTTACCAGGCCCAAGATTATAAAACCTGAGATTGGTCTCTGAGCTCAAATCTTGACTTTTATTTTTTCTAGGTTACAAAAGATATGATCAAACAATAAAGATATTACTGATAAATTAGCCTGACAGTAGTCTCTTTGAAAATGGAATTGAGATTTGAGCTCAGAGACAGTTCTCAAGTTTTACAACGTCTGGCTCAGTAGTATTTTCCTGTAGCTTTCATATAAGTAAGTGGATAATTGGATGTTACATAATTTTGAACAATATTGCTCTTTTTGCTGGGTAGATGATGAATGATGTTTCTGTGAACAATAACCTTGACAATGGATGAAAAATGTTATTATTATAAAGTGGTTTAGTTTTTACCTTTAGCTATTACCAGCTATTTTGAAGCTGTTTTCCAATTACTCTGTTAGTTTTCTTGTTTTTTTAAAATGGCCAGCCTCTTCTTATGCCATCAATGCTTGGTGCAATGACTGTGAGTTAACACGATATGATCGAACTATGTCTCAACATTATGTCATTGTTTTGTAATAATTGTAATAAAAAGATATATATTTGCATTTAAGTTTTGTGTTTGAGTTTCTAAATATTATTTAACCATAATGGTTACTTGTATTTGGATCTGGGGTGATTGGTTATCGAGTGGTTACATGCTAGATTACTTAACAAAAGGTCATGGGTTTGATTCTTGGTTCCGCCTTTTGAATTTCTGTGTCCCCATCTCAACTGCTATTCCATTGTCTTGTTTTGTGATTAAGAGAATTTTTATGAGTCTTTTCAGGAATGTATGTGTCTAAAATTGTTTTCAGAACTACAACCCTGTCTTGTTTAAAATTATTAATCATAATTCACCAATGCTACAATACGAAACATAAATACATAGTTCCCACATCTACAATATTTACCTCCCTTGGTGGCCATCCAACAGGCATTGATAGAAGATATTTATATTTTTGTTTTGATAATTTTAAATATAGGATATTCATATTTTTATGATATTCAAAATTGCCACCTATATTATTTTAGTATTATTACTTGTCAAAAGAGCTTTTATGTGACCCTCATTGACATTGGATTAAATGTTTGTTGATACAAATGTACTTTAAAATTCTGCTTTCAATCAAACGCATGCCTGGTTTCTATCTATATTTGATTTGAATATCTGCCAAAGGAAAGAACACATGACATCACTTCATATGCACATTCTATTACTGTCAAGATAATACAAAACAAAAACAAAATGTACATAACATTTATTTATAATTATAACAAAGACATAACTGACATTTACATAACATTTATTCTTTCTTTAAGATCAACAAATAAACATTTAATCATGTTAGGTGATAAACTTGCAATGTTAACATGAGATACAAATATGTACAGATTTATGATATAAATAATTCTGCCACATTATGGAAAAACTAGTGTGCAAACTGAATGGCCCAGGAAAAACCAGATAGCAAAACCCTGCAGGAAAAAAATCTCTGGAAACCTGTATCCCATGTCAAGTTTCAGATTGCAGAGCATATGGGGCCACGCTCTTTACAAATTGGAAATTACAGTTTGACAGTATAAAGATCATATAAAAATCTACATAAACAACAAGCTTTGAGCATTTGATAAGTGATAAACAAATATTAAGAAAATACAGAATTTACAAGTACACAAATAAAGCTAAGAAAAAAAACTACCTAAGTTTTTGAAGTTAATCAATGTAGTAGTTAAGTTAAAATATGTGTACTTAAATAATGTTCAAACAATAAACTTCATTCTCATACAATAGATAGTAATTTAAAAAAAACTTAATAGCAAGCATAATGCATTGAAGTAAGCAGTAAACAAAAACTTAGAAAAGTAAAAATTTACCTCTGAAAAAATAAGGCCATCAACAATCTTAAGTTTTCAAAGTTACTGGATATATTTTAACCATTGATAGACCTAATCAACAGGGGTCATCTGTCTATAGGTGTCTAACCTTCAAACCAAATGAAGACCTAAGTGGCCGATACAGTCAAATTCCTCAGACAAGGACATTGAGCAAAGCAGTATACCCCCATTCACCATTTCTTTGAAGGGGGAAGGGGGATGACAATTTCACAGTAATATACCCCGTTTCGTTGAAATCGGGGCATAAATAGAACTTAAAAGTGGGGCATTATTAAACCAGAACTTTAAAAAAGAACCATAAACTTACAAAAATAAGACAAAAATATAGATACAAATTGTGAAATTTCAAGACATTTTACCTAATAGAAGTAATTGCTGGCATACAAATAAAGTTTTTTAAGATGTAAATATATACTTGTTAATATTGAATCACAATAATAAATCCAATGACATGTCAATGATCTGGAGTCAACACATCCAACTGCAAAAAAAGAGTCTTGCTATGTTAAACTGGCAAAATCAGTTCACAGGCATATCTAGCACACAATTAATGATGAAAAATAAGATAACATGGAATGAATCAGCACAGGCCATTTCAATAAAGGTTTTAAAACAGACAGAAGACTACAAGCAGATGCCTTCTCCAACAGCCTGACAGAACCGCAAATGCCAGGAACTTAGAAAAAATACTTACGATGAAAGACTACAAGACCAAAGCCTTGTCGTCAATCTGTCTGTCCAGCTTCATTCTGATGTTGAGTTAATCCAATGAAGTCCTTCTTTCAAGAGAAGATACATTTGACTGCTAAAATAAAAAAAGATGCTCGTCAATGCAGAATAGGTGAAATCACTTCACAGACATATCTTACATACACTGACAAAATATGATCACAAGCAATGCATCAACACAGGCCATTCAGCTCAAGTCTCATCGAATCAGACTGATAAAAAAAAGACTGTAAGTAGACAAAGCATCCCACACACAAATTCAACAACAAATATAAGGAATTAAGCAAGAATACTTACGTTGAAATGCTGTACGCATTATGGTGACCCTGACTTTGGTGACCATTGAGACCAAGGCCTTGCCATCAATCTGTGTGCCAAGCTTCCATCTAAGTTGGTATCCCTCGATGAGGTCCACTTCCAGGAGTCAAAACATCTGACTGCTGAAATAAAGAAAATAACCAATCAATACAAAGGGATCTGTTGGCAGGAAATATAAATTGCATGATGAACAAAACCAAATTTAACAGTTCAATCGGATGAACAAATGTCAAGAAGCATAAATGCTTACATTTTCATGCTGTGCACAGTACCATAGCCCTGACCTTGGTGACCATTGAGACCAAGGCCTTGCTTTCAATCCGTGGGCCAGCTCCTTTAAGATGATGCTGGATCATATCATTGGTGTCAAGGCTCAGTGTCAACACCACATTTCAAAAAGAGTTCATTACAACCAAAGGATAAAAATTAATGGTGTCTGTCCTTTCGTACATCTATTGTGTCATTGGTACACATTTTGCGTGATGCTTTTATCACCCAACTCATACATTGACTCTTAGTGCAACCTAACCTACAATCATCTTATATAACACTGTGCAAAATGACTTAAATAATTCATTATGCAGAAATCACAACTTTTGTTTCCATTCATTTTCTGCATAATCAGACACGTTTATTGATTTTATTGCAGGAAGAAAATGCTATGCCAGTACGCTAAATGTGATCAATTATATATAATCAGAAAATAGAGTAGACATATACAGGCCTGATGCAGAAATTAACACCACCCCAGTAGGAAAATCTACCGGTGCCCGGGCAGCTTTCGACATGGCGTAGCCATGATGTCTTAATAAAGTTGTTATTGGACATAACATAATCATCCTACAAGCAGCAGTGCTCTGACAGGCAAAATGTAAAATCAAACAAATGCTCCAAGAATCGGAGAGTCAGGTGCCAAAAGCTAGCAAAATGTGATCTTAGAAATATTCTAAATAAACAAATGTGAAGATTACTGTCCTTGTTTGTAATTCGCTTACATCAATCAAAATTAATCTTTCCTAGTCCAGCACTAAAAAATCATGAGAGAAAAAAAATTGTCAAAACACTGGGTGCCCTGGCACCAATATGAGAACCCAGATCTGAAGACCGATCATCTTAGTGCTGAAATAGAAGAAGAACCTGTCAATGCTGTACAGGTGTAAACACTTCACAGACATATCAGATTTCTAACAAACATTGACAAAATATGATCACAAGCAATTCATCAACACAGGCCATTCAGCTCCAGACTTTCATTAAAACAGACTGATTAAAGCATTGCGAAGCAGACAAGTACCCTACACACAAATTAAACAGCAAGTACAAGTAATTCAGCCAGAATACTTACGTTAAAATACTGTACACATTACTGTGACCCTGACCTTGGTGACCATTGAGACCAAGACCTTGCCATCAATCCGTGTGCCAAGCTTCCATCTGAAGTTGGTATCCCTCGATGAGGTCCACTTTCAGGAGTCAACACATCCGACTGCTGAAATAAAGTAAATACCCATCAATACAAGAAAAGATGAAAAAACTTCAACAATTACAGTGTGATCATATCAAAAACATGAAAATAAAGAAAGTCTTCTTCACCTTTTTCTAAATCTTCTTCATCTTCTTCAGAACATCCTCTTCTTCATCTTCTTCTTCTCGGCTGATCTTGAAAAGATAGAAAAAAGAACAAAACAATTAGAGTGTGATCATATAAAAAAAACATGAAAATAAAGAAAGTCTTCTTCACCTTTTTCTTAATCTTCTTCATCTTCTTCGGAACATCATCTTCTTCATCTTCTTCGGAATCTTCTTCTCAGTTGATCTTAAAAAGATAGAAAAAAGAACAAAACAATTAGAGTGTGATCATATAAAAAAACATGAAAATAAAGAAAGTCTTCTTCACCTTTTTCGAAATATTCTTCATCTTCTTCGGAACATCATCTTCTTCATCTTCTTCTTCTTAATTGATCTTAAAAAGATAGAAAAAAGAACAAAACAATTAGAGTCTGATCATATAAAAAACGTGAAAATAAAGAAAGTCTTCTTCACCTTTTTCTTAATCTTCTTCATCTTCTTCGGAACATCCTCTTCTTCATCTTCTTCTTCTCGGTTGATCTTAAAAAGATAGAAAAAAGAACAAAACAATTAGAGTGTGATCTTATAAAAAAACATGAAAATATAGAAAGTCTTCTTCACCTTTTTCTTAATCTTCTTCATCTTCTTCGGAACATCCTCTTCTTCATCTTCTTCATCTTCTTCTCCTTGGTTGATCTTGAAAAGATAGAAAAAAGAACAAAACAATTAGAGTGTGATCATATAAAAAAAACATGAAAATAAAGAAAGACTTCGTCACCTTTTTCGAAATCTTCTTCATCTTCTTCGGAACATCCTCTTCTTCATCTTCTTCTTCGTCTTCTTCTCAGTTGATCTTAAAAAGATGGACAAAAGAACAAAACAATTAGAGTGTGATCATATAAAAAAAAATGAAAATAAAGAAAGTCTTCTTCAACTTTTTCTAAATCTTCTTCATCTTCTTCGGAACATCATCTTCTTCATCTTCTTCGGAATCTTCTTCTCAGTTGATCTTAAAAAGATAGAAAAAAGAACAAAACAATTAGAGTGTGATCATATAAAAAAACATGAAAATAAAGAAAGTCTTCTTCACCTTTTTCTTAATCTTCTTCATCTTCTTCGGAACATCATCTTCTTCATCTTCTTCTTCATCTTCTTCTTCTCGGTTGATCTTAAAAAGATAGAAAAAAGAACAAAACAATTAGAGTGTGATAATATAAAAAAACATGAAAATAAAGAAAGTCTTCTTCACCTTTTTCTTAATGTTCTTCATCTTTTTCGGAACATCCTCTTCTTCTTCTTGGTTGATCTTGAAAAGATAGAAAAAAGAACAAAACAATTAGAGTGTGATCATATAAAAAAAACATGAAAATGAAGAAAGTCTTCTTCACCTTTTTCTTAATCTTCTTCATCTTCTTCGGAACATCCTCTTCTTCATCTTCTTCTTCTTGGTTGATCTTAAAAAGATAGAAAAAGAACAAAACAATTAGAGTGTTATCATATAAAATAACATGAAAATAAAGAAAATCTTCTTCACCTTTTTCTAAATCTTCTTCATCTTCTTCGGAACATCCTCTTCTTCGTCTTCTTCATCTTCTTCTTCTCAGTTGATCTTAAAAAGATAGAAAAAAGAACAAATCAATTAGAGTGTGATCATATAAAAAAACATGAAAATAAAAAAAGTCTTCTTCATCTTTTTCTAAATCTTCTTCATCTTCTTCGGAACATCATCTTCTTCATCTTCTTCGGAATCTTCTTCTTCTCGGTTGATCTTAAAAAGATAGAAAAAAGAACAAAACAATTAGAGTGTGGTCATATAAAAAAACATGAAAATAAAGAAGGTCTTCTTCACCTTTTTCTTAATCTTCTTCATCTTCTTCGGAACATCCTCTTCTTCATCTTCTTCTTCTCGGTTGATCTTGAAAAGATAGAAAAAAGAACAAATCAATTAGAGTGTGATCATATAAAAAAACATGAAAATAAAAAAAGTCTTCTTCATCTTTTTCTAAATCTTCTTCATCTTCTTCGGAACATCATCTTCTTCATCTTCTTCGGAATCTTCTTCTTCTCGGTTGATCTTAAAAAGATAGAAAAAAGAACAAAACAATTAGAGTGTGGTCATATAAAAAAACATGAAAATAAAGAAAGTCTTCTTCACCTTTTTCTTAATCTTCTTCATCTTCTTCGGAACATCCTCTTCTTCATCTTCTTCTTCTCGGTTGATCTTGAAAAGATAGAAAAAAGAACAAAACAATTAGAGTGTGATCATATAAAAAAAACATGAAAATGAAGAAAGTCTTCTTCACCTTTTTCTTCATCTTCTTCATCTTCTTCGGAACAGCCTCTTCTTCATCTTCTTCGGAATCTTCTTCTTCTCGGTTGATCTTAAAAAGACAGAAAAAAGAACAAAACAATTAGACTGTGATCATATAAAAAACATGAAAATAAATCAAGTCTTCTTCAACTTTTTCTAAATCTTCTTCATCATCTTCGGAACATCCTCTTCTTCGGAATCTTCTTCATCTTCTTCTTGGTTGATCTTGAAAAGGTAGAAAAAAGAACAAAACAATTAGAGTGTGATCATATAAAAAACATGAACATAAAGAAAGTCTTCTTCACCTTTTTCTTAATCTTCTTCATCTTCTTCGGAATATCCTCTCCTTCATCTTCTTCTTCTCAGTTAATCTTGAAAAGATAGAAAAAAGAACAAAACAATTAGAGTGTGATCATATAAAAAAACATGAAAATAAAGAAAGTCTTCTTCACCTTTTTCTAAATCTTCTTCATCTTCTTCTAAATCTTCGTCGGAATCTTCATCATCTTCTTCTGCTGAGTAGATTTTGAAAAGATACAATAAAACATAACAATTAGAGTGGTGTGATCACATCAAAAACATGAAAATAAAGAAAGTCTTCTTCACCTTTTTCTAAATCTTTCTGAAGATATTTTCATTTTACTATACCTGGGATGCTATACTAGTATTACATGTATATAGCATCCCTGACTATACACAGTGAATAGTATAGGTCTTAGATTTAGCTAACCCTGGCATAATATTTCATGATAATACATGCATTGTCGACATTTAGAAAAAAACAACGATCCTACGTGTAGCCTATGCGTTATTTTGTTAATACATGTAATTCTAAATGGTTGGTGAAACAAAAAAGCAACACTTTGCAACATTTTATTCCACAAAGAGATTGGTTGTTTGTTTACATGGATGTGTTTCTAATTCGAATACTCTACTTAGTCTACTATTTCTAATTAGAATTATTCAACAATTTACCAGAGGCATATGGAATGTCGTTGGTATAGATAAACTACCACAATTATGCGTTTTAGTGTTGATTATAAACACGATATCCTCCCCCATGACTGATTTTCTCACGGGCAATTTAATTATCGGAGATGGAATAAGCCTTTAGAAAGATAAATATCTGAAACGGCATTTATACAAAACTAGTTCACGAAATAATGCATTTCCCGTTGTTATCACGTGCAGTACATGTATTTGTTACCGATATCTTTGATGCAATCAAAACTGTTAACACAATTAAACGACTTGGTTGAATCGATCATTAATAAATTAACATTCAAATTTACCCTAAAGACAGCGAATGATGATTATGTATTTTAAATATTTAGACAAGTAAAATAATATGTCAGCAAACAGACATTTCAGACATGAACTTATTTCATAAACATTTATAAACAACAAGCACTTTAGCAGATGCGCGCACGAATGCATTTTTTATGTATCTGCTTTACCATACTTCCTACTGATAGTTCAAACTACATCATGACGTACCTGATGCTTATTAATACAAAGCTCGCAAGTATGCTGAATAAATAAAGAATTCCTATGTCCGCGAAGTTGGCAGCCCAGCAGCCTAGCAGTCCAGCAGCGTGAAGTTGGCAGCCCAGCAGCCTAGCAGCCCGGCAGCGTGAAGTTGGCAGCCCAGCAGCGTGAAGTTGGCAGCCCAGCAGCGTGAAGTTAGCAGCCCAGCAGCCTAGCAGCCTAATATATTTCTACAGTTAAACTGCACAACAAATCATGTAAAAACTTAAAAACGCATGAAGTAATAACATTATGTTGCTGTCATGTTTATTAGAAGAAAACAATACGATTTTTATCGATTTTGTGAATCTGGCAGTGTAGCGGCCGCATAGCGGACTACTAGTATTATAGTCAAACATTTAAAATGCACAAGAAATCCGGCTAAACACTTACGAATC
This sequence comes from Lutraria lutraria, assembly GCA_964023205.1. Classification (NCBI taxonomy): domain Eukaryota; kingdom Metazoa; phylum Mollusca; class Bivalvia; order Venerida; family Mactridae; genus Lutraria; species Lutraria lutraria. The sequence continues at coordinate 16,265,593 of OZ026838.1, forward strand.
GATGATATAATTCGATTTTATTCCTTTAACGTTCATTAGATGAGAACTTACACATTTTTTCATTTTTTGTTTCTTTTTGTGAAGTTGGCAGTCCAGCAGCGTAACAGCGTAATATAGATTTCTACAGATAAACTTCACAACAAATCGAGCTAAATACTTAAGAATGCATAAAATAATGTCAGTCTGTTGTTTGGACATTAATGAACTGAAAATATATGATTTTCATTTTTTTTCAATGTGAAATTAGCCGCTGCTAGCAGCGTGAAGTTGGCAGCCAGCAGCGTCTGATTTCACGCACAATTTCTTTTTTTTTAAAAATCATATATGTTCTCATCGCGTCTCGGTCGTTCTCGTCGTGTCTCGGTTGTTCTCGTCGCGTCTCGGTCGTTCATGTCGCATCTCGGTCCTTCATGTCGCGTCTCGGTCGTTCTGGTCGGGTCTCGGTCGTTCTGGTCGGGTCTCGGTCGTTCGTGTCCCGTCTCGGTCGTTCGTGTCGCGTCTCGGTCGTTCGTGTCGCGTCTAGGTCATTCTCATTGCGTCTCGGTCGTTCTCGTCGCGTCTCGGTCATTCTCGTCTCGGTCGTTTCCGTCGCGTCTCGGTCGTTTGTGTCGCGTTTCAGTCGTTCATGTCGTATCTCAGTCATTCGTGTCGCGACTCAGTCGTTCTGGTCGGGTCTCGGTCGTTCGTGTCGCGTCTCGTTCGTGTCGCGTCTCGGTCGTTCGTGTCGCGTCTAGGTCGTTCTCATCGCGTCTAGGTCGTTCTCATCACGTCTAGGTCGTTCTCATCGCGTCTCGGTCGTTCTCGTCTCGGTCGTTTCCGTCGCGTATCGGTCGTTTGTGTCGCGTTTCGGTCGTTCGTGTCGCGTCTCGGTCGTTCTCGTAGCATCTCGGTCGTTCGTTTTGCGTTTCGGTCGTTCTGTGTTATAGTGCTTGAGATTCATTGTTTTATATTTTTAATTTAATTTATTAATGCAGCAGCTTTAAAATTAGAGATGTGTGATATCTGCAGTAATGTAGTATTTTGAAGAAAAAAAATCAATTATTATATTTAACAGTATTCAGTACGATATACACTGAACATTATAGTGCTAACTAATTTCAGTAATTTGTTCTTTGTATGTATAAATATTATCGTTATTGATTAACTTTAATAACTTTGGTGTTTTTTTCTTGCTAAATGCTCTATGCTTGCATGTTGTTGATATTCTTTATAAATCTCTTGTCTGTATTGTCCACTGTATTATCCATCTGTTAAAATATAAAACAATTTAGGTTGTTATATGCATATTTTTGTATAATCATTATATAGTGTCAATTTTAATTTCACATATGTAAAGAGCGTGACCCCATATGCTCTGCAATCTGAAACTTAATTGACATGGGGTATACTGATTTCCAGATTTTTTTCCTTTGGGTTTTGATCTCTGTTTATTTCCTGGGCCATTCAGTTTGCACACTAGAATTTTTCAATGATGTGGCAGGGTTATCTATTTCAAGAATCTGTTCATGTATATGTATCTCATGTTAACCGTTGCCTTTGTCACATACGCTTCATGATTAAATGCTTAAAAAATAATCAATGTTGAAATGTTGATTAAGGTTTTGTTATTATGAATAAATGTTAAGTATGTTTTTTGTCATTATAAATAAATGTTATCATCTGTAAATTATGTTTTTGTTTGTACCGTATTATCTTGACAGTAAAAGGATGTTCACATGAAGTGATATCATGTGTTGGAGTAATGCATGGTTAATTACTTACATATGCTATGCATAAGTCCAAACTTAACAAATTTGATAACTTACCACTTATAATATTTACAGTATTATTACTTATCTTCGGGAGATTCATTTTAGTTCCTTTCTTTCACAGATATCCTTATAAAGATAGAAAGCAGTTGTGAAATTGAAAGAAAGCAGAATTTTACATCTCAAGTATCAACAAACATTTATAACGTTATCTTTGTATTTGGTTTAATATCAATAAGTATCAAAATGGCGCTTATAACATAATATAAGTATTAATACTGAAAAATATATAAGTGGTTACTTATCATGCAATTTTGTTAAGCATATACATGTAGATAATTAATCTATATACAAATACAATCCTGTGTAAAAAATGACAACGAGCAAACATACAAAGAAATTTATTCAAGAAGTTAAAATTCGGATATCACATGGCCAAAAACAGAATCTTATCAAACCAATGATAATATAATTATGCAAAACGCCATAAAGCGGCGTAAAACAACAAATACATAGATGTATTTAATATATTTCTAAACTATTGTAAGTTCCAGCAAACATCTAATCATTGTCAACAAGCGTGGTGAAGTTGTCACCATACATTCTGACTATACCGGTAAGCATACTAGCAGTGTCAATGAGTAAATTGTAACTGTAAGCTGACATTGTGTAATTTTTACGTAAATATCATACTATATTTTTCTGCGTCTGTCATGCAATTGTTAAACTAGTTCCCGTTCCATGCTGCAGTGCAAGTATATGTAGTAACTTCAGTTTACATGAGTACTTTAAGTACATGTACTTCGATTACATTGAAAATGGGAATGGTTACAATACATGGGAATCGTTTTACGACCGAGACGGGAAAGAACATATGGGATCGGACAAAAATGTGAATGGTTACAATACATGGGTATCGTTTTACGACCGAGATGGGAAAGAACATATGGGGTCGCACAAAATGCTGAACGAGTGGTACTCAGTATTTCAATGTCAAGCCAGGTCTTTTGAGAGAATTTTGGGATTAGAATGTATATAATTTTGTGTGTGTTTTTTGTTACGTTTATAAATAGTGCACACCTATTATCAGGAAAGATGTTCCTTGTATCACATATACGATATGTATATTATATACGTCTTACAAATATATGTTTGTAACTCTTTTCATGAACAAAATCATATACAGTGTGTAATTTCATTTCATGTTCAAAACGAAATGCATGTACATGTAGACATTTGTTTAAATTTATTAAGGTTCAACAACTAAGATCATGTTCATTCATAATCTTTACATGACAGCGATATTACTTAAAGTTATTAGCCACACTCAAAAAGGGGTTAATTATTGCACAATATTTATGTACAGACATGTACATGTACTCATAAAACATGTACTAGTACTTGATGGTTTGATATGCATGTACAATGTACGTCTAAATCGGTTCTCCCTGGCATTTGTTTTAAGAAAATCGTATTTTTCAGTTACGGAAATGCCCGAATAGTTACGGCTGCGATCATGCCTTACATTTGTGGTGCGGCTTGCGCTTTACCTCTAAGGAAATATTGCCGCCAGACAATTAAGTTCTTCAAAAGGCGTCTGTCAATGACTGTCAAGTGTGTTTTCGTTTTTTCAGACAGTGTTCTACCCTAGATACATGTAATAAACCAAAGACAGCAGTTTGTTAAGAAAACAAACAAACTTGGCTAGTGTTTCTTTCATGGAGGCGGGTGCATATATATCAGTTATACATCCAGGAAGTAAAAAGTAGTCCAACTTATCGACCCGAAATCAGCTAGACGTAAACGGTCGAGGCATGCCGAATGCTCAGTGTAAACGATGAACGTCAAAGGATTACGTTGTTAACGAATTGGACAAAAGGTAAAATAAGATGTGATATAATTATATTTTTCCGTAATAAAATTAATAAAATAATCAAATATTGTATAAATAAATACTTAGTTAACTAATGCCTGTTTCGGTTTCTGTTTTACTCATTGCTAGACTATATCTGATATCAGCTAATGCGTTCGTATAACTTATCAAAATTATATTCATACATTCAAATAATCTTTGTTTATATATATGATGCGCAATATTACAGTAAAATGTAAAACCAAATGTTAAAATATCCACCCAAAGAGCCTTTTGTTATAGATTGGTGATATTTTTAGACTACACTAAAATTTAATTGGATTCCCACCGAAGAAGGGGGGGGGGGGGGTTACGTGATTTGTGTAGCTTATTCATTTTCAAGGTAAATTCAACCTAGACTAAAATTTTATTACAAACCTGATGTACTATGTAATATATGTTTCTTTGTACGGTGTTTAAGCTGTCAATTACTGAATAATAGTAGGGTACCTGTATTAATAATCGTTAAAAATACGAAAAGCTATAAATACATGTACATTCTTTAGATAGTGTCATATTCTAGAACAAGGTCTGTAATTTTTCTTAACATTTCGTGCTCTGGGCCCAGTTCTATCGTCATTGCGTAACTTACGAAAAAGCGTAAGCGTAAGTACCTTGATAGAACGGCCCTGAAACATCTTCGTACGTGAAACATTGCAATGGCTACATTTGTCATGCACGTACTAATAATTATGACAATGCCATGTTCTAGATTTTTTCACTTCTCTAGTTCTATACATAGCACCAAGTAATATTCAGTTGGAGACTTTTCGAGATTTTATGGTGAAGAAACACTCAAGGTTACACGTTGGTAGAACCGCTGATTCTCCGTTAGGTAACTAGACAGCATCTTAATTCACATGTAAAATTTGGGATTCGACCTCACAGCGGTTAGGAGCTAGTGATAGCTAGTCGGATACATTAAGCACCCGACCACTGAGCCCCTATGTTCGTGTGTAGGCCTACTGATGTTACTTAGCATCTTCTAATGATCTGTATGATAATTGAAAAGTTTTCTTTAAAGGCATCACAACGGCCAACCAATACCCTCATCGGTTTTGTGCCAGACCTGGCAATAATGGCATTAATAGCGGATACTGGCAGCCAAGTAAGAATTATTCATATTCATTCATTCGATGTTTTAATTATAAATGTTTCGTCAGTGTATACTCCTATGAATCATTGACACTTTAAATGAATTAATTTGCTGTTGTGATCTTATCTTTTTTAAATGCATCCTATTGCTTGGACCTGGGGCCAATATACACACGTGGTGCTTTTTTGCAGAATTTACGATGCGAGTTTATTTTATTATTTTTTTGGATAAATGTATTCCAGGCCACCAACAGCACCAGCCAGCTTCCACCGGTATCCCGGAAGTCGGTGATTTAATTCCGGAAGTACAGTCTCTCAGAATTGAGACTGACAGTTGTCCGTCTATTATTACCAATGGTGACACCAGTGTTGCTGGAAGTTTGAATAATGAAGATCTCAATTATTCACACCTCCAACGTCCAATCAGTTGTCTACAGAGTGATCAGTTACAAGAACAACTTGCTCATTTTCCAGCAAGTATGAACCTTATATATATCATTTAATACTCTATTTCCACGTCATGTGACTAGTCCTTCAAATTGTTTTGTTATTTGTCGAGATGAAACATGGAAAGGTTTTAATGGAATTCAATTTCTCAATACTTCTAAAATGTATAATGTATTGTTCTATTTAAACTTATCATTTGGTGCAAATAGCGATACTAAACATCCTGATGGTGATGCATGTTTTAATGTTAAGATATATATGTAAGTCATAAATCACAATAAGTTGCTATTGGTTTGACAGTCATATTTCTTTGTCACATTCACCGACAGGTCCAGCTACTTTGGATCAATCTAGCGTAACCAATCATCAAGACTCATTAACGGCTAGAAATCATGAGCGATACATGTATATGTCGAGACGTAGATTGGAACATCCGGGTATTCAACGCCAAAACACTGAGATGGATATTGCATTTCGTAGACAACATGTCAATGTTACCAAACCACCGGGTATGAAGAATTTGAATTGTGATTAAATTACTAACAAGCGAAATCAGATAAAATGACAAATACAACGAATAATGTAAACGGTGCGAACATAAATTGGTATCATGTACAAATGTACTGTACATGTCCGCATATGCCTTGTAGCTTTTTGTCTGTGTTTGTCTTACAGTTACTATTTCCGAATATACCTTGCCATTTTGATGAATGCTATTATGTACTGTAACAAGTTATATGTTTGTATGGCGCAAAATTGCATCCGGCAATTGAATACTAGAATGTTGCCTATATTGTCACATATTTATCAGAATGTGCGAAGTTTCAGATCACATGACTTTGTAATTTTGACTTACTGATCCAAAACTAAAGGGATCAAAAAGACAAGCCGTTGATGTTTAATGAATCTGGTCATATGGTTCTACATTTTACGAGGTACTCTATATGTAGTCCCTGCTTCCACCCTAAAAGCGGCTCAAGTATTCATTAAAATCAGGGGAAACTATCACCTCGATGTTCCAGATGTTGCAATATCTACTGGATTACACATAAACTATTTGAATAAAGTCTCCAAAAATAATCCGTTGTCCGAAGGTGTTATAGGCATTAACTTTTTTGACAGCCAGTACAAAGGGTTTTCAGCCGGAAATTTCAGTAGACCCGACCTCATAGTTACTCTACCAAGTTACAAAACGTGAAAAAAAGATAAAAAATGTATAACAGAACTATTGTTAAATAACATAACACATGGAAAAACCTGAATTGCAGAAGGTTATTCGACATTTTGATACTGTCTGTTTACCTACGATGTAAACATATTGGAAAGAAAAAAAGAAAAACGTTGTCGTAAAAACCTGGTATATCTACACATAAATACCACATAAAAATTAGTTTTGCTTCATCCTCAGTAATATCGTACAATGCTTGATAGTGTACTAAATTCAACGCCATGTTTGTTTCCCTCAGTTGAATCATAGGTACTCGATTCCGAGATTTTTATACGTTTACAGACGTTCTAATTCAATTTCACCTATGTGTGCCTATGAGTTGGACTGGACTCGGTTCGCGTAGATTCCTTCCCGTCGTTTTATTGTAGTTGTTTATCGAACTCGCTCCATTTCTGTTTTGATCATTGCGGATATTTCGGGCGCTATATCAGTATATACAAGAACTTGCGATTTTGCATTGCCATTTCGTCGCCGTACAAAAATAGTTTTACAAACTTAGTATCTCACTGTGCACAGTTCTTCAGTGAGCTGACTTATATTTGAGGCATCAATAACAGAATGATATTTATTATTTCAGAAAAACGGAATACTATATATAATGAGTATGAAAAGGTCAGGAAGATGCTGATAAAAAAAATGGTGTTCGTCCTGAAGACATAAAAGCTATGACAGACATATATGGTAATATTCTGTTTTAGCCTTTATTAATATGATATATACTATCAGGACTAATGCACACCGTTCAACAAATGCATGGTTGATAAATAACATAATGATAATGTCCATATTTGCAAATTATTTAAATTCACCTTTTGTCTCATTCGATCTGCTCTATTAAAATCTGTAAAATGATATGTAAATAAAATAGTGAAATGCTTTTAGTTAGGTTTTTTTTTTTTACTAATGCATAATTACTTGCAGGTTTTCAGTGCTTGGCTTCACGTGCGATTTTCTTTGGTTTTGCGGACAACGAAAATCAAGAATCTTTGTCGTCCAGCTCAGATACAAATGAGTTTGCTACTGCTAGAGCTAACATTTCACCCGGACAAGAAAATCCACAAGGTTTGTGACTTGGTACTTGTCGTAAGTATTCGTATGATGTATATACAATGTAGTACATATATCTGCTCACCAGTGTGAGTTTGAACCCCTCCAGGGACCAGAAAACTTAATTCACATGTGAGGAAACCATCCAACTAGCTTATGGAAGGACGATGGCTCTACCCAGATGAATGCCTGTTGGTCTTCCACCAACGATAAAGATGGGGAAAATCGTCAAATGTCCCTATCTGTTGGTAAGAAAAAACATCACACGAAACAAAAAGAAAACACAAAAAAAACTTCATTTTATTTCATTAACATACATTTGTATACTACATGTAGCTCATTCATTTTCGCTAATGTCCACATACAGATCTACCATCACTGATACGCCACACTAGTACATTTATTTGAATTGAGATTCTATTTCAAATAAAACCAAATTGTCAATAAATGGAGGGTAACCAATGTTGAAATGTTTTATACATTTGTTTGTATATGCATTTGTATTTGATACAACGTATTTCCTTTTTATAAATTTAAACATAAATTTAAACGTTAAATGTTCGTACGTCTTTCATAGGTTCTGTATCTTTATTGGTAAGTATTTTGTAAGTTCGTAAAAATAGACCTCCTCATTTCCCGTTGCACCCTAGAAAAGCCTTTTGGTTTCAATATGCTTGCCATTTTGCATGATGATTATTTGAACTGTGTATACATTTATACATATCATAGTTTCATACGAGTATACTTTTTAGTCCATGTAAAAGGTTAGGAAACACTCTTTATTCAGTTTCGCAACAGACATGTGGCTTAATATGTTACTTTATGGTAGACACTTGTCAATTTGACTGTTCAATGTTAAGATATCTACTTGTGACTACGGTAATGTTTGCATGATATTGAATGCTATATATACATGTATAATATAAGAGTGGCTGTGCTAATGCATGAGATGGTTGTACTAGTTAAATTCCTTTCCCTTGTCTCCTTGTAATGTTTACTTCTACTGATTTGCTATTAATAGTTCACATAGATGTAACAGTGGTTTAAAACTGTATGTACTGCAAACTGCAATTGCTATTGGTTGAACTGTTAGACTAGACTATGACACTCGTATTTTATAAATAATTCCTCGACAGTTAAAAAATTATTGATGTACAATTTCTAAAAAAGATGTATGAAAATATCCACACTCAAAAGAGAGTACAAATATACATGTACATGTATCATTATTCATATGTATACTATAAGGATAACATTAAGTAAATTCATAGTACAAAATGTATAATTAAGCACACAATCATGTTAATCTGCATTTAAATATATATGTACAGTGCAACCTCTCCAAAGCAACACCCTTTGGGAGTAGCAAAATTATGTTATTGTTGAGAGGTTGTTGCTCTAGAGAGGTTAAATTAATTGTCAAAGCGTGCAGTGTGAAAAATCATGCTGTTGTTGAAGGGTGGTTGTTGCTCAAGAGAGGGCCGCTCTGGAGAGTTTGTACTGTACTGTAGTTTTTTTTTAAAATCTAGAATTAAATCAATGATCTTGTATTAGAATATGGTGATGGGGTAATTCTTGCGGAACTTTTTCTAACTTATTATTTCTTAACGTTTTTCAATTATGCAAGTGAATCATTTTAGTGTTATTCATTAATTTTACTACATGAGTTGAAATAAAATAAATACATGTAGTAAGACCATATATCATTTTGAAGATTACTTATTTTGGACCTGTTTTCAACATTTGCCTGTATTTCAACTTGAGGTATATGAGACCCCTTCATTATAATGTATTCTGATTTATCAGGTCCCAATGGTGAGTGTAATAGTGAGGTATGTTATGTTTATTTGCAGGTAGGTATATGACACCGAGGAGACTGGTACAGAATGATGAAACAAGACCACTTTATACCTACCATCAAGCTGTTGACAGACGGGTACCGTTTGATAATTTCTCTAAAGGTTGCGGGGGAAATGGAAGGATGCATAATGGTGTTATTAATGAAGGCAGGGGTGATGTTGGTGGTGGAATGATGACAGGACGTGTTGTGCCTAATGTAATGGCAACAACTGTGTCGCCACAATCATGTGAGATTCTTCCTAAAGTTATTTTTGTTAGACCGAGTCAATTACATCATTCATACAGTCTTCACTTTAACCAGTAGCCCGGGGCTAGTAAATTTTTATTTCGGCCAATGATCTTTCTCAAAATTGTGTATTAATTAGGCCTAGTGGTAAATTGTTTATTTTCAATAGTCCACTTAATCATAGTTCGGGGTAGTACTTTGAAAATTTGTTCAAACTCAATTGATAAACGCATAATAAAATTATATACTGTACGAGCGTACATGAAGTATAATTATGCACACATTGTATCTAATTACAGTAGTTTGATAGTATTATAATGCTTTATTTGTTTCGATCGATCAATTAGACAAAGCATATCTGATTACGTATTCAAAACAATATTTGCCAGGACTTACTATGTTAAACCTGTGTAATGTATATGTGTCATTGAGGTTCGCTGTAGACTAATGAGTGTTTAGATTCTTCTAAATTGTGTTACTTGTGAAATTCAATATGTTTCTTTTTGCTATAATCATGATTTTAAAACGCATGTTTGTTTGTTTATATAGGGCTTCCTTGGCAGGATCCCATGGTGTGTAAGATTTGTCACGAGAATTGTATTAATGTTACCCAGTTACCATGTGGACACCTTATATGTTCAGCTTGTGTTAGATATGCAGGCACTGGATATTACAATTGCCAAATATGCGGAAGTTATGTTGATGATATAAATGCGTACGACAGAAGTCAGCTTCATAAAAGGGCTTATTAATAGGCATATTTTAGTCGAAATATTCATATTTCAAAAACTCCCCTTCTTGAATACTGAGATATTGCAACCCCCCCCCGATTATTCTGTCATGAAACTACAGTACAACCTCTCCAGTGTGGCCCTCTCTTGAGCAACAACCTCCCATAAAAAAACAGCATGATTTTTCGCACTGCACGATTTAATTAACTATTATTTTAACCTCTCCTGAGCAACAACCTCCTTTCAACAACAGCATGATTTTCCCCACTGCACGATTTCACTATCAATCTAATCTCTCTAGAGCAACAACCTGTCAACAACAACATAATGTTGCTACTCCCAAAGGGTTTTGGAGAGGTTGCACTGTATTTCTGTTGTCAGACTTCAGAATTATATACATGTACATGTATAATGCTTTTTAAAATATAAAAACTCATTTTATAGTAAATGCAATAAAATCGCCATACACTGATCCACTTTGGGACATATATTGCGGTAATCTTATTGTCTAAAATAGTGTTGTTCTGATTAATCATTTATTCAACGAATCATTGAGTAATGGTCGTTGACGTGACGATGACGATGCTTCCATTTCGTCAACGGATTTCTTTTATTTTGTACAGAGTTGTCGTTCTTTACTATAGTACTGCAGGTTTCACTTTAAAGACATAAATGATTGATTTGATAAGGTAGTGATCGACTAGTGTTATAATAATGCTGTTCAAGTTGTATCTGTAAATGCAGCATAATTATGGTTCAGTGTGTTTTTTTTTAAATAATATATTTCATTTGGTGTAAGAGATGTTAAATTTATGCAGTACTAACATTTATGGTCATTTCTTATTTAATCAGTTTTAATCGATTAATCACTGACTTCTGCCTTCAATTAATTGTTATGGACTGATTACAATCACTAGTCTAAAAGTCGAAATGAAGAAAAATGTTGAAATCTGGTGACAAAGTGAATGTTTTAATGTAGTGCTCTTTACACCAATGTATAAGTCAGTGTGTAAATTGTCGCAAAAAGAGGTTTTACCGTACGAAAAATGTTAAACAAATTCTATCTTTGTTTATTAAATTCATCAGTTTTATTTTGCTCTGTTCAAGTAAGGCTACAGTGTAACCTACGAACAAAGGCCATCCATGGGAAAGATAAAATATGGTCTTTATTGAAAGTTTTTAAAAGAATGGCCTTTATTCGCAGGGTGGCCTTTATTCGGGGTTGCCGTTAGCACATGTTTGCCTGTATATATAATTACATAGCTACTAATATAATTATGTGTCGCAAATGTTTATAACTATGTAGGTTTGTGATGACTTGCATTTCACGCTAAGTGATATACACGAAATGTAAAATAACATTTCTATTTTTATAATACAGTCATTGAACAAAAACTTGGAATTCTTAGAATGACTTTTCGACTAAACATAGGATTATGTGTAAATCTTTAAAAATAGGTGCAATCTAAAATACATACGTAGGTTTAAAATGGTGCAACTGAAGAATTACGGAAATATATAGTTTACTCGACGTATAGTTTGCACGGCATATGATAATAGCTAGGTAATTTAACTCATGTGATTATGGCTTAATCTTATTGAAGATGTTGATTACTAAAGTACATTAAAATTTTGTAGTTTAATAATTGTAGTTTTTTTTTCAAGTAAGGGAGGCAATTTATCTAACATGTGCTTGATTTTAACCTCATTCATTTTCAACCAATAATCACTGTGCGAAATTTAGGTTTATAGCAACTAATAACTTGTTATAATATAGATTTTAACTAAATTAGTGTTGAAATTTACTTCAATCATTTATTCGTCTAAATACCAATAAGTTGCATTACATTCTTATTATATTAATTAGTTATATACATGTAATCAGATTCATTCTTATATATCATTAATTAATATTGAAACTGTTCATAAAATTCTTCAGACACGATAACTTGTATGGCTCAAAATATTTATCTACATAATTATATTGTAAATAGATATGTTGACTTTTTGTTTATTTCTTTCACAGAAGGCATGCATAGTTATGTAATGTGCGAATATACGTGTATTCAGTAAAACAAGAAGAAAATTATACCAAAAAGTACATCCGTAATTTTTTTCGCACAATACAGTTTAATATATCAACTTTATGGAATGAACAATAACTAAGGAAAAAAGAGAGTCCCAATACCTCTTTTTGGCGCCGAAAGTATGGTGGGGTGCATGGGCCAGAATTACATATATCAATTTCATATGTATATTTTTTTCAACACGTTTTGAAAAGTTTTCTATTCAGCCTTCATTTATAAGACAATAATATATATTTAATCATTTGAAGTCATTATAACAGCTTTATACTCTGTCAAACGCATTCTAAAGAACATTATATGTAAGTAGTCGAATATTAACTTTTTTTCTTAAAAGTTCATTTTGGCATCCTATTTTGAAGAAATTGATAACAAGCATGCATTAAAATGTGCAGTTATATACTCATCGGTGTCGTATAATAATTCCTTACAGTTATTACAGAAAAGCTCAGAGAGAGCTGTTAGCGTGCTACTGTGTCTGTCGTCCGTCCTTTGCACTGTTCTGTGTATATATATGTACATGATGTATATAGTTACAAATACGAATATTGAAGATGTTTTAGTTTCCTGTCTTCTACTAGTATACTGTGCATTGCGAAATAGTCTATACTCCCGAAATAAGACGTTTCCTGTCTTCCACTAGTATATTGTGCATTGCGAAATTGTCTATACTCCCGAAATAAGACGTTTTAAGTCACCTGACTTATGATGTGCATATAGATATATGGTATATAAGAACAAACTACTATAGTAAGACAATTTAGTCGCATGACTTCTATGGTGTGCACTTAGTTTGTAAGTCCGAAATGAGACGTTTTAGCCACCAGTCCTGACCTATACGGTGGGCACATAGATATGGTATGTAAGCCCGAGATGAGACGGTTTGGTCAACTTACTTCTATAGTGTGCATGCAGTTATAAATATATGGTCTTAGTATTTTATAAGCCCGAAATAAGACATTCTAGTCAATTGACCTATGGTGTGCATATATATAATTATTGTATGAATTTTAAAACTCGATGGTCCAAATAGAACATTGTACATGTACTAGGAATGTAAACTCCGCCACGAAATTCCGGGCGAGTTACTGTTGTCTTTGAGTAATAAGACATGCTGCTCGTTTCAATGCGGCGAACGGTGCTTTCTATCGGAACATTGTTCCCAGAGTATGAAACAAGCACCACAACTTACTTGGCGCCAAAATCCTGGATTTTTAAGTTTCGTCTGTCAGCTAGCAGTGGTAATAAATTATGGAACAAGCATTGCATGAACTGAAAAACAGTCTGATTTTGAAATATGGAGGATCTTCTCATCAAACAAACACATTTCTTCCGCAAGAAAACAGGTAAGAGTATCGTTATAGTATAGATTCTATATCGATATATCTCTAGATAGATATAGACATGTCATTGATCTAAAGTAAGGACCTAAAGCTTCAAATTTGGTCTAGTCCTGATCTAGCCGTATGTTCAGTAGCAAAAGTCGTTTAGAAAAGCTAGCCTAGATCTAGATTTCTCTATAGATCTATTAACTTTTTAATTTGAAGCTTAGTAGACCTAGGCCTCCTATCGTCTCTTAGGTTACAGAACAATAGATATGTAGATAGATCTACTCGAACTAAATTAGTATTAGTGACTTAGGCTATATTAGGGCTATATGAATTTCTGAATAATAAGCTGCCCTTAGCAGAACAGTAGCCGGAACATTGCTCGTCCTTAGATAATTATAAATAAACCGCGAAAATAGACAAAAATAGTAGATTTACACAGTCAAGAAATTGGCATAAAGTGGACATTTAATGCTAAATACGTTTCTTCTACATTCAGGCTGTGATACAACCAGTAATTTTTTTAAGTGATTTGGTTAATATTTACTGAAATATTTGGTTATTTATCTACCCACACTTAATTTCAAAACCATTATTAGGAAAATTACCGATTTTGGGTAGATTCTATATCACTAAAAAGTAGTTTTACGAAAAAGTTAAATCATGGACATATACTTTTCACACTAAAAAAACTGAACGACAACATGTTTTTCTTCAAAAGTAAATAAGAATCGAAACATCCTTGTTACGATGAAATTTTTCGATCTCACGAGTGATCACGCTTAAAAGCGTATGCGTTTTTCATACTGCTTCATTCAAATAAGAGAAGTCAACCAGGCCCCGACATTATAAAACTTGAGAACAGTCTCCGATATCAATTACATTCTTATGAGCAGATTTACCGTTTGAATACAATGTCATGTTCAAATGAATTATGCTGTCAAGACTCCCTTATTTATCAATAATTAATACCATTAAGTAATGTCTATAATCATAATTAACTTAAATCGAAATAACGTTGTAGATCTAAATTAAAAGATGAGATTTGAGTTCGGAGACCGATTTCTTGTTTTATAACATCGAATTCAGACAGACAATCACAAGTTGAATCAATTCGATAAACTATGCTTTTCAATCCATAAGATTAACTAGTGACGTTGTCCTGAAGAAAATAGAAGAAGCTGTAATGCAAGTCGTGGATGACACATCTGCAGGAAATCCGCCTAACTTCACATACAGCAGCACGTTAACTTGGAATGATGTCAGGTTAGGTTATGTGTCTGTTTTTCTTATTATTTATTTTACCCTGTACTTAGATTATTGATTAAAAACCAAGTCATTAAGCATCTAGGCATATTACAGCTAAGAATTTATATGTTTTAAAGATTTGACTAGATCTATAATGATTTAAATAATTAAGTTAACTGAATGTCAATGCAGTTACATTATTTAGTACTTGAGCTAAGCCATATAGTTAACAGACAAACAAATTGCGAAAATTGGCATCTAAATTCAGAAGACAAGCTGGAATAATTATGTTATAGAGCAGTCATCATGACTACTATTGGCTAGTATAATGTAGTGCATTGCCCAATTAACATATATATATATATTGTTTAATTTTAGTTTTGGTACTGACAAAGGCTTTGAAATGAGAAGAAATCAGAGAATGATAAATGTTCGATTTGAAGCTTTTCAGTCCGTGAAGAAATTTGGTAAACAATTAAACGTTTAGTACCGCAGCTATATATTTACATTTTATACAGTATACTGACTATAGAAATACATTATACAGAAATATGCGCGAGTGCATAATTAATATGAAGTCAGATCTGTATCGATCGTTATATAATTGTGTGACGCCGTCCCAATCTCTACCTAGAATTGTCGTTCGTTATCCCTCACCATACACAATCGTAACAAATCGGGCATTTCCGTAACTGAGAAATAGGCATTTCCTTTGGACAAACGCCGAGGAGTTCCGAATGCTGTATATGCATGCATGTGAGGCCTGAAGAACGACAACTCTAGGTAGAGATTGGCGTCGTTCGCGAAAATCCGGTCAGATGCGTTGTGACGCCATTTTAGTACATTTTGCAGTTTAAGATGACGTCGAAGTCAGTGACAATTTATTTCCAATCATTTATTATTAGCATGATAAAAATTATTATGTATATTTCACAAACCGAAAATGACTAAGAACGTTTTCTTCGCTCTGGCCAAATTTTTGCTGTCACTGACATATTTCTCAATACAATAATATGACAACAATAAGTACTTATTACTTAGGCTTTATTTGAACAATTAGCATTACTATCACGTGCGCCTATGTTGCAGGACTTATGATGAAAATACTATCAATTATGTACAGACTGGTCAAGACGAATCAATATTGTACAAAACGGTAAAACATTAATGAAGTACTCTCGATTTACATCAGGTTAAAGATTAAAATAGAATAAAGTCCGTTGATTTATACAGTCAAGCTTTTCAACAAATTTTGAGTTCTACAAACCAAAACGATTACTTATAAGATCCTTCATGAATTCCTTATTACACAATTCAATAAGCATTAAAGGCATCATAAATAAAAGGGGACGTACAGCGGTCTGCATACTTTTGAATCTATGTCGCCATTTTAAAGTAAACAATACGAACATATATTACATATTTAACATATGAACACAAACAGGTGCATGCCTATTCATGTAGGTGTTATCACACGCAAAAAAACGTATGCAATAAGAAAATTGTGTCCCATATAAACTAATCCTACAAGTTCTGATGTATTACAGTGACATGTACTACCAGGACCCTACTTTATTTGGGAACCAGCATACGTTGGATGGTATTGTAGACAATCTATCCTGTATGTTAGAGGTACCAAGATGGGAATTACACGTGGTAAGGATGAACAAACTAAAAGAAGATGACCATTTATGTTTTGGGGAAGGCCGGGCAGTTCTTAATATGAGCATGAAATAGCGGGTTGACGCCTCTTTTTGGAAAAAAATCACGCCTGAAACCAATATTTGGGAAAATGAAATTTCAAGGAGTAAATCGGAAATTTAGGGGATGAGAAATTTTCAGAGGGGAAGGCGCCCATTACGGCTGCAACTATGTAATAAAGAAAACCCCTGCGAGTACTAGTACATAATTTCATATATAATGCGTGAAAATTTTCTGAATATGGATGTTTGTATATATGGTTAAGTCAGTTTAATGGGCTCTTATCATACTGGCATATGATATAAAAACAAACAAATAATGAGTCCTTTAAATATGATTTATTGATGTATATATTATGTAATTGTGAAACTCTACAACAATATTAGTCTATTATCATATATTTTGTAGCTTGCGACATCGAAAGGGTGTATAGCGGGAGATTTTCAATTTCAAGATGCTGACAACAACTATGTCGACTGCAGGCAGACTCAAATGGTTTTATACAAGTTTCTAATTCATACACATTTATATATTTTAGAACTGTATAATACATATGGCTTGTTGGTATAATACCTAACTTTTGCTCTATTTAATAATCCATAGCTTGCCTTGATAATAGTTGAGAGATAAATACAGATTATTGTCACAATGAACCTGTTTATTGTAAATACATGCATATAAGTATAAAATTGTATACATCCCTTTAAATATAAATTAATAATTCATGAAAACATGATTTTTTCTTGAACTATCCTTGGAGAATTAATAACTATTTGTTAGGGGGCAGACTCAGTAATCCTAGACCCCGTGATGTTGAAGCAAACTTAGAAGACTAGATATTACTGTACATGTAGCTTTATAATTACGTCATTGTTCATTTTAAATTTGTTTTGTTAAAAAGATGGTAGATCTTTTTGACTGACACACCATGTAAGCATGACATATCTTATATTTTATCAAGGGTGTACAAGTTCCGAATCATGTTCAAGGAATACATAGTATCCTTTACACTTCACAACTTTATTATTACATGTACATTGAGTGACCCATAAGCTTCCGAGATAAGGTGAATTATCAATTACAATATTAAAGCATTATGAAAGATGAATGATTCATAAACAAATTATCCTGCAAGCATTCGCTATATATCTGTTGTTATATAGCATAGTTTACATATAATATGTAAACTATGCTATATAACAAAAAAATCATGTATGTTGCATGTAATCTATAGAATCATGACTGTCGTATTTAATATCCCGTATACATATTCAATGTCAATAGGGCATATTTTAATACATGTGTATATTAATTCTAGTACTAAATGATTCGTTAACAAAAAATACCATTTAACATTATTAGAACTGATAGAATAATCTGGGAAAGGTAGTCCTTCTCTCAGAATTTCATGTGGTATTTAAATCGTCCTTAACTTATCATAAACATGGCAACAAAAGCAAATTTCATCTTGGTTGTGGAAAAGGATGCAACATTTCAGAAACTTTTGGAGACAGGTGTCTGTAGAAAGTTCCATCCTTGCATTATTATAACAGTACGTAATACTTTTTTAGATTTACTATTTCAGTTTGGTTGGAAATACCGTTCAGAAAAAACTGGTTAGGTGAATCTGCCGCGCCGTATATAACTGAAAAAAAAGATGAAAACGGCGCTAAAACCCAAATAAATTATGTTGTAGTTACCACACTGTTTTTCACGGCAGGAAGTGGACTTAGTACTAGCAGGAATCCAAAACACGATAAAGAACTTACATAAATTAGTAGATAGTATTATCAAACTGCCTCTTTCTTTATGTATCAATACCATTTTCTCACACAAAACTTTTTAACACCATCACAATATTTCATTCACTGAACTAGTACATGTCCCATCCCATCATTTATGAGAATTGTTTTTCAGGGTAAAGGATTTCCCGATATGAATACCCGTATGCTACTTCGAAGACTGTGGACTGCGTTTCTAATTCCGATACTAGTCTTAGTAGACGCCGACCCACATGGTAAATCATTCATATTGTGCGCTAGCTTGATTACAGGACTCAAAAAGCACTTTCCTATTGATCTACTAGTATTCTATACAAAACTAAAGCAAATCCTGAATGAGTATTCTCTAACAAATCGACAAATAAGTTTCACTTTCTTTTTTTAGATGCAACATAAAAATATTTATAATTGCATAATTCTGCTATTTTTACATCAAACGTGATCATCAATTTTTGAACATGCGTTTTCCAAAGGACAAACAATGAACTTCAAAATGCCTTTAGATAATTATGCATGAGTTCAATTTACCAACATGATTTTTCTCATTGCAGGTATAGAAATAATGGCTGTATATAAATTTGGCTCACGGGTAAGTATAATATAATTATTTTTGAGCGGGGTGTACTGCGGCTTACGAAATTAATAAAAGTATGGGTAAGTGTGCGAATTGGAAAATACGTGACAGTTTTAGTTACTGAACATGAAATGGCATAACCGACAAATATAGTGCATAGCATTGCCAATCATCTTTCTGAGTCTTATGAACTGGTCACATGTATACGATACGTTCTTTAGTGTATAAATTGAGCTTATGGAGTTGAAACACTTATATATTTATAATAATAATGTACACTTGTTATTTACCAGACACTGTCATATGAAACTGAGCATTTAGCAGTTCCCAGTATAAGATGGTTAGGAGTCTTACCAACCGATATCACCAGGTAGACTTATTATAATCACTGTTCAATCAAAGTAAATCTATTTACTTTCGTGATGTTCTGTAGCCAGACTGCATTTGAATAAAATGTGAAGTGTTTTTACTTAAATCCATAGTACTTAGAATTAACTTTAAGTGTATCAGCACTCACAAGGACAGGTGTAGTTAGTTTAAATAATTAATATGTAATTATCGATTATGTATATTTTGTAAGACTGCTATTAAAACCAGGCCGAATTAATACTCTAACTTGACTCCAACTGCGCTTTTTCCCTTAATTCGGTTCCCAGTACTAAGTACATAAAAGTCATTTGTATTTGAAATACCCGGCCATATCGATACTGAAGTGAATGCAACTACGTGCCCCTCTAAAAGTTTGCTATCATTTCGTTCCCAATATTTGAAATACGTTCAATTAATACACAGAAGTGTTTACTGTTATTTCTACAAACCCGTATTTCATTTTCCCCAATTTAGCCGCCGTGGGTACCATAATACGACCTGTTCTTCAAACGGGCGTATAAAAATGATACAAAAACATCTACAATTGAGTTACGGGGTTGTAGAAATAAGCCCGATTTAATAATGTGTAGTAGATTGAGCAAGATAATTGTTAAAGGTTGCCCAGAGTAATCTATTCATAAATGTATATGATATGTATATTACTATATTTAGACTAGGAATACCAGAGTCTGCACAGATACCTCTCAGTAAAGCTGACAAAGAGAAAGGAGAAGAACTTTTATCACGTACTTATATGCAACACAATCCTCTATGGCAAAATGAGGTACATGTAATAAGCAAGAAGCAGCGTTCAATAAGCGCATATCCCCCCGGGTGGCATGCATGTCGAGAATAATTCCAAATTCAAACTCAAAGTGATAGTTGATCATGGGTGCATACATGAGAATGATCATAGGCAACAACTTGTCCAATCGGGGGTGTCAATACAGCCAAATTAAAAAATCTGAAAATCAAACGCAGCCGACCATCTTTGTATTGGTGTCTAAAATGACTGTTCTACATGAAATTAGAAACGCTAAGGGAAGCGAGCGACCGGCGTTTCTAATTCATGTAGAACAGTTATTTTAGACGCTAACCAACTTAGTGTATGTCCTATTTTCCCCCATCGTACTCTCATAAAAGTAGGTCAGACTCTATCTGCCGAAGAATCCAGACAGTCGTCTTTATGAAATTAATCGGTACACAATTCAAATAATCTCGGCAGCTGATTGGCTGGAAAGATAGGGCAAACACTAACAGGGGTGTGATTACTCCAAGAGCAAAAAAACTGAAATACCCTACCCCCACCCCCTTACTCTTGCAAAAACATCATTTTTGAATATGTCAGACTGAATCTGGACCCTTTTGTTTCAAAGATTTTAAGACAAATAAGAGGAAATCAGCTGAAAGGAGGAAGAATCACACCCCTGACTAAGCCAAAACAAGAGGCCTTCAAGTTCAAACACATTGTTTCACCATTTCTTGAGATAATTTTATCAAATACATTTCGTTTTGCTCAGAAATCAAAGCTCTTTCAAGACAGATAAATCCACAGGAATGTGTCTTTAACGTACTCAATTGTTCTAGTAAGCGGCGTTGGCGCTAAATGAAACGGTAAAATCTACTAAATTAGTATATATATTTTGTTAATTTGATTGCTGGTCATTACTTTCTTCAAAAAGCTGCTGAATGATAGTTTCTCTTGCAGGTACAGCGCATGTTATCAACAAATAAGAAAGCAGAAATCCAAGCTTTAGACAGCATTGCGTCAAACTTTCTGACTGACGTGTATTTGCCAAGTAAATTAAGATGTTCAGGATGGCTTTGAAGACTGGTTTCAGGATTATAAAGCACAGATCGAAAGATAACCAACTGCGGTGTGTGCATTACTCCACATGAATGTACATGTATTGTATACTGTTCCAACTGATTAAATTGTGCAAGTTACAGTGCAACCTCTCAGGGGCAACACCCTTTTACAAATTCGGAGTAGAACATTTGTTGTTGAAAGGTTGTTGCTCTCTAGATGTTAAATAAATCATAAGTTAATCATGCAGTGGGAATGAAATCATGTTGTTGGGGAAGGGGTTGTTGCTGAAGAGGGCTGCTTTAGAGAGGTTGCACTGTATTTGATAAAAAAAAATAGAAATATGAAGAACAATTAATTTTTCTGATAATATTTATTTCCTTAATACAAAATTAATTCTGTATTAAGTGCTATCTTATAGCACTGATCATCAGCATTACAGTTAAATCATTGGATTGCAGACTCGATTCTGCTCAATGAATAATTCAAAAGAATGAAGCTGTTTGGTGTCTCTATTTTAACCAGCTTTTAGCTTCTGGAACAGAATCACCACCTAGCGTATACACAATTCACAACCAGTGAAACACATCTTACATTTCACCAATGATGGCTTCGACATCCACTAATGAAGTCACCATGAGTTCAGTCCCTCCTCCACTGATGTTCACCTAAAAAACAATAACTAAAATGAATATTTCACACATTGCATTAAATTTTGAGTGATATCATAAAACAAGCACAATAATAATATTTTAAGTATTTTATGCAAGCCTTTCAATGAATATAGACATCTTTTCATAATGAGAACTGAAATACATGTATCAATTAAGGTCTTCATTTTGGTTAATATCAATATAAACTTATAAAGGTATCCATCAATAATATTATTGTCAAAAGTTAGTAATTTAAAATTCCAGTTAACTGGAATTACATTTTACAAGTTAATACTTTAATTCTTTCAGTTTGTTATGTTGTAAGAATGATAATGCCAGGTCTTTCTTCTCGAATTTCAATATTTATATCTTTTTCAGAGATCAATGAAATATACAATGGTTTAAGCATATACATATGAGAAGTACAAGGATTTTTCAACTTCCATTATGCCAAGTTGTATTTCCAAATCATTCAGGTTATTATCTTGATATTACAAGATAAGACATGTCATTGTTTATCTATTTAAGACACCAGCAAATTAAATTGACTACAATTTACATTTTTACACAGTATTTGAACATTTTGATTATTGGTGTACACACGAATACATGAAGGCATTTTGCAAAGCCGATTCTACTTTACCTTTCCTTTGTTCCATTCAAAAAATTACAGGTTGATTTTCTCGCATTAATTCTTGCTTTTATTTTTTTCCTTTTATAATCTTCTGTAGACAATAGTCAATGGTCAGCTGGTTTATCTAGTCATATTGACTTGAACAAAGATAACAATTTATAGGGCTGTGACTGACTTAACCATTCAATTGGCTGTTTATTGAGAAAGAACTGATAATAGATTTGATCGACATGGTCCTCATATTAGTTCTAAATTTTAAGCCAAGTGCTATTTCACTAAGTGGAATTAGATGTGCCAAATTTTCTACTTAACTGAAGGACACCATTTCAACAATCGATTCATTCTTTATATACTTCATTACACTACAATACACATAGGAACAATTTGGCAACCACAACGATTTTAATATTAGAATTTCTTGTAAGACTGGCTTTATCTTTAACACTAGTCAAGAAACTTAACATTTCTTCATAAAAATACTCTTTAATGATCAATCATTTTAATGACATTTAATAGAATTTTATGTCACAGCCCTAAAATGCATAATAATACACATGCATATTATTTACATAATGAAGGATTAACCTTCAACAGATCTAAAATTATTTAAACATTATATACATGGTCAAATACATTACAGGTCTCCTAGTATTCATTTTATAACGAACCTAAGATATAAATAATGTCACCGGGCCCTCAAAAAATTCTTTTTATAGACATTTCAAAACTGAAAAGTAGATTTTAAATAACTTTCAATTATATTTCATAAAATACTAACATGGCTAACTAAATTATTCAGACAATATTTATTAGGTTATGATCAACAAAGCAAATCAAGTAAGGCAGGATAAGTGATATCATTGATCTTTTTACAAATAAAACATTAACTTACAAAAGATGAAATTACACTATGTTTATAATCACCTTGATAAAAAAACATCTAGGAGACCTGTCAAAATAGATTAACATCTCAGATAAACACATCACTTTTTTAAAGAACAAATATTTACAGTGCTTTGAAGCCTGTTTGTAGCTTGTGTTTTGTTTCGACATCTTAAGAGTTAAAGAGTCTCTTGTCAATTTCTGACAATACTATTTTACATTCAATGCACTATTTATTCCACACTTAATGAGACATCTCATTCCACTCAGTATTAATGACTTTGATCATTTATTTATTACATCTTTTTTACATCATTTACTGACGAATCAGCTATCTCATCTTTGATTACTTTTAGCCAGTGGTTTCCAAACATGCCGTTAGCATTTTACTACTGTTAAAGTAGTAATTGGTGGCAATTTACGCTGATAGTCAATACTTGGCCTGAGACAAACATGAATTAATATGTAAGTGAAACTACATGAACTATATAATTTACATTTTGTTTGAACTAACACAAACTTGATGGAAAACTCCTTTATCTCTTTCATCATTTTCAAAATGCCAACTAACATATGAAATACTGTCTTTTATCATCATTAAACACATACGATGAATATTACATTTTGTAAGATGTATTGACATAAAGTTATGTTATTCATCAAAACATGTATAATGTGAAACAGTTGAAAAAAATCTGAAAGAAACTGAACACATAAATTAGTCACCAGTAGTAAAAACAATAGTTTATCTATTAAAATGATTTTTATTTTATGAATTTACAAAATGACAACAAATGTTACTAAAACGAAATGATAAGCTGGTTTGTATTTACAGACCAACTACTTCATAACTAATCTGCTAAAACAGATTGCTAAAGAGTGGTTAACATAATTAAAACAAGCTAACAAGTTCATATAACATAATTATGTTATGTTTTCCTTCATTTTTACACCATTAGGATTAATTTCAACAAGAACTTGATTACTTAAGATTATAATGGACAACATTAAATACTATAATAAGAGATTTACAACAGATAAATTTAGAACTAGACAGATAAAAGTTTAGTTGCATTATTTAGGTAAAGCTCATTGTTGTTTTTTAAGTTTGTCTCTTTTTTTATCTTTTTTATAAACTTTTTACAAATTTACAGATGACAAGGTCTCAAAATCCAAAATTGGGATAATTTCTTTAATTGTTTGGCAACAAATCTACGCTAATGCGCAAACATGTACCTTGAACATCCCAGACAGAGCATCAGTTGTCGATCATAACCATACAACTAAAATACAGAAACACTTTTGGCATCTTCCGTCAAAAACAGAGCTCAATAAGGTGAACTAAATCGACTTTGCCCAGCACCAGGTCTTTGAGTGTGACTGTCATACGGGTGTGCCCGGTAGGTTCCCCTTCCTCCCCTTGGTGCTGGTAAACTTGCTGGGGACTTCATTGCAGGTCTGTCATATGCTGATGTTGGTGGCTGTCGAGATGGTGCAGGTCTTGATGGGGGAGCTCTAGGTGATTCTTTACAAATAAGATAATATTTTCTTAGTTAACATTTTTAGTTATAATGGCTCCATCATCAAAATAAGCCCAATATTTTATGACCATTTTAACCATCATGCAATTAACAGCCTGCTTTAAATTGATAGCCTTTTATAAACCTGTAGATGCAATGCAATTTTTAAAATCTAACAAAAAGTAATAAAGAACTCAAGCTTACCATACTCATCATAAGATTGTGATCCATGACCATAATCAAAGTATTGTGTATCACTGAAAATAATGAAAGAACAATTGAAACCATAAACTAGACAGGAATTATTCCAAAAAATACTACCACAAAAATTTAACTGCCTAAGTGAGATCTATCAACCTATGGAGTTTCATGATGCTACCTCTTATAGTTAGTTTGGTTATTAGCAACAAGTTTCTGCACAGATGCAGCAGTGATCACAATAGCTTGACTTTTTTTTCGAAAACAGCCGAGCTAATAGAAAAGCTGTAATTGTTCTGTATGTTATTGCTTGGATTTATAAGCCTTTTTGATGAAAGTCACTGTGACTACTGAGGTACTGACCTCAAATAGCCTTTTAATGGGAAATTTGGGGCTGATTTTCGGCCCCATTCCCCAAGCAGAATAGTATGTATTTTACCCCAAATTTGAAAAAAAATTCCCCAACCAAAATATTTTTTTACACTGCTTGTTTACTTAGTAATTTTCCCAAATTTGCCTATTTTTGACACTTAATTCCCCTTGAAAAAGGCCCTTCCCCAAAATTTTAAAAAAAGCTGTCAAAATCAATTAGGGTCATTAACATGTGATAATCAACCTCCCAACTAAGTCTGAGGACCTTAGGGCCAACTGTTCTTTAGTTACTGGTGGACAAGGTTTGGTTACGGACAGTCATGTGCAAAACTGTCAACACAATATACCCCAACTTTTCTTCAAAGGAGGGCAGAATTATGTTAACATAGACTGTGAAATTGATTGAACTACAGTTTCGATGATAATCTAAGAGGCACTAAATTTATTTGCATGCATGTAAAAAGAATTCGCATCAGCGTCACAATGATCCCTAAATAAAAGATTACTGAAGTAGATAATCTACTTACGAAGAAGAAACTGGAGTAGGCTCAGGATATGTCTCCTCTACATATTGGTCTCTTCTAGAATAACCGTCATCATAACTTTCCTGAGTGTAACTATGTGAATACTACAAACAAACAAAAACATAATTTATCAATCAGTTACAATTAGTATTAATCATCAAATAAACTGCAACAAATTCAATGAATCAAAATATATGTCAGTAAGACATTCAGTGAGAAGCCATAGGTTACCTAACTTAAGGAAATGTAAAACAACAAAATACAAATACATACATGCTCTTGCTGACCGTATGAAGGTTCAGCTCCATAGTCATCATATTCTTGAGCAACTGGTGGAGGTCTAGACAAAGCAGACACAGGTGGTAGACCACGGCCTCTTGGTGAAGGAGCTGGACGTGAAGGAGCAGAACCTCTTGGGGCCGGAGATCCTCTTGACATTGGTGAGCCACGGGATGCTGGAGCTCCTCTAGGTGAAGGTGTTGGTGCACCTCTCATAGATGGACCACCTCGGGAGACAGGACCACCTCTTTGAGATGGGGCCCCTCTACTGGGAGGACCGCCACGAGGTGTTGGACCCCCTCTACCACTAGGTGGACCTACAGCTCCTCCTCTGTACAAAATTAGAATAAAATGATTATGTATAAAATGAACTGTAGTGGAAGTCAGTTGCAACATATGTTCACTGTGCCAAGACACATTAACTTCATAGAACTTCAAAAATACATGCATAGCACTTTAATTCAGAACTCTTTCAGTACAATTAACAAAGACATAATGAAAGTACAGCCATTAAATAACAAAATTAGTTTCCATAATTATCTCAATGATTGGAGACTGAGAGTGATCAAAATTACCACTATCAGCACTATGATCTTGATTTTAATTTATGATCTATCTTTATGTATAGTTTCAAGACAGAGGACTGTAATACACAGACTCATACCAAGAAAACAACAAGTAACAACCAGCATACATATCACAGACAATCAAATACAGAGATATAAACAGGCCCTCCAGTGTTCCTACTTTTTAGGAAACTTAATTTTTCACAAAAAAGTACCAGTAAGTTTTGCCACCATGAATTCTTGAATAATGTTTTAAATAAATTGTTTTAATGAGATTTATGCACAGAAAGATTCTAGCTGAAATGTCAGGTGTCTTGCCAAACCTTGGTAATGCTATACTAAGACCAACCTGGCAACCCACAACAGAACATTACTGGCTGAAGGCTATGGTAAATTTGTGCAACAGTGATTTTTCACCTTCTATAACAGAGGCCTCTAGTAGGCCTCTTCCCAAAGAAGAAAGAAAAAACACTGCAAGACATACCTGTCATTTTCAGCTTAGATTCGTCAGGCCTAAATTAAAAATATGTTTGTTTGTCCTATACCGACCCTGAATTTTAGAAGAGGGTCAGTAGGTAGGAAAAATATTTTATTTCTGAATTTGACCTTTACCTAGCATTAAATTACACTATCTTGATGTATTCTCTATTCATTTTATGTATTCAGCTACCATACAACCATTTATTGTGTGCTTTAATCAACCATTACATGTATTCTGTGTCTTAACACACATTATGGTTTCCATTCATTACTTCAATTTTCAAATGATACCTACTTAAATGTCTATCGAAAGCACTGAGTACATACATATTTTTCCCAAGTACAAAAATAAAGTTCTCCCAGATTTTGCAATAAAATTTTTGAGTCAGCATGATTTTTTCAGGTCGGTCGGTAAAGGGCAAACAAACTTAATTTTAATTTAAGCCTCATGTAATGGTATCTTTTAAACAACTTGGTAAAGTATATGAAATTCATTCACCGTCTTGTATCAAATCTCTCACTCCTACTTATTAGTTAATTTCATTCCTTTTTTATTCATTCTTTTTTTTAACAAAGGTGGGACATTTCAAAACTTGATGGCTGAAAACATCAGTTGGAACAATTTTACTCTTGACCATATTATGACAAAAATTTACCTTGGAGTCATTCCTCCACGACCAGGAGCATTGAGCATACCCCCTCTACCAGCAGGACCCCCTCTAGGACCAGGTCCACCTCTACCCATATGATTATCTCCATTAAAGAAACCTCTATCCTCTGGTGGTCCACCCATCATTCCTTGCAATTCCTGTGGATCAGCATTCTGAAAACAAAGATCCCACGTAAAACAAAGAATGCACTTGCAGAAGGGTTTAGCCCAGTATTAATACATTACACTGAATGATTGACTTGGGATGTACATCTATAGCATCAAATTGTTAATTTATGAATTATGAAAGTTTTTTTTGTAAAAGATTAACATCCTTCAAACATGAAATGGTAAATACCTTAACAAGGACATATTACTTTTCAGATCATATAGAGAACTACCAGTGCCCTAATAACATATTGGGGACTGAGGCCAGAGGCCCTCAAGTAGGAGAAATCGCTTCGTTTTGAACAAAAAGAGGAACTTGGGTCTTTCAACAACAAAACAATCAGCAATACATATTTACTTGACAAAAAGCCATGAAATGAGGGCCCTGATCACAGACCACAACCACAATGCTTATAAAGTTATTAACAACAACAGATAACTGAGTGAAGATATCTCAATGATTGGAGACAGAGAGTGATCAAAATTACCACTATCAGCACTATGATCTTGATTTTAATTTATGATCTATTTTTATGTATAGTTTCAAGACAGAGGACTGTAATACACAGACTCATACCAAGAAAACAACAAGTAACAACCAGCATACATATCACAGAAGATCAAATGTCTGCACAGTAAGATTTTTACTGCATAGAAATATTCCTATCATTTCTTTTTACGTAACTTAACAATAAATTATAACCAGCATCACCTTTAAGATCATGAAACAAATGGAATGAAACTAGAGCATAATGCTTCCATAGGAACTGAGTGGAGAAATTAAATGGTAAATACCCTTACAAGGTCATAGTATTATCAGATTATACAGATAACAACCAGGGCCCTAAAAACATATTAGGACTGAGGCCAGAGGCCCTCAAGTAGGGGAATTTCGCTTTGTTTTTTAACAAAAAGGGGGAATTTTGTCTTTCAACAACATTACATATTTACTGGACAAAAAGCCATGAAATGAGTGTCCAGATCACAGACACAACCACAATGTTTATAAAGTTATTAACAACAACAGATAACTGAGTGAAGATATCTCAATGATTGGAGACAGAGAGTGATCAAAATTACCACTATCAGCACTATGATCTTGATTTTAATTTATGATCTATCTTTATGTATAGTTTCAAGACAGAGGACTGTAATACACAGACTCATACCAAGAAAACAACAAGTAACAACCAGCATACATATCACAGATGATCAAATGTCTGCACAGTAAGATTTTTACCGCATAGAAATATTCCTATCTGATATCATTTCTTTTTATGTATGTAACTTGACAATAAATTATGACCAGCATCATCTATTCTTTAAGATCATGAAACAAATGGGATGAAACTAGAGCATAATGCTTCCATAGGAACAGAGTGGAGAAATTAAATGGTAAATACCCTAACAAGGTCATAGTATTATCAGATTATACAGATAACAACCAGGGCCCTAATAACATATTAGGACTGAGGCCAGAGGCCCTCAAGTAGGGGAATTTCGCTTTGTTTTTTAACAAAAAGGGGGAATTTTGTCTTTCAACAACATTACATATTTACTTGACAAAAAGCCATGAAATGAGTGTCCTGATCACAGACACAACCACAATGTTTATAAAGTTATTAACAACAACAGATAACTGAGTGAAGATATCTCAATGATTGGAGACAGAGAGTGATCAAAATTACCACTATCAGCACTATGATCTTGATTTTAATTTATGATCTATCTTTATGTATAGTTTCAAGACAGAGGACTGTAATACACAGACTCATACCAAGAAAACAACAGGTAACAACCAGCATACATATCACAGAAGATCAAATGTCTGCACAGTAAGATTTTTACTGCATAGAAATATTCCTATCATTTCTTTTCACGTAACTTAACAATGAATTATAACCAGCATCACCTTTAAGATCATGAAACAAATGGAATGAAACTAGAGCATAATGCTTCCATAGGAACTGAGTGGAGAAATTAAATGGTAAATACCCTAACAAGGTCATAGTATTATCAGATTATACAGATAACAACCAGGGTCCTAATAACATATTAGGACTGAGGCCAGAGGCCCTCAAGTAGGGGAATTTCGCTTTGTTTTTTAACAAAAAGGGGGAATTTTGTCTTTCAACAACATTACATATTTACTGGACAAAAAGCCATGAAATGAGTGTCCTGATCACAGACATTACCACATAATGTTTATCAAGTTATTAACAACAACAGATAACTGAGTGAAGATATCTCAATGATTGGAGACAGAGAGTGATCAAAATTACCACTATCAGCACTATGATCTTGATTTTAATTTATGATCTATCTTTATGTATAGTTTCAAGACAGAGGACTGTAATACACAGACTCATACCAAGAAAACAACAAGTAACAACCAGCATACATATCACAGAAGATCAAATGTCTGCACAGTAAGATTTTTACTGCATAGAAATATTCCTATCATTTCTTTTTACGTAACTTAACAATGAATTATAACCAGCATCACCTTTAAGATCATGAAACAAATGGAATGAAACTAGAGCATAATGCTTCCATAGGAACTGAGTGGAGAAATTAAATGGTAAATACCCTAACAAGGTCATAGTATTATCAGATTATACAGATAACAACCAGGGTCCTAATAACATATTAGGACTGAGGCCAGAGGCCCTCAAGTAGGGGAATTTCGCTTTGTTTTTTAACAAAAAGGGGGAATTTTGTCTTTCAACAACATTACATATTTACTGGACAAAAAGCCATGAAATGAGTGTCCTGATCACAGACATTACCACATAATGTTTATCAAGTTATTAACAACAACAGATAACTGAGTGAAGATATCTCAATGATTGGAGACAGAGAGTGATCAAAATTACCACTATCAGCACTATGATCTTGATTTTAATTTATGATCTATCTTTATGTATAGTTTCAAGACAGAGGACTGTAATACACAGACTCATACCAAGAAAACAACAAGTAACAACCAGCATACATATCACAGAAGATCAAATGTCTGCACAGTAAGATTTTTACTGCAAGAAATATTCCTATCATTTCCTTTTACATAACTTAACAATAAATTATAACAAGCATCACCTTTAAGATCATGAAACAAATGGAATGAAACTAGAGCATAATGCTTCCATAGGAACTGAGTGGTGAGAAAAAGTCACAACTTATAACAATGCCATTTATATACTAAGTATACTATGTTGAAAGAATTCTGATGCAAATATCCATGTTAAACTAGTATCTATACAAAGCATTCTGCAAGAATGTCACACTTACTGGGTTCATAAACTTCTTAATTTCACCAACTGCATGTGCTAGCCTAGCATATCCATCTGTGTGTTCAGCAAAGCATTCAATCAGTACATGAAGTTCCTCATTAAGATGTGCATATTTACCACCTTCTTTTCGCAGCTCTTCCTCCTGAAAAGCATTTTTTTCTTCTTTATTACAATACAGAACCAAATTACTAAGGATATAATCATTTAAAACAAAGATTTTACCTTTGCCTGCACAATGGAAAGAAAATACAACATACTATGCATCACACTGACCACAAGAGTCTAACTTGACAATTCCAAATTATAAATTATTTGTTTCTAGCTAAGCTAAATTTAAAATTAAAATCAAAGAAAAGCCAGTAAAAATAAAACCCAAGAATACTCTAGAAACTTGCACAATAACTTACCTTAATCTTGTCTCTCATGGATCCTCTACCAAGAATAGACAGTTTACATCCAGTTTCTTGCTGCAGTTGTTTTAAAGTACTACCTTTTGGTCCAAGTAGTTTACCAGAGAAATTCACCTGAAAAATCCACATATAGACCAACACTTAAGATAAAACATTCCAAACAATATTCATACAGAACTATGAATGTTCACAACAGTAAACTTGTCTATTTAATCGACAGCGTCAAATTCATCAGGGACTTTTATATACGTACTTGGATTTGAGACTTCCATATTTACAGTTTGAAGAAAATTAAATCCCACGGAAGTGATGTGAATCAACAGGCTTTAATGCACATGTTTCCAACAGGGATAATATCCGTGATGATCTGAATGTTTAATTCCATAGACGAAAGGTTATTAATACTAAATGTCGCCTTGTTGGTATCTGAAATGCTTGATTTGATACCCTTTTTCAATGCCTATGCAAACAGGTGTGTATTTTCAGTGTACCTTTATGAGCGTGTTGCATCTCAACCATTTCCTGGCCCTATTGCCACTTTTATAGTGTATATATATAAGTTTGTAAACAACCGATTATGGCTATCGGAAATTATTGAGAATCGCAATGGATTGTCGGATCGTTTCTCTATATACTTTTAAGCTATTTTAGCAACTGCGAATCCAGGTAGCAGCAGACCATAACTGATGGTGATGCACATTGAAAATAACACACGATTGTTACTAAAGAACAAGTTCATAATAATAATAAAAAAATAGTATAAAAACCTTAGGGAACTCTTTCGCAGGGATCCTAATCTTAACAGCATTGCTACCAGGTCGTTCATGGTGAAGTTCTATTATTGAAACATTTCTGTGCTTATCTCCTGATTCAACACGTTTTGTTTCTGAAATATAAATGAACTAACAAATTGACTATAGTTAATAAATTTAATTAAATTAAGACCAGTAAAGCATTACAGTTTAAACTTTAAACAAAGGTGATTTGAGTTCTTTCTTGGAGCTTGTTCAAAAGAGTACTCAAATGACATGTGGTTGACAATCAAGAATAGGGGATTCTACTTTGTTATTCTGCAGGTGGGGTCTGTAGACGTAGCCGGGTAAAGGACGTCTTCCCGTCTGAAAATCTCTTTGTTTTACAGTAATCATGCTATTTTCCCCTACTTTCCAACTTATGCAAGACCCATAAATTTTAAAACTTCATTCCCTAAATCGGTTTCAGACGAGAATTTCCCCCACCAAAGAGGCTTCATATGCTCTTTCATCCCATATGATATAAAGGGCTAGGGCGCCTCCCTAAAACAAAGAAAACCCATGAAGCCTCCTACCATGTGGCCGAGACCATAATTCTGTGGAACACGACTAACTGGAACTCAATGATATATTAATACCGTTTAATTAACACAATTAAAAATTATCATTACTTAAAAACAACTCAGTGGTATGCACAAATTTGTCTGCATGTTTATTAAAATTTAATAAATCCTGACTACACGTGAGGATTCAACATGCAATCATCTATGATCATTTTATGCCTTACCTTCAGTCAATAACCTTGTTGCGTGAACCAAATCATCAGAATCGATTCTAGTAAGCTCATCTTTCAATTCTTTCACGTACGGAGACTGATTTGACTCTTGTGTTTCCATTCTGTCGTTATTTTTATGGCGCTGACCTCTTTGTGTAAATTTATAAAATGGCGTCCAAGTAAAAGTAGTTCGATAATGCGGTGCCCCGTTAATGTGCGTAAAATAGTGCTCAATGTATGCAACGTAAAACGTTGTTTAACGAATTATTAAGCACAAGTAACTATCAGAGCTTCGAAAAAATTCATTTAATTTTTATATCAAGTAAAGATTACATCGAATGAATTGAAATTTAGAAGTAGATATAATTTGTAGCGCGTATTAATTTTACAAAGTTGCGATCGATTCGTCACATACATCGCGTCACCTGCGGATTTAATCGAGCATAAATTATGTCTGTATCAATTATCGTTCTTTAACAGACACACGATCTTTTATTTATCTAGTGAATACAATTAAGATCGTTAACGTTTTTATATCAAGCCATAGATCTATTTGGGTTTTAAAAAGAAAATGTCAAACACTTTTGAGTTAGTATATAAACGTCCCACGGGTTTTTAGAGCCTTCATGAAATTTATTATTATCAATCAAAGCACTGAGAAGACTGTTATTGATCGACTAGCTTAATTTGCAGTACTGCAAGTTCTGTCTGAAGTTAATACTTGTTATACATTTTCTACAAATCCATTCAATGCTAGCATTGGCCGATATAAAATTGCAAATGAACTGATTGATGAATACAAGGACTTATATACATACATGTATGTATATTTTTTTATAAGTCCTTGATGAATAGGCCTAAATATATACTAAACACGGTCCCAGCTTATTTAAAGTGAGATGCAAGAAAATGACATTTACTGGTTAGACTTATATAATTTATACTAGTTATATAGTATATATAACATGCAAATTATTAATTATCAGCGCTTTGAAATATTAATTTAGTCAGAGACGTACGTATTATAAGTCTCTGATTTAGTGTTATATAATGTATAGCACATATATATCTTTGTTCAATTTCTTACATAATTAATATTCTAGACAAAATGAACATAGAACCGGGGGGGGGGGGGGGGGTAGGTGTGTGTAGGGTGGCGGGGGAGGCTATAGGCATCACCTCCCCACCAAATAATTTCGGCCATAATGGTAATCAAAGCTTGGGGGCTGTAACCGTTGACAGACACAATCAAAGTAATGAAAGTACAAATGGAAACTGAGATTACATTATATATAATTATAGACTTGCATTTCAACATAGAACGGGAACTAGTTTAACAACTGCATGGCGGATGTAGAAAAAACGCAGTACTTTAAAAATGGTTCGCATGTAAATTCATGCGCACAGAGCGAGCGACTGCTATGGAAAGCTGATCGAGCTATTGTTCAGTTTCCAAGTATAGCCCCCCAATCTGAAATTGATTCCGTTTGGCCTGAAGTAATTATGATAAGTAAGACCAGAGGGTCAAAGTTTCGAATTGTCTACCCATTTTAAGTATCATATGCAGGTAAGATTCCAATTTCTACGATTAATTTCTCCAAATATTCTGCTAGAGCTTGAGCAAACAACTCGATATATCATCAGTGCCTTTTAGAAGGGACTCTATATATTTGACTTGATGATATCGTATATATGTTTCATTTATTCTGCTATACCATTGTATTATACCATGTATCCTCATGCATGGGCCATATGGCTTACAGGATTGTATATAAATAAACTTACTTAAATTTACTTATTAGTCCCTTGCTGCCTTGATTTATCAACAATTACTGGACGCTGTTTACATCAGTTCAGATATAGTTTATATGAAGACTGTATAGTATATATTATATATAAAATGTTAAAGATTGTTCCGAGTCAAGTAAATTAATATTAAGAAATAATTAACATTCCATAGGTATGATATATATATATTTTAATCGCCAACCGGTTTCGTCCTTCGACTCACCAGGGCAATAATACAAAAATGACGAGTCGAAGGACGAAACCGGTTGGCGATTAAAATATGTAATATCATACCTATGGAATGTTAATCATTTTTATTAGTATATATTAATTTATACATACATTTATCACTGAATATTTTGTCGCCAGCTGTACCACCGGTTATAGTTGATGAATGCATATAATTAACAATAGTAAAACTAAAAATATTTAAATTACTCATGAATCCTGTAACAGTTTCCCACAATCAGTACAAAATATTACAGTACACACAGCTATATACTATCTTTTCCGGTACACTTTTCAACTGCCTGTATTAGACACAGGACCGTACAAACCAGGTGTGGGGGAGGAATAATTTCGCCGTTGATGGTAATTATAAACGGGGCTAAACTGATCATACCCCTCCCTTGTCAGTCCGAAAATTAGCCTCCCCCAATCTGAATTAAATTGCTTCTTACGGGTCTGTGGCATACACTCATGCGACAATGTTTGCGGCACCGGGTATTCACTAGAGGTCGGTTACTCGATCATTATAATCGTATGTTTATATCAATTAATCAACCAAATTCCCTGGCAGTGTGAGTATAGAATATAAGCGAAAACACAAACAAAGAGTAATTTTGTTTAGAAAATAATAGTATCACAAACAAATAATTTAATCATTGCATGAAATGTATTTGGCATAATTTTTTCCCAAGACCGTTTATTCACAATGCATGGGTATATTTCTCATAGATGTTAAAATCTACACTAAACGTTGTTGTAATTCTACAAGTTCATACATGTGCATCCAGACATATTAAAATTGAAACTGAAAATCATTATGAAGTGGCAGAATAATTTTGTAATATTATCAATGTTTAATTCACACCATGTTAATGTTTTGAGTATTTTGAATATCTCTTACAATAATTAAAGCCTCGAGTTCGTTTAACACTGACCACTTAATTACAATATACATGTACAGTCAGCCCTGTGAACAAAGGTCACCCTTTGGAAAGACATACTGTGGCCTTCGTTGTCATTTCAAGTGATCGATGAGGGTTTTTAAAAGAATGGCTTTTATTCACAAGATGACCTTTATTCGGAGATGGCCGCTAACACAGATTTGACTGTATCACAAACATCCCCTTATAACGACCACTGTAACTTTTGGAACATAAAAACCGGATGGGGACATTTTTACTTTTTATATCATTCTTGAAAGCGTACGTGTGAGGAGGGTATAACACAGTGAAACAGGTCAACTGACCTAAAAACAAGTCTAGGGTCGCTGGGATCAATTAGGATAGGTCTGATAACCAGAAACTAGCATTTTTTTTGCGCGAGAGACCACCTCAATAATATTATCGATTTTTTGTCCTTTAACGGTTCTTTATATCGCAATAGACGATTCTATTTCCATCAATTAGACCGCCGCCATTGTTTTATCACGTGACCGTCCGCCATTACAGGAGTGAAAGTATGCGAGTTGATTACCGATAAAAATCTATAACCGCAAGTTTTTGTCTGTAAAAATGACACAGAAGGAGCAATTTCGTTAGTATTTGCTAGCGGAGTAGTGTATAATAATGAATATACCTGTAAATAAATGATTTGCCTATCCCAGCAAACACACAACGTTATGACAACGTTGTGTTTTAGTTGTGTATTGGTTGTATTTTTTTATAACGTTGTCACAACGTTGTTGCAACGTTGACAACTATTTAACACAGTGTTTTGGAATGTGTAGGAGAAAGTATCATAAAAGCAATGCATTTATGTATTGAACAGACACTGTAAAAATGCATACAGCATTGTTATCTAAAACTGGAAATTTTTACAA
This sequence comes from Lutraria lutraria, assembly GCA_964023205.1. Lineage (NCBI taxonomy): Eukaryota > Metazoa > Mollusca > Bivalvia > Venerida > Mactridae > Lutraria > Lutraria lutraria. The sequence continues at coordinate 16,302,769 of OZ026838.1, forward strand.
CGTTGGTACAACGTTGTGTAAACGTTGGGCTGCAACGTTGTGTAACAACCGTGCTGTAACGTTGTGAAAACGTTAGTAAGCAACGTTATCACAACGTTGTACTAATGTTTTAGTCGCAACGTTGTTAGAGTAACGTTATATCAACGTTTTGACAACGTTGCCAATTTCAGTGCAAACTAGTGTAGAACATAATGAAAGTACATGTATATTCAAAATGGTTATGAATTTACTCTGCATCGTTTTTATTGCTGCAAAAACAAGATCCAATCCCTTTTGCTTAAGTGCTGCCAAATTTCAATCACAATGACATTTTTTCATGTGTAATTCACTAATTGTAGACAGTAAACAGCACATTCAACTGTTTGTTGCTCTATATTTAATGGATAAAGTAGACCTGTGTTCTGTACATACATCAGGACTATAAAGTACATGTTGTATTCGTTTTTTCATATATGTATGTTATACATATGATATTCATACATGCATGCCATATCTTCAGACTGTCAATAAAGTTGAGATTTGCTTCAGAAGCGTCATTCTTAAGTGAGATTTAGGTTAAAATAAGTTTTTTTGCGTGCGAGATGGCGCTTTATGCATGAAAAAATGCCTCTATTTACACCCATGAATAAATGCATCCTATGATGTATATCAAATAAAATAAAGTCGAAGTACGTTAAAAAGAATTTATTTATCAATGCACATCGTACTCTTTAGCAGCAAATAACATGTTATATTCAAAGTATCCTCACAATCACATTGAAAAACGCAGCATCAAGTCATCTGCAGCACATTATAATTCATATATGCTTAGATGATCATGATATTGTCTATATAGTATTAATTATGATATATAACACTCATTGAATATTCTTACTAGTCCTACTAATTACTGGCACTTCAAGCTGCTTTCAAAATTGCATTGTTTTGCAGATACATGAAACGGTCAAACTCCTTCAATCCTTGATAATATCATAGCATCATTTTCCTTTGGTGTCATTACACAGATTTACCCAGTGATCAGTTTGTATTTTCCTTAATGGACGAAAGCTCCCTCTATCAGTCTATGGCAAAATTTGGGATATAGTTATTGCCGTAAGAGCAACTTTATTGATATGTTCATGTTGTAGTTAACCACTGGACTGGGCAGAGTTTGTTCTAAATCGGATGTATCAACCCAGAAACAGACTCGGTTTCTCTGAAAAATTCGAAGCTCTTCATTGGTCACAATTTGGTGAAAGAAGATTTTCTTCTGCTTCTTCATAATTTCCTTGTTGTTGACCTCTGGTGCCAACTTCTACGCCAGGTTAAAAACTGAAACAAGATATACAATATTTAAATTTCAGCATGACAATGAAGTAAACATCTATAAGATACTGAAACCGGTCTTTGAATTAGTAATTTGTGACAGGTTGCCCTCCAATATACTTTATGAAGAAAACTTATCTTAACCTGTCCAGGACAACCAATTTTTTATTCGGACAACCAAAATTTTGGTTTCATTAATAAATCAAAACAAAAGCAGCTAAAATTTCTGTTTGGGACAGCCACATTTCAAACCTTAATTTCACAGACTGCTCAATGTAACTGTTAATAAATAATATTATTTTACGGTTTACCCCACCCACTGCACTGGTCATCTAAAGTTAATCTGACCATTCAGAAATCATTCAACAAACAGATTATATCACCCAATCAATAAATATGATTATTAAAGAGAACTTACCGTGGTTACAAACAATAATATCTTCATGTATTTATGTATAGATCACTGAAAAGTGGATGATAATTTCTAAAGATTTGTTGTTGTAGTCAATCTCCTAGCAGAGTTGTCGTTCGTTATCTCTCAAAAGCTATTTTCATTGCGATAGATTCGAATGATATTTTTCCGTAATTATTTCGTTGATTTCAAATTAAGTTGTTTAACGTACTAAACCATCATTAGAATTTAATACTTTAGTATGTTTAGGTACGATGTATCTTCTTTTTACTTTAAAAGAAACGTTAATTCGAATATACCGATCCTGATTCTTGAAATTAACCGTTGGAAATTAACGGGTACGCGCGCGCGCCGAATTGGTCAAACATTGGAAACAACATTTAGTTTTAAAGCTTTTGGTGGATTTCGAGTGATAAATGGAATCATGTCTGCCAGTGTCTGGTGTTTTACATTAAAATCGTGGCCATTACGCACAAGGTAAGTATTTTTTTATTGTTTTGGCCACAAAATCTTGGTTTAAAGAATGTCGGACGAAGCGTACCACTACCGGAACGTAACAGGGCTAAGCGTACCAGTTCATTAGTTTTGATAGGCAAAGCATACCACATATGTATTATAGAAATATGAAACATCTAATTAAAAATGTATTAAATCAAGATGCGTTTTATATAATGTCTGTCATTGTCTGACAAATAAACAATATAAATATTTTTTTTATAAAATCATAATAAGTGAGTGTTTAACAGTTTAAATAAGATAATCATAGAAAAAAACAAATGTTGTTGTAACTAACTAATAATATCATTCTCTCTATATTATTACAGTACAACATATGTGGTATGCTTTCACTAATTTTCAATAAGTTGATCCCATTAGACTAATAAAAATGCATTAATTGTAATAAATTTTAATCAGACAGCTGTTAACTTATGTTAAATTTGCCAAGGGCAAGGAGGGATTCAATACGGAAACAAAATCCTTGGGTAAGGTCAGTTCTGGAAGAAAACCGTATTTTATATGAAAATAAATGTTAGTGAGAGAATGGCACTTTGTAACAGCGCTGACTGTAGGACTAGAGGATTAAAAAAGCCTTGCCACAAAGACTTAAGTTAGTCTGTAAGTTGCCATTTCTATGACAGATTTTTTAATCGAATCGGCTTTTTTTCACAGGGGAAGGGGCTTTTTCCTTAAATTTGGGGAAAATAACGCATAATTTTTGCAAAAGGGAAGAGACCACTTTGATTTTAAAGAATTTAATGGCCCCTGCTACAGAAGGAAAAAAAGCCCAGAGAATAGTAAAAATATTCTTTTTGTAATGGATCTATGCTGATAAAACTAGGATATTTTTCATTATAGACAAGAAAAAAGGACATATCGGAAACAATGAAGGAAACTATCCACTTTGGAAAAAAAGTAAAAAGGCAGAAAAAAGCAACATGCTGCTGTGTCGCTCTTCGTGTCCTGATCAGTCAAGCACATCTTCAGAGTCACCAACATCAAATAGAAAAATATACCAAGTAAACAGTAAGTGATGGTGCTTCATATTGTCTAATATAATGAAGATACACTTATTACATCACTTTTAATAACATACATATACAAATTATACATGTATAGTAAGCAACATGTAATTCAAGTCTGAAAGCTGTTTCTTGATTTTTAATTTTTTTTTATCAATCATCCGACCTATTTCCATTGAGAGGTGGCTTATACCTTAATATATCCTCATACCAAGTAGGACAGGAGAGGTGGTACAAATGCATATAGATATAGACTTGCATGTCAAAACTTAGTTTGTCAAACATAGTTAACTGATTTAACTAACAAGTTTGAAAGCTATTGAATCATGCTTTTCTTCAGATCTGTTTACAAGAAAGGGTGGCAAATACCTCATCTGGTATGATTCTCTTGCCAAGAAGTTCTTGATGGCTTCTTCCTGGGTTCTGACCAGTACTTACTCCGAAAGAAGTTTGCCACTGATGGGATTCGAACCCATAACCTCCGGGGTAGCAGTCCGCCACTCTACCTCTACACCACTGCCCCTCCCTGCATAATTATTTTGTAATTCAAGTCTTAAAGAAATCTCATGTATTTGTCAATTCTCAGACCTGTTTACATGGAGAGGTGGCAAATACCTTAAATGGTACGATCCTCATGCCAAGTAGGACAGGAGAGGTGGAACAAATATTTGTAGATACCTTGTCAGGCCTTCAAAGTAAACATTCAATTACTCAAGAAAATAAAAGGCGCCTTATGATACGGATGTTATTAAACACATTCAGTGATAACTCATGATTTAATGACTGAAAGGAATTAATTAAAAGCAGTCCTGAATAAAAAGTAATTCATTTCAATGAATATGACAAAATAGGCACCGTCTTCTCTCGTGTAATAATGAAACCAACTCATGTGGAATATGATTGCTTTAGAACATGTTTGACCTACATTTTTACCATTGTTTTAACAATCATTTTGTTTCCCTTTTACAAATTACAGCATGAATAATATAGTACATTAGATGTCAAAGATGTTGACACCACATGTCGTTTAGTGATGAGCTTCACAGGGTTTGGTCAGTAAAGGAAAGAAAGGGATTCTCAGGGAAGAAGAGATTGGAAGAACTGGCTATATGCAAATCAATATTAAGTAAGTTGTCCTTTATACTGTTTAAGTATGAAGTAAATTTCTTGTTTGTTTGTTGTTGTTAAGAAAAAATGGTAGGTAATTTGGTAATTGAAAAAAAAAACATTTTCAAAATTAATATTGATTATTTAAATCAGCATGGCTGATTTAAGTATTTTTTTAAAGAAAATGAAGATAAGAAAAATTGGCCATATATTCTCAATCCATTTTTTCAGTCTCATAATTAGTAGTTTTATCTAAAACATTATCAAGCTAAAATTCAGATTCAGAATCTATTTCAAATAACTGTTTCGGATAGTTCTTAATCCTGTTTGTGGTTTCATTAGTAGAATTAAAGTTTTGAAGAAACAAGTGTACAAATCGGGAACATCCACACATGTGCACAAAGCATACCTAAACTAAAACTAACATGGGGACAAATTTTTGCACATTCAAATTTTCTTTTTAAATACAAACATACCATCAATTCTTTTTTGCAGATGCATTCATGAAAACTCACAAGACAGCCAAAAGGAAGCTTTTTGAAACATGTGACATTCAACAAAGGTGGATTGAAATTTAAGGTATATTTACTATTCTTTTGCTTTTCTTTTCTGGGCTAAAGTCAGGAAAAATGGTTAGTGTTACTGCTTTTGGAAAAATAAAATCTTAATTTACAACATTAAACAGCTCTTGTTTGAAGGTCAAACTGACTGTGGTTACTAGTTCATTCAAAAATATCAATTTTCTTTAAGCTTTTATAATCTTTTGCTTTACCTCTTTGTTCTTTGTAGTGCACTAAAAAGTTCAGCATAATTTGATTCTATTAAGATTTGCTGCAGGATTAAGGATGATTGAAGTGTTGTAAAAATAATCAATTAGTGCTAGTCATAGAATCATTGTATCATTGAAATACTTAAAATGAATTATATTAAAATAATTTCAGAAGAGTGTGACAGAATCTGTAGTCCAGGAGGATTCGGAGGTCCGGGAGGAATTGAAGACATAAAGGAATCCTTAACTGTGTTTCACGAACTTTATAAAAGGCGAAGTGGGCCACAAATGTTTGGATTGTTCAAAATAATCAAATACTGTCACATGTTTATAATTTGTTATATACTTACTACATACTAAAATAGTCACTTAAAAAGACAAAAAGTGAAAAAAGTCAAGGTCGGTGTCATTCGTTTCTGGAGGAGGGATAATATAGAATATATTGTCTATGTGAATACATGTAATTTTTGACATTGTATTATATTTTTAAGCTCACATGTCACAAAGTGACGGGGTGAGCTTTTAGGATCAGTCTCTGTCCGCCGTCATGCATCGTCAAACTTTATGTTGTGAACACACTAGAGGTCACATTTTTAGCAAAAATTGGCCAGAACGTTAATATGGACAAAATCTCGGATGAGATCGATATTGGGCCATTTGGGGTCCAAAACTAGGTCACTAGGGCAAATTGCTGGAAAACCTTGTGATCACTCTAGAAGTCACTGTTTTGATTGGATCATCATGAAACCTTGTCAGAATGTTTGTCTTCATAATATCTTAAACTAGTTTGAACATGGGTCATCTTGGGTCAAAAACTATGTCGCTAGGTCAAATCTTATGAAAAAACACGTTAACACTATAGCTTTCACAGTTATAGTTGGATCTTCACAAAACTTTGTCAAATTGTTTGTTTTAATGATATAATGATCAAGTACAAATATGGGTCATCTCGGGTCAATAACTAGGTCACCAGGTTAGGCAAACTTTGTTAACACTGTAGATGTCACAGTTTTGATTGGGTCTTCACCAAACCTTGTCAGAATGTTTACCTCAATGATTTGTGTGTCAATGTTGAACATGGGTCAGCTGGGGTCAAAAACTGGGTCATCAGGTCAAATCTTAGGTAAAAATCTTGTTAAAGCTCTAAATGTCATGGCTTTAATTGGATCTTGGCCAAACCTTGTCAGATTGTTTGTCTTAATGATATTTAGGACAAGTTCAAATATGGGTCACCTAGGGTAAAAAACTAGGTCAAATCTTAGGAAAACCTTATTTACACTGTAGATGTCAAAATTTGATTGTATCTTCACCAAACCTTGTCAGAATGTTTGTCTTAATGATATGCAAGACGAATTCGAACAAAGGGCATCTGGGGTCAAAAAAGAGGTCACAAGGTCAAATCTTAGTAAAACCTTGTCTATGCTGTAGTTTTCATGGTTTTGATTGGATCTTCACCAAATTTTGTCAGAATGTTTGTCTTATTCATATGTAAGACAAGTTCTAACATGGGTCATCTGGGGTCAAAACCCTCTTGTTTATCTTTTTCTGAAAATTTACTTCAAAAATTGATTTAGACCTGAAGAAAATCTTTAAATGAACGAAAGGAATGGCAGCACTTATTGCCCTTAACAAACAAGAGTTGGTACTGCTTGTGGTGCTATTGTTTTCTTAAAGTATCGATTAAAAACTATTGTTTTGAAACATGGATTACTCGTTTACCATATTAAGATGACTCAGTAGGGAAAGTAGGGTACATAACTATTGTTTTGCTTGAATTATTAATCAAGTTTTTGTTTGAAACTCGGAACACTTGCCATCATAAAATTCAGTTCAATGTTCTATTGTTTACCTTGCATTTTGTCTCAATTATGGCTTTTTTGTAAAATGCATATTTCTTGGTTTAGGTAACTATATGATTTGACATTGAATTAAATATTTGTATTAGTAATATTACTTTGGCTTGCTTAAATTTTTAACCAAGTGTTTTCAAAGGTAAATGTTTATTTGTTTAGGTACTGTAAATTGACAAATATTCCTGTGGGTTTTATTTTCGTGAATGGCTAATGTCTCGAATTAAAAATTTGGTAAAATATAAGCAGCATTACTTACTTAAAGTTTAAATAAGCTTCATTGCAAATTCAAGATCTCGCGAAAGTTGTGATAAATTCACGAAAATAATACCTCACAGATATTAAGTAATTTACAGTAATCTAAAAAAGCTGATACCTGGAGTGGATGGAACGATTTCCAACTGAGCCTATGGCAGGGTTCATTAGCTCCAATGCAACCAGTCGAAGCTAACACTGCTGTAAACAAAACCAAGTTAGGAAATCACCCAGCACCGAATGTCAGCAACTGTGACGACTGTGAATCGAACTCGCATTGCTGGCACCGAAGTGCAACCAACTTACCACTGAGCTTTTAACAAGGTTTTGGTTTGGTTGTGGTTTGGTTGTTTCACAACGTTGTCGCAACGTTTACACAACTCCACACTTTAACGTTGTCACAACGTTATTCCAAACGTTGTCACAACGTTATGCAAAACGTTGTCACAACGTTACTGTGTTTGCTGGGATCTTAATTGTGTCTTTTATTATTTGTTTAATTGCTAATATGAGACCTCAGACTGTTTCTACCTGCCTTCATACGCAGAAAACGAATGCTTGATCAGATTTTAATTATTCAATTGAATATCTGGTGCTATATATGATGATGATGGTGCTCGTCGTAATTTCTTTATGATTTCGTAATGATGATGATAATGATGGTGGCGGTGATCGTGTGCTGGTTGTGATAAAAACTTTGTTGCATGAATGTGATTGTTTAAAACCACGTTTTCCTTTCAGAACTGCATGATGACAAATTTAATGTGATGTATTCGTTGTCAATTTCATATTCCTGTGTCCACTTTTTGGAATATGTCACATATCTGACACGTGTGATATATTCGGTCGAATTTTTCACTCGTGTTACATATTCGATCTGTGACATATGTGTGACTCGATCAACAATTATAGTTAATCAATAATAAACAGCAACAGTTCATGAAAAAAATAAAACAAAGTAATTTTATATCACAGTTCTTATAGCTTTTTACTGATATAACATCTAGCTGATAATGATTTTACATTTTATTTTCAAATTATAGACAATTTAAGTGACACACTTCGTTTATTTAGTCTATGTTGTACGTGTACCTAAAACAATCACCAAGGTCCCAATATGCTACTATTAACTATTAATCCAATTCCACATCATTAAAACATCAGATAAGATGTCACACGTATATACTGTCTCAGCAAGTTTTATGATACCGAGACAGGAAAACAGGAAATTGACAGCTGACTTCAAAAAGAAGCACCGACACTTAAAGACATTGAACCAGGAATGCGAGGCAAGTGCCTTATGGACCAGCAAGACCCCTGTTTCCACAGTAGGGGGTAATAAAACAGACAGGGTTTAGCTTCTCTTTACATAATCAGTTACTCTATGCTTATAAAAACAACAGGAATTTAGTCATAAACTTATTATCACCATAAATCAATAAAATTATGATCCTACTTTTTTACTAGGTGTCAAGTCTACAGACCATGACCAGCCAGGATTAATCCAATTAGGGACAATAAAACAATTAAGAGATTAGACCTCATGTGGATTGGGGGGGGGGGGGTCACTTATATAGTAGCTGTTCAATGTCTATTAGATGACTGTGTAATATGGCAAACCTAAGTGTGATCGTGTGATCAATTAATTAGCGACTTTCGGTTGTTCAATTAAAATTATGGATCACTGCATATGATACAAATGATATACTGGGTGCTTACTCGTATGCCTTATCGTTAATAAAAACTATTTTGTAAAATACCTGCGATATGCGTAAAGACAAACTGAATATCATAGTTATTTAAAATCATTGCAATGAACTCTGTACAGTGATTTATTTTATGTATACAACTATGGTTTAGTTTTTAAATCTATAAATTGGCTAAATATATATGACTGGATAATAAACAACGAAGAAGTTACTACGCTTTCCTATTCATTTGCTGTAGTTTTCACTATTTTACTAAAGATGTACATTATGTTTGTTTGAATTAATGTTCACAATGAAATGGAATTGTTTTATTAATTATGGCAATGAAATATCAGAACATTGTGATATTAGTTTACTAAATTTTACAATGATATATTGACAATTTAATAATGCTGTACTTCTATAATTTGTGTTAAAATGTATGTCGCTATGTGTGTCTGGCACGTAGAATTTCCCATTCATTTAGTCTTTTTTTATTGTTAGATCAATCAAACACAACACATTGTCTACCACCACCGAGCTTATAAGGCATTTTAACAGATTCATTTACTATCAGTTTCTTTGTGTTTTCACTCCTGTAATGGCGGATAGGAGATTGAAGAGTACTTTTTCAGGGGAGGTAAATCGTACAAAATTTAAAAATAGAATCGTCTATTGCACAGAAATGGTTTTATTACCATTTAAAGATATTGTTAAACTTCTAACTAAGATTATTTTTTTCTTATTTTGATGTTTAAAATAGAATTTCTATTTTTTTATTAAACTGTTCAATTTCTGGTACAAAATTATATACTAGTTCAGATATTTTTGTAATACACAGCACGTGCTTAATTGCCTTATTAAAATCTTTGAGGGGGATTTAGAGAATATTATGAATGCTGAGAAATACAGTGCAACCTCTCCAAAGCAACACCCTTTGGGAGTAGCAAAATTGTATTGTTGTTCAGAGGTTAAATTGTTGCTCTAGAGTGTTTAAATTAATACTTAAATCGTGCAGTTGGAAAAAAATCATCATGTTATTGAAGGGAGGTTGTTGCTCAAGAGAGGGCTGTTCTGGAGAGGGTGTACTGTATAATAGACTATAGCTTAAGTTCTATGAAATAAAAATCTTCATATTATAACCACATAGTTAATTTAGTTTGGCTTCCATTTTTACCTCTATGCAATGTGAAAAAAGATTTTTATTTCTAAAAGATTGTAATCACCGCATTTTTTGTGTGTCTCAAGGCTGTTGAAACAGATTTAAAATAGTTTATAATAAAAAAAGTCATTCAGACATTTTTTCGCCGCAATTAAATTAAGCTAATCACATTTTATACGTCAATTTTGATTAAAAAGGTGAAACACAGAATTATAAGTCATTATAGAATAAATCATGGAGTAAGAAAAAAGTCAAAAGATGATCGAATGCACTGCTTATAAAGCTGTGCGGTCATAGGCCGAGGTGCTTTCCACTTCATGGCGACAAATCTTGCAATAGCGTTTTTCGCCGTTTGCTCGTTCGACTGGCGCACAACTAGCACAGACAATATGGCCACATTTATACTGAGCAACACCAATCTCATTCTCTTTACATGCTTGACAGATGCGGTTTCCGCGCATGTTCAATTCTGAAATGACAAAGTACAGTTGGTATCTGAATGTGAACGAACAAAGATTAATATTTTGTGCACATAAATGTTTGAAATATACAATGAAATGAAGAGATCTGCTTGTTGCTCGTAAAATCATTCAACTTTCTAACTTTACCTTGTTTTTTTTATGTTTATTAACAACAAAGACCTTTATATTGTACAGTTCTTTGTTCACAATTAATGATATACATGTACATCTGACATAATATATACTAGTAAGACGTTAATTCTTGTTGGATGACAGTTTGTTTGAGTTTTAGCCTACGTCCCTTTTCAACAGTCAGAGTCATATGAGGCGGACAGTTCACCTAACCATTGTTCACAGGAAGAACCAGTACTAGACTGCCATCCTCCGTAAGCAACTACCTACTTTCTTGCATTTATATAAAGAGACAAGGTCGGTAGCTGGGCTTTAAGAGACACTAACGAAATACGAACCACTGGTGTCTTGTCCACATATCTGGAATAATAAAATTGTGCAAGGTCAACGTTTTCCTCATCATTTCTATTATTTACAAGACATTAAGCATAGAGACTTTAATGAAGCCTTGCAGTAGTTCCCGCTACAATGAGACTCCTCACATATCATGAAATATTTAACGTTTATTTACATGTAATTTAATTATATAGTTTTGATATACAGTTTGTAACCTGGGGATTAGAAAAGGATTTCTTGAATAATAGTAAAAACACAAACAAAACATCCCAACGTCCCCAAACCAATATTTTCAATCAACCCCCTCCACCCCAATAAAAGACCTATCCAATACACAGGACCATACAAGATATATAGATGAAAAAAAACAGCCTCCTGTCGAATAATCATGAACCACTGAGCCATTCGGAGATTATGTTGAAGACATCAGTTAAGACACGGTTGTTAATCGAGACCTTACAGTGATCGTACTTAATACTAAATATTACACAGAATAATAAACTCACCTCTTGTGGTAGTGGTGGTAAGTGCTGCAGCCTGGACAACTGGGAAGCGAAGGAGCAGTCTTGTCTTACTCTGAAGTGCTCATACACTGGATTATCACCAAATTCCCACTTCCATATAGTCAATCCACAATGGAAGCAGCGACATATATCACCTTTTCCTGACAATAATTAAAATAATACCAATAAAAAATAATATTGTTCATAAAATGCTAAACGAAAGAAAGCGTAAATGCCAAATGGATTGTTTTGAAAATACAGTTTTAACATAACACGGGGAGCACAAGCACGTGCTAAATCTATGGAGACGATGCGAATGGATAGATTGCTATTGAAATTAAAAACCTTACTAATGACAAAAAAACCTACACAAATTCGATCATTCGAATGACAGAATGAGGCCAATTTTCACAGACAGTTTTACTACATGCATGAATATACCAATCACAGAAATTATTTAACAATGGTTCAATGGTTATTTTCTGGAGCTTCACGATTCAGAACACAATCTATGCACTTGTCAATACCAAATCGATGTGAACAAGTGAATGACTGCGGGACCATGAAGATGGATATATATATGGCGTAAAATATTTGATAGAGTCTGATACCCGACCTACCCTAATTTCGCCCAAGACTTTCTCCTCCATTTTAACTTTTTCAGAGCAAAAAAAATGTTTAGTCCTAAGGGAGATAATGCACTACAGGGATCTTTTGCGTTAAATAATAAAAAAATCAATACACTCAGCAACCTTACCCGTGAAAATGAATCCAGCATCACACAGTTCTTCCGGGGTTTGGTGCTTACCAGGCCAACAGTTATATGTTCTTAGGCGAGCATTTCGGTCCCTATATACTGGGTATCGAGGAGCTGAAAGAAAAAGAAAAAAAGAAGAACATAGTTAATTATCTCAATTAATTGGTGTCTTTATCATACAGTAATACATAAAAATACTAATTTATATCAACGGACAGGTCATACACGAATTACCTACAAAACATTTAGCGATTACCATGCGTAGTAGCGATGCGCACTATTTATTGTCTTTATGAATGAAACTTTTGTGCGGATGAATACTGAAGTATTAAACTCAATAGTTTTATAGTCTGAAATGCCAAAATAATATTATCATTCCCCATGCTTTCAAAATCAACATAATCCTGCAATTTGTATCAAAACTGCAATTGGTAGAGTTATACAACCATTGGTACTATTTTTCATCGCGAATACATGTATGGATAAGAGGCGTAACGTTATTGTAAGTAGAAAACTGGGTGTATCACTCTAAAAGCTCTCGCTTCGCTTTCGTCTCTAAAAATTATAGATTACATTTCCATGGACATACAAACATGCGGGTTCTTTAAACATCAAAGTACACTACATTTGTAAAGCATGCACTGTGTACACACAAGATGGCGCATGCAATACAAAGCTACCTACATATGTTTAGAATAATGCAAACTACATTGTATAATACAACACAGCTCTAAGTTTTACTCACCGCATATTAAACTGTTGGTATCAATATGCAAATATATGAGCACATACTAGTATATGATATTTATGAACATAACAAGTGCATTATTTATATACATTAAATTTTGTTCAATTACAATATTACTTGCTTAAAGTCAAAAAGTTTTCTTCAAACGAGGCATGGACGTCATTGACAGCAATTTACCCGTGACAACGAATGACGAGTGGTCTCCCTTCCCATAGAATTGAAGGGCTCCCCTAGACACTCCTACTTTTTAAAGTGTAAACTGGCAATAAAACAATTTTATAAACAAGAAGTGCTTGCGATGCACGAATGCCCACTAAAGGCCAACTGGATGGTAAGAGCTTGACTTTGATCTATCGAAATCAATAGGGGTCATCTAAATGTAGTGAACAACCTTCAAACCAAGTCTGAGGACCTTAGGCCAAATCGTTCTCTAGTCCTTGGCCGAACACGGTTTTTATGTTGAAAGTCACTGTGACCTTTGACTAACCTGAAAACCAGTAGGGGCCATCTACGTGTAATGACCAACCTCCCAACCAAATCTGAGTAGCTTACGCAAATCGTTCTTTAGTTATTGGTCGGAGAAGGTTTGTTTACGGCCCGACTGCCCGACGTTCCATCGGCATGTGCAAAGCTTTTCTTCGAGAGGGGACATGATAAACGCGAACGATTCTCTACTTCTGTCAAAATAATAGATCATATAACCAGACAACACTAATTGCATTACGTAATACAAACCTGCAGAATTAGCTCTTGTCACGACTGGCTCAAAGGAAGACTGATTTGTGGTTGCTGACGTCATCGGCACCGTGACGTATTCATTTACAGAACTTTCCAAACTCTTATCACTTAAATCAATGGATGAGGCATCCTCGTCGTAGATTTGGAAGAAGGTACTCCTCGAAGCAAAGCATTTTATCCCTGTTCAATATACCAAAATCAAATGCGATAAAAAATTCTTTGTTTTACGATTAAAAAGTAACAAGGAGGCCGCACTCTGCACGCTCATAGAAACTACGTTTTATTATTCCATATTATATTTTCATTAGATTCGATCATTTTTAAGGCAGAGGTTACCTTTATTCCTTTGTAGGTCGCAAGACTTTCATAATTATACGAATACTTAGATAACACAAAGGCTTTAGTTTCATATGAATGGAAATGAACAAACAAAAACAAATAAATAAATCTAGATTTATCCGGTGAAACAAATATTAGATTTGATTAAAGTGAATGAAACAATAATTATTGTTACCGTTTTGTACGGCTACGTTGAGCATGGCATCATGGGATATGTTTACTTCTTGTAGCTGCTGCACAACTCTCCTGTAAAGAGCACGTTTCTCGGGATATTGTTCCTGGGCTAGTAAATCTACAAAATGACACAATCAAAATGTACATCTAACGACAGCTAGGTGGAGAAAGTAAGAAAAAGAACTTATTCAGTTTCATGACAGCTCTATTGTTTTAGTACATAAATGTTATTTATACAGTTCCACATGTTATGTATATGTTGTGTATATACATGTATATATACCCAGCCACAAAAGAAGCACATCTGAAGCGTATTTGAAGCACAAATGGAGTATCAAAGAAGTAATTTTCTCAAGAGAACTTCACAGACACAGATAAAATTAAATATATATAATGTATCTTAGAAATGGAGAAGCGCATTAATTTTGAAGTTCCTGTCCCAATTATGTTATTTAGCACTTTGAACAGATGTACTTCAGTATGCAAATTAGGATGAAGTGCATTTGAAGTCCCTAGTCAGAAGCGTCTTTGAAGTACTAGCCACTGAAGCACCTCAAAGAACCGAAGCGTCATCGAGGCGCCTACTTATTTGAAGACCCTGATAGGTACTGACTCAGACCCTTAGACCTGAAAGCAGTTTGTTCCCTCTAACCAGTGTCATTAATTGGCGTAGCGCAACATTTGAGAGATTTTCACGGCATGTAAATTTACTGCAGGCACATCCGGTGTCAGCTGACGATCATGAACGGCAAATTGTGAGAAAAAAGTCTTTATAATGTCTTTATAATATGTCCCCAATTAGTTGTATAGCATATGCTATTATATACTTTATAAGATTCTCATTAATCAAGTGATTTCACATTGGCTTCGTCATTCGGCCTCAGACAGTCGTATTGGCCTTTGACCTCGGGCCAATACGACAGTCCTTGGTTCAATAACAAAGTATATATGGAATAATTTGATTAATAACATTATAATACAATGTTTATTCTGTGAGATCTTGTTATTAGTTCTTGTTTTATTCGCTATGTTTTTACACAGGAAATAAATCTTGTTTAAATGTCACTCACCTTCCAATAGACGGCTAGGAGGTCGAGTCTGGACTGGAGACTGTAACATGGAACAAAGTTGATATGTTTTGTACCGAATGGACACGTTTTGTATAGTATAGACATGTTCTGTATAAAACAGACAAGTCACGTGCCCTGAATTAATACATAAATACTCGTGTTAAAATGTTCTGTATAAAAAGTAGAATTTGTTGTGTAGAAAAGAAGTACAGGTTGCATAAAATTTTGCATTTTTGTGCATTGCATGAAATAAAAATGCTTTGTATAAAACCGACAAGAAGCAAAGTTAAAAATTAAGGAATAAACAAACGTCAAATATAAAGCTGACGGTTATAAAGATACAACTACATGTATCTCTATCTCTATCGCTATACTATAATATCATTATTATTATTATGAAATCTTATACCTCTGTAAGACACAAGTTTGTCAATTGTTGAATGTTACGATCATCATGGCGTCCAAACATTTGTTCTAAAATACGATAGCAAGTATTAATAACACGTCTGAAAACAATTGAACATGGGTCTTACTAGTATTGTATAAACGGCATAGTTCAGCTGTTTTATACTTTAAAGGCCTGGCAACAATACTACGGTTAATTTACATAACTGTCAGAGAAAAATGCAGTTTACATGATATGGGTAGATAAAAAATGAGACATTTAGACGTACTTTTTGTAATAAATATATAATGCGTTAAATATTAATTTGTACGCACAGTTACTGTAGCTAGTATATGTAAATGCTTATATAAACAAATATATTATATGCATATTGTTATCAAAAATATACACAGGAAACTTACCTGGTGTACTAGTTGCAGTTGGAAAAGCTATTGGATGTCCATCTGGTTGTCTATTCATACCATAGCTTGAACATCCGGACACAGACCGGCAATATATACTGAGTTCATTTGCCCTTCCTTGTACAGGCTCTTCCGTGGATAGCCCGACTGATGGTGGGTATGATATATCTTGTGACGTGGGCTGACCGTCATACGTAGAACATGGTACAAGTCCAAGGGAGGGGCTTGTATCAGTGGCCAGACTTTGCATTCCGGCAGACTCTGGTTGAGCATGATAGCCACGATCTGAAAGTTAATTCCATAACCATACAGTTTAAAGTACAACTCGGTTATAGATCTATATAGACAAAAGGACGGCGATTTACCAGAAACATCATTAGTTTTCTCAATACGTTATTAAAACTTCTTTGTCGTACACCAGCCATAAGAAGCTATCAAAGAGCCTTGCTTCATCTTCTTGTCGACTTACCGTATACAAGTACGAAGCAAGAAGTTTCCTACACAAATAAAAATCTCAACTACATCAGTAGTAGCCCACGCAATTTTCATGTTTTGAGAAGGTATTCAATAATTTGAAAATCATCGTTAAAGCAATGAAAGTGTGACTAGTATTTCCGGAGCAGCGTGGTAGCCTTAACTAGAACAGCTGAAATTTATGGTAATGGTAAAATTTCCCATCGTGTTGTCATTTATAAGAAACACGGATCGGAAGACCCCTTCAGGCCATCGGGATAGTTTTACCTTTGAACTATTCATTTATAAATCAATAAGGGTCACCGATATGTGATTATATCAACCTCCAAACCAAATCTGATGATCTTAGGACCAATCGTTATCTAGTTATTGGAAGGGACACATTTTTCTGCGTTGAAAGTCACTGTGACTGTGACCTTTGATCTCCAAATCAATAGGGGACATATACATGTGATGACCAACTTCCCAACCACATCTGAGGCCCTAAGGCCAAATCGTTCATTAATTATCGGCCGGAAAAGTTTTGATTAGAGACGGGCCGACCGACTGATATGTGCAAAGCAATATACACCAACTTTTCCGAAGCAGGGCATATCTAAGTATTAATGAAATGACAGTAGGTGACTAGTACTTTGACATGATGTAGTTATTTTAACTCTGGTTTTGCCATGGCAACATGTACGTACATGATTTATACATTGTGGTAAATAGTCGGTCTGACTGTGACCATTTCAAACTAACAACACTATATCATGACAAATCCCAATCTGACTAAAGTATTCGATCTTCCTTACGGCAAGATCTGATGACGGCCTATACCAGTTTCTATTTTCAAAAGTCGGAATTTCCATGATCACTATTTATATCTATTTATAATTCAACCAATCGTATAACTCGTTTCATCGGTAGTTTGGCCGAATGAACTTTCTACCTGACGATGTTATTTAAACGTTAGTAAACATTAAATTACGTATAACATACTTGTCTGCAACCACTTTTTGATTTTTTTAGTAATCCTGATCGATTCGGCCATAGTAGTACAGAAAATTTAATAAACACGCATGTCACATGGGCGCTATCATTACATTTAGTTGCGTAAGAATAGGTGTTCGTGATAACTACAAGTCAAATATTGTTTTTTACTGCGGTTAAAAATAGAATCAGATCACTTTCAGAATTATGAAAGTAAGGCGCTGATTGGCTAGTGGAAAAGGTCACCTGAGATGACCTTCTATAGGTCGTCTTCAGATCCTCATAGCGTAGCGGGTTTGAGGATATGATTTTAATCAGATTGGACAAATCCAAGATTTACAGAACTATTCATGACGAAGGAATTCTGTCCTTGTTTGTTATCAAGATCGTTTTATGAATTATAAATTTATATTGATACGACCCAATTATCAATCTAGAAATCGTCAAAATACCCTGTCGTCAATAATTAATGTAGTTAGCATAATGCAATAGTTTGTCAACGTATCGTACAAATAATTGTACATTCTATAATTCTATGACGTTTAATCATAACTATTAATAATTATACTACACGTATTAAATTTCATCTTTTAGTTATTCTAAGATGATATATAGATAAACACGGAAGAATAGACAGAGACCTAATTAGAAACTAAACTTCTTACTATGTTCCGGACCACTCCCTGTATATCTAGGGCTATTGTTTTGGGAGTGGCCCGTCTGTCCAAAGTGATTCCAGCCTTCCGCCATGTTTGTTCGTCTTATCCTGCAACTATCATACAAGGGCACAAACTGGTCATCTTATTACGTACATACATTAAAACTTTCATTTTTTATCTCTGTATCCAAAGTACATTTTGTATATAATGATAACAAATCTATCCAACTTAAAATAGAAATACAAAATGTATATTTTTGATACAAAGTGCAACTCAATCAATTGATAAATTAGACATCATAGAAAAGGTGTACAAGTATACTCGTACCGAACCTGATACATTGGACCCGAAATCTCCTAGATAGGGACGCGGCGAATTATTTCAAAGTACATACAGTATAGGTTTGTTCGCCCATTGTGAGGCGTTTTCACTTACACTTCCTTAATTAGAATAAGATATAAATACATTAATACCCTGCGTCAACCGATTTTAGTTGACTCAAATATTCGCGAAATCAATATTTAAACTCGGTTTTTAAGAAACTTTTTGTTTTAGTTTTGACACTAATTGAGCAATGGCGACTCAATACCAACAAATGTCCACGAAACAAGACATGAGTGTTAAATCTGTCTGTGACTTTATAACACATTCACATAGCGATATTCAATGCTTACAACTACGAATGTTATAGCAAAAACCTTGAATACAGTTCGACATTAATAGGCCCTATAATATGGAATCAAAATTCCTATAAAGTTAGAATGTCGGAAAATGTAATCACCTTTAAGGTATTAGCATCCTTACTCCCAAAACTATTTTAAAATAGGGCAGTCAGGTTTTGTAAATGTTCTATAGGTTAAAACATCTGTGGTATTTTTCCTTCAAATTTGCATTGAATTCTATGGGAGTAACCCGTTTTTCGAAGATTAAAGACAAAAGAACCTCGATTTCAATGAAAATATATGGTAAAAATATATGAAAAATATAGGGTCAACATGCATTTCGTAAATTGGTTTATTTTTTTCTATTTTTCAACAAGGGCAACAACTGCTATATTTTTAAAATAATTTGTCGTAAAATAAATTATAGTGTCCGAGGTAACTATAAAAAAATAATGGCAATTAGGCAATACTTTTTTTGTGATATCAATATTTTTGTGTAGCATTGAACAAAATACATCAGAAAAATTGGAAGTTATAAGATCCTAATAACTTAAGACAGCTTAATTAAAATGGCAGCACACTTAATAGCGGGATGCATTCTGTTTCCATTAAATAATGCTATACACACATCTGTATATCATTTATATATACTTTGGCAATTTATTGTTTATAATGTTTATGTTCATTATTTAAACATGTACATAAATATTTTAGTCAGTACCAATAATGTTTTATTCCATATCTTAAAACATGCTTAAATATATATTTTGATAACCAGCGAAGACTGTACATGCACAATGTATATACATCATATTGTGTACCATCTATACACAAAGTTTATATTATAATCATAATGACTCACTGTAATGTACGACTATCATTCTAACCATAAAAGTGCTTACATAAATTCAAAAGAATATCTGTTTCGGATATTGAATTACATTGCATGCATGTCTGATTGTACACGAACTGATTCTGTTTTTAATCGAATTATTTTTTACTACGACAGATAGGTCACAAGCATAGTAATGATACACATTTCGGGATGTTTGCAAGTTTTTGACATATTTTCAGTCATACAACGATGGGCTTGAGTCCTAGAACGAACAAATATGCTTGTTTGATAAGGTGTAAAAAGATGCATATGTCTGGTTATCCGGTCAGCCATGATTTCCCCGCAACTTTTTTATCATTTGGAATGGTACCTCCACTTCCTCTCATTTGACCTTTCCGCACGCTTTCGAGAGCCAAACAATCTATACCTTATAATAATTTTAATATTATCATATGGCTACTTTCAGACTCACGATTTTTCGATGGAAAAAGATGAAATACCTGCTTGTTTTGAAATCGACATAATATTATTGGTTATGTGTAGTATACTATATTACCGGTAGCTACATGTCTATAGACACCATGTACTAGTATTAAAAATGCTAGTGATTCTTTTAAAAAAAGTAACGTAGTGTTAAACCATCTTGGTTCGGAAAATGTAATTTTTGGAAGTTGTAACCCTTGCATACTAGTATATGTATATTAATGTATATAATAAATGTGTTTTTCGTCCGTGTTGCCGTTTTAGGCCTTGCTACTAGTAGCCAGTTTGTACTATCCCTTCAACGTGCTAGCCACCTATGATTTTCAGTATGTATTCTTTCGTTCATTCGTCCTTCTTAACGTACATTGTCAGACCATTAACTTTCTAACAGGGTATGTAGGTATACATGTTTTTAATCACAATTATAGTACATGTATAGATATAGCTCCTGAATTTTATTAAGTCATCATTGTAAATATGATATTTTTAGAACAATTCTCGGAATGGGAGTGTCCTACTAAATGTTATAGGTATCAATTTCTGTTCTTTCGACGCTTTATTCGGGTCATTAATCAGTAGATCGAGGAATGCATAATTATGTTATTGTGCGTTAACGGGATTTAAATACCCTCCTGTAACATGATTATGTAATACAATATAACTAATCATGTAAAGATATAATCAACCAGTGATTTAATACATTGCAGACAAGATACACTGCGTGCACTAGTACTATAGTCATGTTAATAACGTGTAATGTCAGGATACTATACAAGCGAATCACAATATACGAGTATTAAAAGTTAAAACGATTAGTAAAATCGCCACGGCTGAGTATTTATTAAGTAAACACTAATTCAGAAATAAACTAGTTTCTTTCAAATTTATTTAAAAAACTGGGTCAGCTAAATAATAATAAAAGAATATCGTAAAAGTTTTAAGTAGATCTTCAGTCTACGATTTCACATAAAGAAACAATTACTTGTATCACGCATATATACATACATATTCATAGTTATCAATCGTAAAAAGATTCAGCTTAATGATAGCGGAATAACATGTTGAAAAAGTATATAATTTCGTTCCAGTCAAGATTAGTAATTTCTTGTAAAAAACAACTTTATGGCCAGTCAAAAACGAGGTTTAAGAGTATTTTGACATTTTTTATATATAATTATGAACGAACGATGGTCACCAACTTCAAACGAAAATGGAAGCAATAAGTTCACATACCACATTAATAAAAATTATATTGAAATAAAGTGCAGAGAACGAAGATTACTTCACGAGGTTATAAAATTTTCTCATTTAATGTTATAAACAAGTTATTAGTGTTAAACCATACAGCTCCTATATAAATCTATAGTAAATCAGTTTATCGATAAACGTTATCGGAGTGATCGATAAGACATTTTCAAGGGAGACAACTTTGCCGATAAGACCGGTCAAGTTACAGAAATGTTCCGCATGTTTACGTACAACAATCAGATACAACATGCAAGTGTTAAATGGCTTACATGGATAGTATTTTCACGTTTAAAAATGATATGATGTAACGCCATTAACAAACGCTCATATTAAATCTCTTCTTTCAAAACATTTATGTATACACGTAAGGCGATAAGTTTAAACTTTTTTTTTTTTTTTGATGAAATATGAGTTCGATGGATTGTGTTATGTTAGACGTAGAAAATGTCTGTTTCTGGCTGCCCGACCTACCATATTTTTTATTAGACCAGTAGAACGGTACACCCACTGTTTCACCTTTTTATCTTTCTGCGCGCTTTCAATAATAATAATAATAAACATTTCCTACCTACCTATCCTATTTTTAATTAGCATGTAACCAGAAACAATTTAAACATTTTTTTATGCCTAATATTGAATCAGGCGCCGTATTTTGTACCTGACCAACAATTTTGCTTTCTTTTTATTTCGTCTAGGACACTTTTATGAATTTTTATTTATTTCTACTCACTACTTAAAGACTAAACATATTCTGTCGTGATACAGTTGCCAGAGGCGGCTCCAAGATTTCAGGCTAGGAGGGGGGGGGAAAGGCGTAATATTTAGAAGTTGAATGCTTTTTCATTGAATGATATCTCATTTTTATCTATGGTCGATGGCTTTTAGAGAGGGAGGGGGGGGGGGGCGCACCGGGTGCCCCCCCCCCCTTGAACCGCTAGTGGTTGCTATAATTAGTATATATATACACGTAAGATTGAAATCGAAAGTAGAAAAAATCTAAAAATTAAAAAAAAAAAATTATTAAATAATACACAATCTAATAATGTTACCGTTGATCGTGTCCAATAATTAAAAATAATTCCTGTGTATATCCTACGATATTTAAACTTACACCCAATACAAATAAAAACACGTCATTACCTTGCTGGATAACACGAACCTGTGTGCCGCGCATGCGTAAATGTCACAGGGTATTGATTTTCAACTTTGAACAGTCGTATTTGTAAATTTTAAAATACGGCTTTTTCGCGGAGGTGTCTAAGCTCACTTTTGACCTTTATTTCAAGGCAAGACGTGTTAATTATTCAAAAGAAATTCCTCATTCTATTGGATGCTCCAGAGGAAACTCTTCCTTCCATCTAAAAGCGTAGAAAATTTAAGGCCACGCCAACTTATAGTGAGTCTGTATATACTTGTTTAATGTGTACTTCTTCAACTGTGCAACCTCTCCAAAGCAACACAATCTAGAGAGGTTATATCAATCGTGTAGTGGGAAAACATGCTGTTGTTGAAGGGGTGTTGTTGCTCAAGAGAGGGCCGCTCTGGAGAGGTTGCACTGTGTACACTAATGAAATATCATGGCAAAGATTGACCACTGTTGCGTAATTGAATTACAATATGGTTCATATTTTCCCGCGGCATTTCTTAAAATAAGTTTTTTTTCAAGGAAGTTCATTTAGCATTTTTCAGCCGTGGTATCCCAGATGAAAATACCAACATTCTAAATATATAGTTGTTATACTTCCTTTTAATTCAGGGTGGCGATATATCAGTATTCTTACATAGATAATTATATTCACATATTCAATTTACCAATTGATGAATAGGAAATAAAAGTTCTGCAACGTGGACCTTCATTGTATTATATACTAGTAGACGCCCCTTACATACAATGATATACAAAGTGGTGGGCTTTTGACCTACACTTTTTTGTATTTAGCGGATATATTAAGATGGGGAAAACCGTCCAGGAGTTATTTTTAGACCGGGTAAACCATACATGTACTAGATTCATTCGTGAATATAAGGGTATAGAGATTGGGAATAGATCGTATAATAATAGAATCATATATTTTTAGCTCACATGTCACAAAGTGACAAGGTGAACTTTTAGGATCAGTCTCCGCCCGGCGTCGTGAGTAGTCAAACTTTATGTTGTAAACACACTAGCGGCCATATTTTTAGCCCAATTTTAGCAAAACTGGGTCAGAACGTTAATATCGACAACATCTCGGACGAGTTCGATATTGGGCCATATGGGGTCAAAAACTAGGTCACCAGGGCCAAATAAGGGAAAACCTTGTGAACACTATAAAAATCAAGTTGTTTTGACTGGATCTTCATGAAACTTTGTCAGAATGTTTGTCTTCATAATATCTTAGACGAGTATGAACATGGGTCATCTTGGGTAAAAAACTAGGTCGCTAGGTCCAATCTTATGAAAAACCATGTTAACACTATATATTTCACAGTTATTATTGGATCTTCACCAAACTTTGTCAAATTGTTTGTTTTAATGATATAACGGACAATTACAAATATGGGTCACCTAGGGTCAATAACTAGGTCACCAGGTCAAATCTTAGGAAAACTTTGTTAACACTATATGTCAGTTTTGATTGGATCTTCAGCAAACCTTGTCAGAATGTTTGCCTCAATGATATGTGGGTCAAGGACGAACATGGGTCAGTCGGGGTCAAAAACGGGGTCATCAGGTCATATCTTAGGTAAAAATCTTGTAAAAGCTCTAAATTGCATGATTTTAATTGGATCTTGGCCAAACTTGTCAGATTATTCGTCTTAATGATATTGAGGACAAGTTCAAATATAGGTCACATAGGGTCAAAAACTAGGTCACAAGGTCAAATCTTAGGAAAACCTTATTAACACTGTAGATGTCAAATTTTGATTGTATCTTCACCAAACCTTGTCAGAATGTTTGTCTTAGTGATATGTAATACAATTTCTAACATGGGTCATCTGGGGTCAAAAACTAGGTCACGAGGTGAAATCTTAGGAAAACCTAGTCTATGCTGTAGCTTTCGTGGTTTTGATTGGATCTTCACCAAAATTAGTCAGAATGTTTGTCTTATTCATATGTAGGACAAGTTCTAACATGGGTCATCTGGGGTAAAAAACTAGGTCACCGGTTCAAAACAATGTTTTAATGAGTGAGCAGTGATTGACATGTGAGCGATATAGGGCCATCTTGGCCCTCTTTTTATATTGTTATGTTGTTTTACATAGATTGATGAAAATAGTAGGATATGCTAGTATACATTGTTCATCAATGTGATCTATACAATCGTAACAAAGGTATTTACATGAAGGTTAACATACTGTAGAGTGATACATGTACATATTTGAAACAATTCTTTATTGCAATGACGACAAAGAAGTGTAGTTTTACAGTTAAATTCAAGCGTCGTCGTAACATATCATATTTGTTGTATATGTTTAACCTGCCAGAGTTTGTATCTCCTCTGCTGCGCATAATTCTGAAACGAAAATAATGGAATTGTAAACATACATCGTCATCATCACAATCATTATCACCACCACCATAATCATCATAATCTACATCATCATCACCACCTACACCAACATCAGTATCACCAACATCATCAACATCGTCATCACCACCTCCACCAACATCATCTCCTGCTTCTTCATCATCATTCATCGATCAGTTATCATCATCAACCACAACAATAGCAATTGCAGCAACTGTGACTTCAAATCATCATTAACATCAAGAAACCGTCATAAGTAACAATATGTACATCAACACCAATTTGGAATTTTGCGTGTATCGAGGTTTCGTTGTATTCGCAAGTAAAAAGAGATCGCGAAAGACAAAATTCTAAAAAAATGTCATTACTGAAAATGACGTTCATGTATATATTACTTTCGATTGCATTTCGATGTATTTTCATTCAAGTGGCGAAATTTGCTGTACGTCAAAAAGTTGAACAGTGTATTGATACGACAATGTTGACTTACTTGCTTCACCGTACGTGAAAAACCACCGGAAACTTTCTGATCCAAACTTTACGCCTGTAGCCCGACACAAGTCTTCAAGTATATTTGTCAACGGCACATCATCTGCGGTACCAGATACTAGAATGGCTACAATATAAACACAGAACAAAATATACAACACACGAATTAAGGTGAAACATCACAGCACAAATATGTGAAAAATAGCCACCTGACATTTTTGCCATGCGTCCTAAAAATGGGCGTTGTTCAATAGTTACTGAAAGTACATAACTGAAATGAGTTTTTATCAATAGCTAATGATTAAATGTACATTTCTCTACCAGTAAAATAATATTTGATGATTAACAAGTATCTATAATTCTCATCTGAACTTATGCTAATTCCATTAGCCAAAATAATGTATCATGATATCAAAATTAATTCAAACTACAATGTCCAACAATAACTTCAATTATTATGTCATTGAGGGTTTCCATATTTCAATTTTTCACTTTTAAATGTTCTTCCATGTTTATTTTCAATTTTTAACACAGTCCTCAATATTCACATTTTACAAAAATCCTCGAAATATGTGTTTACACTATGTACTACACAGTAGCCTAAACAAATATGGAAGAAAATTCACTGTGTGAAAGTTGAGGACTGTGTTCAAAAATTGAAAATAAACATGGAAAACATTTAATAATGAAAATTTAAAATATGGAAACCCTCAATGACATAATAATTGAAGTTATTGTTGGACATTGTAGTTTGAATTAATTTTGATATCATGATACATTATTTTGGCTAATGGAATTAGCATAAGTTCAGATGAGAATTATAGATACTTGTTAATCATCAAATATTATTTTACTGGTGCAGAAATGTACATTGAATCATTAGCTATTGATAAAAACTCATTTCAGTTATGTACTTTCAGTAATTATTGAACAACGCCACGTTTTAGGATGAATAGCAAAAATGTCAGGTGGCTAATTTTCACATATTTGTGCTGTGATGATTCACCTTAAATGCATCATGTTTAGCATAAAGTTTATACTGGTAGAGATTTCATTATTTAGTAGCAAATATAATCATATTTCATCGCTCTTTTTAAGTATCACTTTATATCAAATTGAACATTGCTGTCATCAAAAACTTGAATGTTCCACGTGCAGTCTAATTTAAGTTAACAATGATAATACATTTCACAGATGAAATACAATTTATTTCTTTGGTCCCATAGACATTACGTGAAACAGTTGGGTTTACAGTATTCACCAGAGGAAACAGCCTCAAATGGAATTTTATCTTAACATTCAAATTTCAATCAAAATTTTAATTATAAATCAAGCAAAACTTACCTATAAAACTGTCTTTCAGCGGACATTTGTTCTTAGCGGAGTAACCAGCGGCACATCGAAACATTATTACATATGAGGCTGGGCATGACGACCAGAACACCCCATAGTATCCTAAGTGGGAAATAAATAAAAAGCCTCATTTATTGATGTTGTGTGCATATCTACTTGAAAAAAAGTTTTGAATGTACAATGTGTGCTTGTCGCAGTCTGAAGCGACTTAATCACATACTTAAATCCCTTTTTATATTTTGTCGCAACATGTGGCAAGTTCGTTATTTGATAGAGTTGCGTATACAGATTTCCTTACAAATTGTAGTAGGCAATTTTGTTAAATTATATAATATATGACAATACTGATTATTTAATAGAAGAAAATGGTTTGTTATACATATCATCTAGACATATCTACGGAGTAGTCGGTCCTTCAGAATGGCTATGTCGACAAGGGACAAGAATAAGAGACCGAGGTTTGAAACTTAGATGATGTACAAATGTTAATGCCACAATCAGACCAAATGCTACACTTCAAGTAATGTCCGTTCAAAGGTCGTATGTGACAGTTGTTTGTTGCTCGCGTTAATAAGTCATCGTTATATCAAGGTAGTCGCGAAGTGAGATTGCCCTTATCAATTTTGTACTATTTTCAATTTCGCAAAACAGCATCATTTAAACTTCGAACAACCAACGATTGAATTATCACTTTTCACGCCTCCGTGGTCGAGTGATTAAGGTCGCTGACTTCAAATCACTATAAACTATCACTGATAGAGGGTCATTGGTTCGAGCCCAGCTACCGATCATGTCTCTTTATGTGAGAAAGTAGGCAGTCGCTTACGGACGATGGGAGTCTAGTACTGTTTCTTCCCATGAACGATGGTTAGGTGAACTGCCCACCTCATATGACATTGACTGTTGAGAAGGGACATAAAACTCAAACAAACAAACAAACTTTTCACATTTCATTCAAACATCAGTGACTTAACACAAACTTAAAGGGCCTGTAAGTGTTTAATGTCAGATGTCTATTGGAATCGACGAGAATTATTTAAATATTATAAAAGGTTAAAAAATACCAGGATTTTCATTGATGAACATAGCTTTCCTGTTGTTCCTCGTTACAAATGATTCTTCAATCCTAACACAGCTGGAATTATTACCGCTTGACCTGAAAATCGAATCGGAGACTTGTAACAATGAGTTATTGTTTCTTTAGAATACGGTCAAACATGTGAACAACATTGGGAAAGATATAATGTGGCCATCATTGGGAAAGATATAATGTGGCCATCATTGGGAAAGATAAAATGTGGCCATCTTTGGGAAAGATAAAATGTGGCCATCATTTGGAAAGATATAATGTGGCCATCATTTGGAAAGATAAAATGTGGCCATCATTGGGAAAGATAAAATGTGGCCATCATTGGGAAAGATAAAATGTGGCCATCATTGGGAAAGATATAATGTGGCCATCATTTGGAAAGATATAATGTGGCCATCTTTGGGAAAGATATAATGTGGCCATCATAGGGAAAGATATAATGTGGCCATCTTTGGGAAAGATAAATTGTGGCCATCATTTGGAAAGATATAATGTGGCCATCATTTGGAAAGATATAATGTGGCCATCTTTGGGAAAGATATAATGTGACCATCATAGGGAAAGATATAATGTGGCCATCTTTGGGAAAGATAAAATGTGGCCATCATTGGGAAAGATATAATGTGGCCATCATTGGGAAAGATATAATGTGGCCATCTTTGGGAAAGATATAATGTGGCCATCATTGGGAAAGATAAAATGTGGCCATCATTGGGAAAGATATAATGTGGCCATCATTGGGAAAGATAAAATGTGGCCATCATTGGGAAAGATAAAATGTGGCCATCATTGGGAAAGATATAATGTGGCCATCATTGGGAAAGATAAAATGTGGCCATCATTGGGAAAGATATAATGTGGCCATCTTTGGGAAAGATATAATGTGACCATCAAAGGAAAAGATATAATGTGGCCATCTTTGGGAAAGATAAAATGTGGCCATCATTTGGAAAGATATAATGTGGCCATCATTGGGAAAGATATAATGTGGCCATCATTGGGAAAGATATAATGTGGCCATAATTGAGAAAGATAAAATGTGGCCATCATTGGGAAAGATATAATGTGGCCATCATTTGGAAAGATAAAATGTGGCCATCAATGGGAAAGATAAAATGTGGCCATCATTGGGAAAGATATAATGTGGCCATCATTGGGAAAGATATAATGTGGCCATCATTGGGAAAGATAAAAGGTGGCCATCATTGGGAAAGATATAATGTGGCCATCATTGGGAAAGATATAATGTAGCCATCATTGGGAAAGATAAAATGTGGCCATCATTGGGAAAGATATAATGTGGCCATCATTGGGAAAGATAAAATGTGGCCATCATTGAGAAAGATAAAATGTGGCCATCATTGAGAAAGATAAAATGTGGCCATCATTGAGAAAGATATAATGTGGCCATCATTGGGAAAGATAAAATGTGGCCATCATTTGGAAAGATATAATGTGGCCATCATTGAGAAAGATAAAATGTGGCCATCATTGGGAAAGATAAAATGTGGCCATCATTGGGAAAGATATAATGTGGCCATCATTGGGAAAGATAAAATGTGGCCATCATTGGGAAAGATATAATGTGGCCATCATTGGGAAAGATAAAATGTGGCCATCATTTGGAAAGATATAATGTGGCCATCATTTGGAAAGATAAAATGTGGCCATCATTGGGAAAGATATAATGTGGCCATCATTGGGAAAGATAAAATGTGGCCATCATTTGGAAAGATATAATGTGGCCATCATTTGGAAAGATATAATGTGGCCATCATTGGGAAAGATAAAATGTGGCCATCTTTGGGAAAGATAAAATGTGGCCATCATTTGGAAAGATATAATGTGGCCATCATTTGGAAAGATAAAATGTGGCCATCATTGGGAAAGATAAAATGTGGCCATCATTGGGAAAGATAAAATGTGGCCATCATTGGGAAAGATAAAATGTGGCCATCATTGGGAAAGATAAAATGTGGCCATCATTTGGAAAGATAAAATGTGGCCATCATTGGGAAAGATATAATGTGGCCATCTTTGGGAAAGATAAAATGTGGCCATCATTTGGAAAGATATAATGTGGCCATCATTGGGAAAGATATAATGTGGCCATCATTGGGAAAGATATAATGTGGCCATAATTGAGAAAGATAAAATGTGGCCATCATTGGGAAAGATATAATGTGGCCATCATTTGGAAAGATAAAATGTGGCCATCAATGGGAAAGATAAAATGTGGCCATCATTGGGAAAGATATAATGTGGCCATCATTGGGAAAGATATAATGTGACCATCATAGGGAAAGATATAATGTGGCCATCTTTGGGAAAGATAAAATGTGGCCATCATTGGGAAAGATATAATGTGGCCATCATTGGGAAAGATATAATGTGGCCATCTTTGGGAAAGATATAATGTGGCCATCATTGGGAAAGATAAAATGTGGCCATCATTGGGAAAGATATAATGTGGCCATCATTGGGAAAGATAAAATGTGGCCATCATTGGGAAAGATAAAATGTGGCCATCATTGGGAAAGATATAATGTGGCCATCATTGGGAAAGATAAAATGTGGCCATCATTGGGAAAGATATAATGTGGCCATCTTTGGGAAAGATATAATGTGACCATCAAAGGAAAAGATATAATGTGGCCATCTTTGGGAAAGATAAAATGTGGCCATCATTTGGAAAGATATAATGTGGCCATCATTGGGAAAGATATAATGTGGCCATCATTGGGAAAGATATAATGTGGCCATAATTGAGAAAGATAAAATGTGGCCATCATTGGGAAAGATATAATGTGGCCATCATTTGGAAAGATAAAATGTGGCCATCAATGGGAAAGATAAAATGTGGCCATCATTGGGAAAGATATAATGTGGCCATCATTGGGAAAGATAAAATGTGGCCATCATTGGGAAAGATATAATGTGGCCATCATTTGGAAAGATAAAATGTGACCATCATTTGGAAAGATATAATGTGGCCATCATTTGGAAAGATAAAATGTGGCCATCATTGGGAAAGATATAATGTGGCCATCATTGGGAAAGATAAAATGTGGCCATCATTTGGAAAGATATAATGTGGCCATCATTTGGAAAGATATAATGTGGCCATCATTGGGAAAGATAAAATGTGGCCATCTTTGGGAAAGATAAAATGTGGCCATCATTTGGAAAGATATAATGTGGCCATCATTTGGAAAGATAAAATGTGGCCATCATTGGGAAAGATAAAATGTGGCCATCATTGGGAAAGATAAAATGTGGCCATCATTGGGAAAGATAAAATGTGGCCATCATTGGGAAAGATAAAATGTGGCCATCATTTGGAAAGATAAAATGTGGCCATCATTTGGAAAGATATAATGTGGCCATCATTTGGAAAGATATAATGTGGCCATCTTTGTGAAAGATAAAATGTGGCCATCATTGGGAAAGATATAATGTGGCCATCATTGGGAAAGATATAATGTGGCCATCTTTGGGAAAGATATATTGTGGCCATCTTTGGGAAAGATATATTGTGGCCATCTTTGGGAAAGATAAAATGTGGCCATCATTGGGAAAGATATAATGTGGCCATCATTGGGAAAGATATAATGTCGCCATCATTGGGAAAGATATAATGTGGCCATCTTTGGGAAAGATAAAATGTGGCCATCATTTGGAAAGATATAATGTGGCCATCTTTGTGAAAGATAAAATGTGGCCATCATTTGGAAAGATATAATGTGGCCATCTTTGGGAAAGATAAAATGTGGCCATCATTGGGAAAGATATAATGTGGCCATCATTGGGAAAGATATAATGTGGCCATCATTGGGAAAGATATAATGTGGCCATCATTGGGAAAGATATAATGTGGCCATCTTTGGGAAAGATAAAATGTGGCCATCATTTGGAAAGATATAATGTGGCCATCTTTGTGAAAGATAAAATGTGGCCATCATTTGGAAAGATATAATGTGGCCATCTTTGGGAAAGATAAAATGTGGCCATCATTGGGAAAGATATAATGTGGCCATCTTTGGGAAAGATATAATGTGGCCATCTTTGGGAAATATAAAATGTGGCCATCATTTGGAAAGATATAATGTGGCCATCTTTGGGAAAGATATAATGTGGCCATCTTTGGGAAAGATATAATGTGGCCATCTTTGGGAAAGATAAAATGTGGCCATCATTTGGAAAGATATAATGTGGCCATCATTGGGAAAGATGTAATGTGGCCATCATTGGGAAAGATAAAATGTGGCCATCATTTGGAAAGATATAATGTGGCCATCTTTGGGAAAGATAAAATGTGGCCATCATTGGGAAAGATTAAAATGTGGCCATCATTGGGAAAGATATAATGTGGCCATCATTGGGAAAGATAAAATGTGGCCATCATTTGGAAAGATATAATGTGGCCATCATTTGGAAAGATATAATGTGGCCATCTTTGGGAAAGATAAAATGTGGCCATCATTGACAGTTGTTATTTACTCGGAGGTCATTTTGTTTAATATGATAAATGGCGGTTTATAAAAGAATGGCCTTTATTCACAGGGCGGCCATTATTCGGAGGTTGTCCCTAACAAAGGTTTGACTTTATTCAGTTTTATCAATGATGGCATTATGTATGATATGACAGCCAAAAATGCAATGATGGTTTAGATGAGTGGACTAAAGCCACTTGATGGTTTTTAAGCAGTGGACAAAAATACGAATGTTCAGAACAAACACCATGTGTAAACTCTTGAATTATTGTAAATAAATACGAAAAAAACGCGACTTACTCTCCAATGCTTTGATCTTCATATGTTCCCTCTCCTGTTTTCAAGTACATAGTGTTGTAATTAACTAAGGCCTCGAAAGGTGGTGGATTAGGGGTCGCGAAGTAAAGCTCTGCCCATGCTCTGTTTACAACCTTTTGGAACGAAACAAATTGTGCATATTACAAAAAAATCCATTCGATTCTGTCAAAGTGCTGTAAACAAAGAACGGAATCACATGACTCAGGAAGGCGGTCAATTTTTACTAAGTACTCACGGATTCTGAACTTACATAGACATGCGCAGCAACATGGAGCGGGAAGTAGTTTAACAATTGCATGACGGCTGTAGATAAACATAGTACTTTGGTCCGCATAAAAAATAATGCGCGCCGAGTGAGTGACAACTAAGGAAAGCTGAACTGTCATACAGTCTCTAAAAAGGTCTATCTATCTTAGCTAACAAGCTTATCTCGTCTTTGCTCTCCTCGTCAGTTCTGTTCAGTTCTGTTCTTGCCTTTCTAGACATAAATAAGGAAAGCAAATGTAATCTGTAAACTAAGTATTTATGTACTGTTCCATTAACGATGAAAAATATTACAACTATCCAAGTACATGACTGTGTTATTATCCGGAATGATAACAAGTAACCATCTTTAAATTATTTGTCCATTTGACGTGTAAATATTTACCTCCCATACTGGATTAATATAACCACATGGTGTGTCAAAAGTCGCAATATTCGCTAAATTTCGTTTGTGTTTGATACTTTTATTTATATTCAATATTTTCTTATTTATATGCAATAATTTTTAAAATATATAAATTGAAAATTATTGCATATAAATCATGAAGACAATATTGAATATTTATAAATGAAAAAAGATCGCATATAAATAAGATAATAATTACTGCATAATATAAATGGAAAATTATTGCATAATATAATAAGAAAATATTGAATATAAATAAAACATTATTTCATATAAATAAAAAAAATCCAGAAATTATTGAATATAAATAAAAAGTATAGAACACAAATAAAAATTGACACGCCATATAACCCGAGTTAATTATTCATAAAAATACCCCCTTTCGTTACAGATGTATGGAAATTCATAGAAGAGTCGTATTTTCGTATTCATATGACTCAAAGTTTGAGACATATAATGAAACAAGAGGGCCAAGATGGCCCTATATATCGCTCACATGACATTCATTGTTCACTCATTAAAACATTGTTTTGAACCTGTGACCTAGTTTTTGACCCCAGATGACCCATGTTAGAAATTGTCCTACATATATGAATAAGACGAACATTCTGACAAGGTTTGGTGAAGATACTATCAAAATTTGATATCTACAGTGTTAATAAGGTTTTCCTAAGATTTGACCTCGTGACCTAGTTTTTGACCCTAGGTGACCCATATTTGAACTTGTCCTTAATATCATTAAGACGAACAATCTGCCAAGGTTTGGCGAAGATCCAATTAAAACCATGACATCTAGAGCTTTTACAAGGTTTTTACCTAAGATTTGACCTGGTGACCTAGTTTTTTTACCCCGGCTGACCCATGTTCGACCTTGACCCACATGTCATTGAGGCAAACATTCATGTGAGCTAAAAATGTATTAAGCTGGTATGTACATTTGTTAGATTCAGAGAATTTCAAAAACAATGTTGGATACAAATTCACGTAACCAACGCATACACTGCAAGAGAAATACATAACAAAAATGTCCTCGTGAATCAGAGAGAAGCTCACATAATATCAAATAGTTTTCTTTTTTTATTATAATTATTATTCCGGCCATACTTATGGCAAATGATACAAACATGCGTTTCATCAAGTCAAATCTTATAAGTATCATCAGCATTTTCATCAAGTTATTACTGAGAAGATACGAGATTTAAAACAAGAAAATTCTTTAAAAAGACAGTCGCGAAGTTTCTTTAATGTTATTTACACTATTGAAACCTAAATTGCCGTGAACACAACTTATCGCTAGCAGTCCAATTAGGTCGCGCCTTAGAATGCTAATGTTAGGTCAGCTAAATAAATTACGTATTTAGTCATACCTACTGTATATCAATTCCAATAAATGTAAAATGTTTGTCAAGAACGGTATATAACTTTATTTCGACCGCATAAGAATACATTTTCGTACATTTTTACTTTACAAAGTTTACAACCACAAGAACACATTAAACAGTTGCAGGCTCGCTATAAGTTTGCGTGGTCTTAATATTTCAACGCTTGTAGATTTCACCCAATGAAAGGAAGGGTTTCCTCTGAATCATCCAATAGAATGAGGAATTTCTTCCAAGAAATATAGATCAAAAGTGAGATTAGACACCTTCGCGAAAAAATATTGAAAATTATGCCGCGAAATATAGGCCTCGTTTTTCGTACGAGTACAGATATATACAGTCAGTGTTGTTTCATCTTAAAAAAAAACATTGATTTTTATTGATACATGTAGTAAAATATATAATTATTTAATAATCAATACATGTAATACTATACAATAATTAAATATCGACACGTTCGACATTTACGCCACTGTGCTACACAATATCTGTGTTTGCAGGTACCTTCGAATAAAGGCCACCCTGTGAACGAAGGCCTTTCTTTGAAAACCGTTTTTGATTATATTTTTGTCTGACCTCCGAATAAAGACCACTTGTCAATTAAGGCTATATTTTTTCTGTAGATACCATATTCATGTATACACTGCTGGTCTCGTATTTTTAAAACCTGCTTTGACAAAACTCGCAATGAAACGGATAAGGCAAATGACGTATGCTACGCTAAAAAACTAAAGAAAATTAAGTAAAACAAATGTACACGTATCACTTACATAGTTGTCAAAGTCATCCAAAGATAGGACGTCTCTCCAACGTGGCATCTTCACCATTGAATCAACTTCATACCTGGAACAACGTGCTGCCGAAAGAGGCGAAATGCAAGATATAAGAAAAACACACAACAAAATTCTTAAATCCATTTCGAATTTGGTGCGGACGGTATCAGAGAATTTAATGTAATTTGTTGACTGAATGAAGCTCTCGTTGGCGTCAATGACAAGAGTAGTTAACTTGTACAGATTTCGGGTGACTGCATGCAAGTGCGATTGCTTATTTATAAGCATTTCAAATGACGCACGCCGTGACTAAGTCAGTCTTTGTAGTGGTTAATAAATGTTTTGTTAATGGACAAAGGCTATTCATTTCCTCATAGAGTTCAGTTTAGTTTATTCACAATTCGACAAAAAACATGCCTTAGGTGAAATTTACAGGCATATGGCATGCATTTATATATTATGCACATTTCCTAATAATCAAACACCTGCGACTGTGCGACATACAGGCAGGTATTTCTCAACTTGTTTGTGGTCGCTTTATAGCGAAACTGAAAGATACGCATGGTACACAGTTGATTTTTCATTCAACAAATAAAAACCCGGTTATAACGAGCATCAGGCTTATCTCGAGCATTAAGTCTGGTCCGATGACTCTTTGGTTAATGAATAAGTTTTACTGTTCTAATTCTTTCGTCAAAATGGAAGACACGTTACACATAACGCTTGAAACGTTGTTGCTAGGACCAATCAATTAGTATTCCAGCGGCAACTAAAATTACACTTGTTTTTCGGAGGCTGTTAAAGGTGGACAAGAGGAGTCAGAACACTTTACATCTGGAGAAAAACATGACTGTATCACGAGAGACGGCGCCAATTTGGAATCTATGATCAGCTCATGGTGGGCTCAGAAGAGAAGAACCTAGACACATTAAGAAATTCCTCTGCATGCCAACTGAAATGTATTATGAAAATATTCGAGTGGGTTCGCGATCGCCTCGAGAAAAACACACTAGTTGCAATTTTAAAGATTGTTTTCTTATATATGATAAATTCATTTCACGTACCATGTGCATGTATTGCCAAAACCACAATGAATTAACCAATCTAGGTTTTTGATACTAGTCATTAGTTTTTGTTGCGATGGTCTCCACACACTTATTAATACATTTTATTGCATATATGCAGGGACCATTTAATATACATAGTTATTGCAGCTCTTCTTCTGCAGAAAACAACACACCTTTAGTAACTGATGATTATGTGTTGGCACTGCTTATAACAACTACAACTAAAATAATAAGTTATTTGTAACTTAATTTAATGTAGGACTAAAGATTTAAAACTATATACAAGAGTTGTTGGCTTAAAATGGTGGAGAACTTGAACAAGGACGGACACAAAGGGATCTAAAGGTTTGTAAGAGTTCAACATCAGATTTAATTTCTCTGTATATATAATACTGTCACCAGCAATCAAACGTTAAGTGCTATGTGCTTAATCTGAAGTCATTATAATATATATTAGAAAAAATACTGGAACCAAGACAGTACCCCGGGACACTCCTGGTGTTACAGATACTTTATTTGAGTGTTCTCCCTCCAGGACAATTGTATGGGTCCTATAAGTTTGTATAAAAGATGTCTATAAGGCACTTTATCAAACGCCTTTGCAAATTTAATGATAACGATGTAGGTTTGTATGTTATGATTATTTGATTTACAAATATTTTGGACAAAGGAGACAAGTTGTGTTTCATATGAAAGGAGCTGTTGAATCTACAACAGTGGTGCCACATCCTGGATCTATTGCAGTTTTCCACTTACATCCAAATCAACACTGCCTCTGTTGTAGATGATCGCTTGAAGACAAAAACAATGATGCAATACATGCCGATACTTTTTTTCATGTCCTTGTAAATACAAATGCGTGTCCCAAACTGAAAACTAGCTGAGGCATTTGCTGCAGTCCTACATGATTCATGTTGGTGCTGCTGCCTGTATGATTCATGCAGATGATGATGCCAAATATGTTCGTGGTGCACGTACATTGCTTATCGCACAAGTGACATTTGTCTTGTCTGTACAAGAAAAAGCAGCTAAAACTCGAATTCATGTTATTTATTTCAAAGTTTTCATTCATTAGTCACACGAACATTTACAATGCTAAATTAGAAAATGTGTGCATAATAACTGAGTATATTTATTATTATTTTGAACACAACCATTTAAAAGCCACTATGTTTATTAAAATTTTACGACAATGCAACAGCGAATGTTGGAAGAATATAATCAGTCAAGTTGGTAAAACATAACAATAAAAAAATTGCCAAGACATAAATACATTAAC
The DNA here is from genome assembly GCA_964023205.1 of Lutraria lutraria. Taxonomy (NCBI): domain Eukaryota; kingdom Metazoa; phylum Mollusca; class Bivalvia; order Venerida; family Mactridae; genus Lutraria; species Lutraria lutraria. Next base: position 16,340,658 of record OZ026838.1, read on the forward strand.
AACGTTTACTCACAATGTTTACATGTCTATTAAACTCCTTCATCATACCAACATAGGTTTTGCTCTGCTCTCTGCGTACGATACGAGAATAAAGCATTTAAAAAAACAACTGTTTCTGTAATGGAATAGAGCTTGCAGATTCGATTTAGAACAAGATCCTCCTCCCATATATAACAGTCAGATATAGGCCAGGTGTAGACCACTGTACGAATAACACACCGCTTGTTATCAAGCGATTTTAGATACACGAGGTAACACCAACTGAACCAATGGATAATTACCAACAGTATCTAAAAGTCACTGTTTTCTCTCTGATTAGCAGGCCATATATGCACGGGTTATAAACTTGATATAAAAGGTAAAAAATAATGGTACAACCAAAATAACTTATCAAGTCATGTCATTAACACCGAAATTTTCTCCATTGTTACATGTAGATATAATGCAAAATAATAAACGTGACAGATATGAACTCCTAGAAGTCCACTCTTGTTTTGTTTTTATTTACTCTTTCAGTGAATGCAGGGTCTTGTCCAATTTTGTTGTTCCTCCTGGATTTTCTAACTTTCTTTTCAGATTTTTGGCTCTCAATACTTGATGTAAGCACAGAGGGTTCTTCAATCTGAGACAAATGATTGTCTAGTGAGTTATTGTGATATGGTTCAATGTCATTAGCAAGTGGTACATGAATAATGCTGTTGAACACTACTTATTCAAAAAAATTGTAGCGATCATATTTTATAATGGTAAATGTAATACACAATAGGTCAATGCATATTCTGGTCACTGGTTTTATTAGCAATGTCAGCCTAACAATTGGACTTGGTGCATGACCTATCTTTAAGTTAATTGTATCAATTTGATAGCAAGACATATTTCTACTAAAGAGACATTGAAGGGTTTTGTACAATCATTCAAAACTACATAGGATGGACATAAAACAGTTGCACATATGTTCAGCATGACAGTGTAATGGAACAATATTCGCCAAGGTAACTTATGGTGCAACTTGTAACAGGCTTGAAACACAACTGGTTGCAAAACTTTGAGATGGTCTCGACTCTACATATGTGTATGACTATGCCAAGCAGAGCAACCATGATTTATACAAACTGATCATTACCATTCCTGTGTTACTACATGTACTTTTAGCATAGTTCCCAAGATCAGGAAATACAATGAAAGACCATGTGAGAATATTGCAGAGCAAACCAAATTAAAATGCTTGTTTGGTGACGTATTGCTTGAACATGATCAAGATCCTACATTAGCATGAACTCAGTAGTGTTAATACTTGGCAAGTAGTAGAACCTAGTAATTTAAGGTCTGGTAAAGTTGATACCCAATTCATATGTGCATATGTACAGTCAACCTGTGAGCAAAGGACACTCTTGTTTAAGACATAATGTGTCCCTTATTGACAGATGTCCTTCATTTGGAGGTCATTTTGTTCTAAATAATCAATGAAAGTTTTTGAAAATGGCCTTTATTCCCAGGGTGGCATTTATTCGGAGCTAGTCACTTACACAGGCTGGACTGTATATGAGTAATTTCTGCAGCTAGAAGACATCCTCTATAACTGTCAAAATGGATTTCAAACTGAAAATACTGAATGATGCTAGTTTGGATCACAAAAACCACTATTGTTATTTTAATCATTTCAAAACTAGGAACATGTGATCTTACATCAGTTAAAACTATCTCAGGTGTACTCTCACAAGCCATGGCAATGTATAAGACCAACCAGAAAACAATGACTACACAAATAGCGATTTTCCCAGCAATTTCATAGGATGCATCATACAAATGTAGAATTGTAGATAAACCGATCATCTGAATCAAACATACCACTAAGGTAGACACAACCTGAAACATAAATGTATGATGTGTGTTACGAGCTCAAACTAGAGCTGTCACAGTGGTGACTAATACCCCCGCCGCCGCTTTGACACTAACAATGTGATAGTACACTATACGGCTAAGTTCAACGGCACATAACTCTGCAATGAGTGGATCACTGGGCATGAGAATTGTGTCTTGCACATCTTCATTTCATATTGACAATATATTTCAAGTTTTAATTCAATCCCTTGAAAAATGTGGAAGAAGTTTGCTCCACAAACTAAGACTGCCATCGTACACTATATGGCTAAGTTCGAGGGCACATAACTCTGGAATGAGAGAATCGCTGGGAATGAAAATTGTGTGTTGCACACCTACACTTCATGGTGATAACATATTTCAAGTTTCATTGCAATTGCTTAAAGAATGTGGAAGTAGTTCGCTCCACAAACTTGTGATATTTTATGCGAACAGACTGACTGACCGAATGAAAAACGACCGACCGACCGACAGAGTGACTCCAATAATTATATCCCCTCTCATACTTCTTTTAGGGGGGTATAAAAAGATAAATTCCAATGCAAAATACAATCCTGGTCATATGCACAAGGCCCGGCCGCCTCCATGGTCGAGCGGTTAATGTCACTGATTTCAAATCACTGTAACCTCTCACTGATAGTTGTTGGTTCAAGCCCAGCTACAGACCATGTCTCTTTATGCGACAAAGTAAGCAGTTGCTTACAGAGGATTGGAGTCTAGTACTGGTTCTTCCCAGGAACAATGGTTAGGTGAACTGTTGAAAAGGGGCGTAAGACTCAAACAAAGCATATGCACAACTAAACTCTCAAAATTGTTTGACTTTGACTAGTTTACAACAAACAAACAAATAACGAGGAGCATATAAATGTAATGAGCTATTATAACAAGTCTTTGATATGTTTTAATTTACTGCTTAAGTTACACTCAAAAGTGTCATCGTTCGAAATGACAAAATATCATAGAAAATTTAAACACACAAAGGGACAGACATATTTAATAAATACAACATTGACCATAAGTCATATTTTCCTTATCTTCAAGCAACTTATTTCAACACTAATGGCTTTTTGATTGCTCTTAAGTAGATACATCAGTGTGTATTATAGATATCAACAACATGAATAAACTAAGAGTCTGTTCAGCAAAAAGTACCCTTACATGTTGAAAATTAAGCAAATGTGAAAAAAGCTTATTTATGTTTAAAGAGAAGATGCTTAGCAACCTCTTTTCCAACCAATTTTACTAAAGAAAATCAACATAAAAACAAAAAATGTTTTTGAAACACGGATGCCCCTAAAGGTCAACTGGATAGTAAGACCTTGACTTATTGAACCTAAAATAAAGAGGGGTCATGTAAATGCAATGACCATCTACATGTGATTACCAATGTTAGGCGAAATAGTTGACTAGTTATTGGTCAGACAATGTTTGGTTACTGACAGACTGACCAATCAACCGACGGGCTGACATGTGCAAAGCAATGTACCCCCTTTTCTTCAAAAGGGGGCATAAAAATCAGAAGAAAAAAGAACAGCCAACAAAGAACTGATAGCAATAACCTCAAAGCTTGTGTGAATGTTTATTTCCCTGCTCCCAAAGTGACACACTCTATAATGAAATAAACTAGGCATTACCAAGTAAATGCAGCATTACAACAATCACATTAAATGAAAATCATCCAAATTTGATAGAATTTCAGAATTGTCAAAGAAGTTGTACCATCAATTATGAAATATTGAAAGTATGACACAACAACAGAACCTATTGTAATAACAGAAATATCGGTTTTAATTTCTTTAAATCTATAAAATATGAATCTGGTCAGGTCTTTACATTATGATGTAATTCCATGATAAATCTTATTCCAAATATTAACTTCCTAAGGTCACTGACTTCAAATCACTGTAACCTCTCACTGATAGAAGGTCATGAGTTCAAGCCCAACTACTGACCATGTCTCTTTATGTGAGAAAGTCGGCAGTTGCTTAAAGGAGATTGGGATCTAGTACTGGTCCAACACAGGAACAATGGTTAAGTGAACTTTCCGCCTTGTTTGACTCTGACTTTTGAAAAGGGGCGTAAAACTCGATCAAACAAACAAAACTTCCTACCTGTATGGTCTGAGAACAATTACTGCTAGTAAGTACAAGACACTTGTTCCAAGTTGAACTACACATTGTAAGAATGGACTGTGACAATAGAATATATTGATATAATAATATGATTTTAATCTTTTTTAGCCACAAGGAATGAAAATGAACACCTGTAACTGCAACTAGAGCTGTCACAGAGGTGGCTAATACCCCCGCCGCTGCTTTGACACTAAAAATGCAATACTAATCGATATAGCTAAGTTCAAGGGGACATAACTCTGCAATGAGTGAATTGCTGGGCATGAAAATTGTGTCTTGCACATTTACACTTCATGGTGATAATATATTTCAAGTTTCATTGCAATCGCTTAAAGAATGTGGAAGTAGATCGCTCCACAAACTTGTACGAGGACGGACGGACGGACGGACGGACGGACGGACGGACCGACCAACGACCGACTGACAGAGTGACTCCAGTATACCCTCGCTCAAACTTTGTTTGCAGGGGTTAACAATATGGAGTTCTATAGCTCAAAATTGGACTCCCAGGCCACTAGGAACTGAGCACTTAATTAGAAATCTTGAAATAATCATTATAAGTACAGTCAGCCCTATGAACAAAGGTCACCCTTTGGAAATTATTATACATAATACGACCTATATTGACAGGTGACCTTTATTAATTTTGTTCTAAATAACCAACAAAGATTCTTAAAAGAATGGCCTTTATTTGCAAAATGGTCTTAATTCAGATGTGGCTGCTAACACTGGTTTGACTGTATATTAATTATGTAGTGCTGTTGGTTTATAATTACCTTACAGGATAAGTCTCTGTGACTACTAAACAAATTAATTTTCTCAGCATAGGAATGGATTCCCAGAAACAATATCTATCTTTGTAGGATTCATACAATGGACTGAAATGTATTTATTACATTGCTTATTACAAACATCTAATTGTTACATAATAAACACTGACTATACAGTCAGCATTATCACAGATAATAAAAAGAAGAAATATGATACTATGCATGCATTTTAACTCAGTTAATTATGTGAATAGATGATCTGAAAACCTCAGTAGAATATGTTTTATTTACTGAATGAGGTTCATACTGGCTTAATAGTCTAGCATTTATTTTGTAAAGTTTATCTTAATTGTACAATAAAATGCCATTACACTGAATGAAAACAAAGATAGTTGACTACACAAGATAGTTAATCATAATAAGGGCAATACAAGTTATATCCAAATAAAATAGTATTTACTATCAAACCAATTTATTTCAGCCAGTGAAAATTACTGAATTTTTCATAATCATTTTAGTATTCTTTTAAATAGACATTTTTAAGTAGCACGCTTGTCTACTAAAAGAAAGGTTGTTGGTTTGATTCTCTGCTCCGATTCTCAGGGATGCTTTTTCAGTGTTCCCGGGAATCCCAACAACCGAGTCAAGTATACTAGCTGTGTCTAGAAAATCACAGCAAAAAGGGATGAGGCGTGTATCGCTCTGTGCTTTATATGTAACTATATACATGTGGTACAAAAAAGAACCAGGAAAAAGTATTAAAAAAGAGAAAGGATATGAATGCCCAGTTCTCCTGTATCTAAACTCCGCTCTCTCTGAGACGGCTTTGAAATGACCATAGCTGGCGAATGGGCCGTTAAACAACAGATAAATAAAATTAAGCACTACCACCTGTAGAGAGTCCACTGTGAGTATAGAAGGTCCCATTTCTTCTGTCTTAATGTGAAGAGAACAAGCAGTAGTGGAAATCCTACTCCAATCCCTATCAGATAAACTGTACCCACAAAATGAATGGTCTAAAACAAATTGATATCACTGATCAATATTTTCAGTATGAGCTCATTTTATTTTTAAAGCTAGAGCTGTCACAAGGTGACAAATACCCCCACATGCTGCATAGACCTTGTAGCTACAGCCATTGGAGTTGATGGCATTACATCATCTAGTGGTGGTACATTTGTGGTAATTTATTTCAAAATCCTCCAATGCATAACAAAGATTTTGTTTACATTTCATTTATGATAACAAACAACATTGTTCCAATTTCTATGGGTGTCTGATATAAAGTTATATTTTATAAATTCTAATTTTTCCTGAATTAATTCCCCTTGTTGCTGAAGTTCCTTAATTTAATTCTAATGAGAAAAGTTAAAATGTACATGTACGAAAAAAACACACAACTTTTAGAACAAATGCTACCAAAAGACGTAATTAATTTACAATGATTGAACTTCGATGAAAACTCCTTAAAATTAAAAACATGACTTTGATGCAAAATATCAATATATATAGAAAAAACATTTTATGACATGCATGAGCAATTGTGATGGATAGCTCTTGGAAAAAGATTTAATTAAGACATTACCTGGAATAAAAATGATGTACATAACTCGGAATTATCAAGCAGAAATGTGTTCTCAGTTTGATCCAAAACAAGAAACTGAAATTAACAATGAATGGAAATAATGTCATGGAGTATATTAAACACACAGCATGGTCTCTTAAGGTGAAATATGATGACCTTTTAAGAGTTAAGCTTATAAAATAAAGGTGAAGTATAGAGAAAGAATCACAGTGTCTCCATGGTACAGTGGTTATTGTCTAGCCTTTCACATGACCTGTGTGTTTGAATCCCAAGACAAGACAAATTTCACATTTGAGGAAGCTGTCAAGTTAGCTCATGGGGAGTCAGTGGTAATACCCAGGTATAAGTCTAGTGTCTTTTCTCCCTTTTAAAGTTGGAAAACTCGCAGAATATCTGTGGCCAGTAAAGAAAGTAAGAGAAAAATGTGATACTTGTTTTATTATCTAAAACATGTCTGTTTTAAATGAGTTAACTATGAAATACAATGGAGTGTTCAGTGAACAGTATCAGAAAAACACTCCAACTTTTTTTTATAACTAACAATTTCTGTACCCAAACTATATGTCATCCAAGAACAAACAAAATGAGCTAAAAATCTCTAATACTGATTAGGTCACAAATTATAGCTTGCTACAAGTTGACAATTATATAAAACATATATGTAGCACACAAAATAGCCAGATAGTAGTGACAGTAATATACCAATGATCAGAAGAAGCTTGTCGATGATCAATGTCACATTTTCATACCCGATCATCCGGATTTGAACACGCTAGAACAAAACCCGTGTTTTGATTTCTGGTTTCCATCTTTAGACCACAACGCACCAAACGAAAGAATACAAGCAAGTTTTTGAGCTGATCCAAGACTACCAGTGTCAATTTCCCAGGGCTAGTTGGCCCTCTTGTTTCAGATTTAAATGTTCTGTTGCTATGACTTATTTGAAATTAATTCATATACAAACATGAAACACCTTTTATTTTTGCTCATATAAAGAACAAAATAATGTACATCACATGTTGAATTTCTAACCAATTATAATTGGTAAAATCGGATAGGAAGCTCCAACCGATGACCTATTATGATTTCCAACGGATGTCTCATCACTACCAGATAGTAATAAAAAAAATGCGAAGGAGTATAATTTAGATTTTGAAATGGTGTTAAAACTGAGTCATATTAGAAATTGATCAATTTGTTACCACAGGGATGTTCTCCGTACATAAGTATGTTCGAATGCATGACAAAATAGATGGCATGTACATCATCACTATAACCATGATAACCAATCTTCTTACTGCTGTCCTTTTACTCTTGGAATGAGATCTACTGAGATTATCTTCATCTTCATGTTTTGATGACTGCATACTTGAGATCTTTTTCTAAAAAGTGTAAGGAATGAAGTAACCAAGTTCTTAAGATACAGTTAAGCCTGTGTTAGTGGTCACCTCTGAATAAAGGCCAACCTGTGAATAAAGGCAATTCATTGATTATACAGAATAACATGACCTCCAAATAAGGGTCATCTTTCAATAAAGGCCATTTTCGTTTTTCCCAAGGCTGGCCTTTGTACACAGGTTTGACTGTATATCCTTTAGAGTAATTACCAATAATACTTAGACTTATCTGAATGCATTTATGCCTGTAGCCTGGAAATAAATTCAATTAGATTATGTAATTATATATATATAAATGGATACTATTTTTTATGATCTTTTTTCAAAAAAGAGTTAAAATCATTCCACACAATGCTTGTTATCTTCCGATTTTTGACATAAATATATGTATGTTACATATGATTGTGCATGCTCAAATCTACACTGTCACATAGACTTAATATTGAGTGTTTTGAAATAGTCCTTGTTACGATCAAACCTGTGAACAAAGGCCACCCATGGGAAAGACATAATGTGGCCTATATTGAGAGGTGGCCTTAATTCAGAGGTAACTTATAAATGATCAATGATGTTTTATAAAAGAATGGCCTTTAGACACTGGGTGGCCTGTATTTGAAGAAGGCCGCTAACACAAGTTTGACAGTAGCTAGTTTACAATATACTACTAGTATTTAATACAGTCAAACCTGTTTTAGCGACCATCTCTGAAGAAAGGCCACCCTGTGAATAACGGTCATTCTTTTAAAAACTTTAATTGAATAGTTAGAACACAATGACATGCTTATGCAGGCCACCTGGCCATTAAGGGCAATTTTTCTTTACCAAGGGTGGCCTTTGTTCACAGGTTTGACTTTACACATGGAATTTATATAATTATAAGTAAGAGCTGAAAACAAGCGCAACTTTAAATTTGAGGGATGAGTATGTTGTGTGGTCATTTTGCTGTCAGTGACTTACCATACTGCTATCAAGAAACTTTCCAAAGAGAATTACAGCAATAGGAATGCAGAGTGAAGTCAACCATTCCAAATAGTGGATGCTCAATGCTGGCCACTTAGAAAACAAACACTCTGTAATAAAACAATACACCTTAGTAACAAACATATCACAAAAAACAGGACAGTCAAACCTGTATTAGCAGCAACATCTGAATAAAGGCCAATTGTAGATAACTCGGCATTGAGTATTTAAAATGAAATTACCTTCATATGAAGGCCATCTGTAACACTTAGTCCCTATGTGCAGTTTACTGTAAAATTATAAAACAAAATACACGTTTGTTACTAACCTAAGATATATCATTAGACAAAAACATAAAATGTTGCCCAAAGTTAATCATAAATAGGTCTACTTAATTTTCAAAAATTAATTGTTCATAAATTTTAAAATCGCTTCAAGGTGCAGTCAAACATGTGAACAGAGATCACCCTTCGAAAAAAAAACTTGTGTGGTTATTATTTACAGGTAACCTTTATTTGCAAGTCATTTTGTTGAACTTGATCAATGGCCTTCATTCACAGTGTGGCCTTTATTTGGAGCCCCTGGCCACTAACACAAGGGTTGACTGTATATGCATTTCAGAGCAACAGATACTCCATAAAGATAATGTCTAAACCATGTATTTATTATAAGGTTAACTGAACATTTCAATACATCTGTCCATAAGGTAGATAACCAATGTGACCATACAGTGTAATGTAAATCAAGCAATCAATATTGTGTAAATTATTGTTCTTTCCATATAATATTATGAGGTTATATATAACAATTATTTCCTATTTATAATGCAAGCCATAAAAGATCAAGCAGAAAATAATTACACAAACGCTTCTGTTTTACTCAAACAATAACTAGTAAAATAATTATAATACAATACATATTTTATATAACAAATTTCAACATTATTTTTTTATTTTCACAGCAAATAGGACCACATGCAGTAGGAATGGATCTATGATGGTAAAACTGTAATACAATTTTCTTTAATGGAATCATGGTGTTTTTAATGAAGTGAAGTACTACAATTACTAAATTAAATGTCCTTGCAAATACCAAGTGAAGTCTAAGTAAATATCAAAGTACCGAAAATACTCGAGGAAAATGAACTAACACAGACTTGAACTGCAACATGGAACAGGAACTAGCCTAACAATTACATGGTGGATATAAAAACACTTGTACTTTGGTCCATATCAAAATTCAGGCGTTCCGAGTGAGGGACAACTTCTAAAACCCTATCTACATGTATTGGTCAGTATCCAAAAACCTAATGTTGTTATTCTGCCTATATCTATCAGGACAAATCATATATCCAGAACTTCTAAAAGTGAATTTAATATACAGGGCAGGGAAATTCTTTATATTGCACCTTTAAAATGTAGTGAATTGCTATGTGTTGAGATGATATAAACTTGAATACAGTCAAACCTGTGAACAAAGGCCACGTTTTGGAATAATATAGCCTTCAGAGAGGAGGCCTTTGTTCACGGGTGAATTTGTTCTTCATAATCAATGATGGTTTTTAAAATAATTGCCCTTTATTCACAGGGTGACCTTTATATGGAGGTTGCTACTAATGCAGATTTGACTGTATAAAGACTTTACCTGGTAGCATTATATTGGAGTTGAATGAGCCAAAGTTGACAAAATCAAAAAATTCAGTAAGTGACGCTGGCCATGCTAACTTGATGTGAAATGTAAGTAATATACACTGCAGGAAATGGCATAGAAGTTTAAGCTGAAATAAAGCAAGATAATTTATGTATATGTCTGTATAATCACTTCATGCTCTTGAACATAGATTGAATATGATAGATCACACTCAGGATTATAATATATCTAAGATTATATCATAAGAAATGATACTCAGATTCTAATTCATTTCCTGTAATGAATATGCAAAATGTACAAGTGAAGAAACACAATACTAGCTAGGATAGCATTCTACCTTTGTATAAGTACAGTCAAACCTGTGTTAGCAGCAACCTCAGAATAAAGGCCACCCTGTGAATAAAGGCCATTGTTTTAAAAACCGTCATCGAATCTTTAGAGCAAAATCACCTCCGAATAAGGGCTTCCTGTCAATAAAGGTCACATTTTGTCTTTCCAAAAGGTGGACTTTGTTCACAGGTTTGACTGTTACTTTATCAATTGCTATTTAAATATCAATAACATAATGATTGCATACTCAATGCTCAGTCTATTGCAAAATTAACTTTCACCAAATTAAAAACTTAAATTAAAAAAGTTTGTCACATATCTTCAAATTAGCATTGATCATACTTATACAATATTTAGGACATATATGTCAGGTATCTGACTCAATTGATTGACTTAGTTTCAAGGGAACTTGTGTGTTATTACTTGCCTTTGTTGCTAGTGATCCTGACAAACCATGGTAAAACATAGCAGCTGTCAGGATTAAGAAATATACACCAAAACTAACAGCTGACCATGGTATTGAAGGACATGGTATGCAGACGCTACCCAATCGATGGTAACCTGAAAGCATGATCAGTGTTTTTACATTATCATTGTAAAAATTGTAGTTTTGAATAACCAGCTGAACTTAAACACATGACAAAAATATTTGATTTATCATAATAATATATATTGAAGTTTGCTGTAGACAGACAGCCTTCCAGGCTTATCGATTTGAAAAAGAATTATTGGAAATAAAAAAAAATTCGAATTGGCTTTAGATAAAAAATGATACCAAAGATATTGAGTCATATTATATGTTACAGGAAAAGAGTGTAATTAGGGACTTCACAAATCCCTGATTTTCAGGAATTATGTGAAATCCTCAATAAAGTCAGCAGATATGTGTAATCCCTAAAAAACCCTAAGGATTTCGCGTAATCCCAGTTTTTCCCTCGGTTTGTTTGTTTGTTTCATTGGGTTTAACGCCAAACATTATTTCAGTCATATCACGGCGGGAAGTTATTATAACTAACCAGTGTTCATGGACTACATTTAGGCCTTAACCAGTACTAACCACATTCTATCCGTAAGCTTCTGCTAAGCTACCCCACATAATTCAGAGGTGGAGGACAATTTAACATAGTATGTAATATCTTCAGTCAAATTTGTCAGGGATACTGTGAGCCTTGCCCGAGATTCGCAATCACAACCTCTCGATAAGTAGACAGACGCTCTAACCACTGAGCTAGCCAGCGGGCTTTTTGCCTTGGTAGTCAGGTGTTTGATATTGTTTACGAGATTTCTATACATGTGTAAACAATTGATAAATGACTTAATTTCGACATACCTTTCATCTCAGAATCTCTAAAACACCTTTCACAAGTACTACCAGTAGTTCCAAGTCGACAGATATTGTCGGACAGACAGTTATGGGCGTACAGGCAGTCAACACAACGAAAATGATCTACAATATAATAGTGATCTGATATTCAGTTAATCAGGTAGCTCACTCAGCTCTGTTAGTAGAGGGCTTAATCTATGGCAATTGATTGCTGATATTATCCACATGCTATTTATTCACCCCTGTAAATTATTCCAGGGCCTTTTTACCACATGTTGGGATGGGGCCTTAAACTTTTTTTATGAAGTTCAAGTACAATTTTTACTGCCAAATTGGGAAAACACAGTCTTCCAATAAGTTGGTTGCCTGGCTGCCGAAATGAATTTTTCCTTCTTTAAGTCCTTATTCGGACAACCTATTTTTTGAGGGTTTTCTTCATAAAGTATATTGGTGGGCAATTGGTGGGATATTTAATCCTGAAACAGGATAACATAAATGATTATGATTCCAGAATACCCTTATTTAGTTGATGCTTATTATTACTTATCAAAATGTATCTTAACAAAGTCATTTACTAACCTGCTTCATTAGAGTTCATGTCATTGCTATCTTTAGTTGGTGTGAAATTTCCACAATGAGTGCCGGATGAATTCGCTACAGCTATTGAGTCACTAAGAGATAGAACTGGGCCGAACATGAGACATAATAGGTAGAGTCCATATATTTGTATAACTCCCATTCTGTTCAAACAAAAAAAACAACAACATACTGTTGCATGTGAATGAGTAGGTATAGAACATTCTTTTATGTGCTGTTGATCACCCAGTTTTTAATTTTCAAGCCAGTTTTTTTTTGTGTGTGTGGGGGGGGGGTATTTTGGGAATATGACCTGTAGTGTACCCTTGGGAATGGGAATTTTTTGCGGTGTTTTAATAAAAATTGGGAAAAAATGTATAACTACAATTTTTGCAATGTTCAACTTATTCTACTTATTCTCCCATAGAACAGTACTACTAGAATAAGGTATTTACTACCTATAGCGATGTTAATGAACTTTAAATTTAAAACATTTTTTTTTCTTTTGGGAATTTTTGTCTGTGAACTTGGGAAAAAGATGCTATTTTCCATTGGGAATATGACTTAATTTTGGCTATAAAATTGCCCCCCAAAAAACCCTGTAAACAATCTATTGATTATTTAAAAATTGATTGACAGTCAAACCTCTGAATACAGGGCATCCTTGGGAAAGACAAAATGTGACCTTTATTGACAGGTGACCGTGACCATTATTTGTAGGTCATTAATATGTTCTAAAAATGGCCTTTTTTCACGGAATGGCCATTAAACAGTTTGACTGTACATTCGTTGCCAGCTGTAAATTTGTTTCTTATTCTAATAAGTTTGTAGATCTTATTTACATCTAACTCTTGTAGTGGTTGTAGAAATATTTTCACTTTCAACAACCTAGCTGGGTTAACTGATTTCGCTGAGACAGAGTGTCATCATACATTACAGTGCTAGGGGCCCTTTGTTCAATCCCCGGTGTCAACCATGACTTTATCTCGCTCCTAAGTTACTTCAATATTATCTTATGGTATCTATGGACGGGTGCTGGTTTTTAAAGTATTATGAATAAATTGACACCCGTAACATACGGCGTAACGACAGGAATATTTGCGATCAACATTTTATTTTTAACTGATATCGCTACAGAATAGCTCGGGGTTTAGGAATGTTCTGTGTATAGTTGTTCATAGAATAGTGTTAATATAATAGAGTTTTCAAGAAACTAACATCATACAAGTTTCATGTAATTATTTCTTTACCTTTATGTTGACATAAATTTCTAAGCAGACAGCTTTCCTCTTTCGTGAAGAGTTTTGAAATAGTCTAACCTAACGTACAGAAAATACCGACAAGCAGCGTTGGTTGAGGATAAGAATTAGTTATCCGGCAATAACTTTATATACAGAATCGATCGATTATTATGATCAGGGATGCTATATTGTAATACAGCATCCCTGTTGTGATCTATAAAAGACATTCATTATACGAATTCGAGTATTTTAAGTATCATAATTATGTCCGATAATGTAACAACTTCCAATTTCTATCTGATAAGGTGATATAGATCATAAGTATTAAACACCATTTTCAATAATGTTCTCTATAAATTGTTACGACAAATTTCGTGATTTTAGATAGGGTTTATTCACTGTAAGTAAAAACATTCTGCCATCTTGGATAATATTTAGTGAGGTCAAAATAAACAATAATCATATTTTTCGAAACCAGACTAACGTTACTTTGTAAACTACGATATTATTATATTCAGTTGTAAACACTTAAAATACCGTTGTTTAAGAAGCATGACTGGCATTATCATAATAGTATCTGTCACATAAAGTACAACGACTACAGGGTAACAAAGTTTGTATGGGGCAAGCGTTTTGTTATAGACCGACCGAGCGAAACGATATATTCATTGAAACACTGTACATGTGTCTGATCAATTAATTTTAATTACAAAAGCATTGTTTCACCAAATGTCACCGACTGATTTTGAAATATCATTTTCTCCTTTAAAAACAGTCGGTTTTAAATTCAGTGAATGAAAGATACATTTAGAATGGACACAGTCATGCTGTAAATACGTCAACATGATAATCATTTGCGCCGTATTGTGCTATTAAGATAGCCTACATGTACTTAAATTTCGAATTATTCGTTGGATGTAATTAATGTAAATAATTTCAATGTTGCTACGAGTTAATTATTATACGTTCACCACAGAATAGACAACAAAATGATGACATTTTTTATATGATATCTATTTTTGATAAGCATGGGATATATGATTCATATATCAGCTTCTGGCTAGAATTATATAGGGATTAGTAATAATAAAATGGATATTTATGGAAGCTCATATTCAATAATCAAACGCAAATAATTATATCATCTCTACGAAAGGCCGGGTTACATCACACGAACCGTAAGCAATGGCCTCCACGAAAAGAGAATATACATGGAATGAACCATTGGCAAGGACGCAACGCAAAATCCGAATTAAGGTACACATATATTTCCATACTGTATAATTATAATTTCAATATACTTGCTCGAAAATGTTACTTTTATGTTAAATTTAACGTACGGCAAAAATGTCTATATCCTAATATAGATTGTGTTATTGTTATAATGTACTTGACTAAATTACGACATAAACAGGTGTTTACATTCATCTTCATAATGGCTTTTCGAGCGTCATTTAAAGAAACTTGTAATTTATGCTTTCTGCGTCGTTTAAAATGGACAATAAAACTCATCCATGAAGATCCCGAATCATGTCATAAAATTATTTACAAAACGAATGCAATTGACAATGACGCGTGCACGTATTTATTATATCTGCAGGTTTTAAAAGACGCACACTCTCGTCAGAATAAGCCGATCGTAGCCGAGAAATTTGAAACATTTGATTACACAAATGATGCGATATTCGAGTCCTTTCGGGATTACCCGCGCAAGAAACATCTCTATCGAAAGCATAAAGACATCGCTAAAGACTATGAACGAAAAGTGAAATTTTATCGAAGTTGTCAAAAATGGTACACCATAGAAACAAACAGACAGAAACACAATGTTGGAGAACGGTTTTCCAAACTCTTGAAGCACACGTTTCAAACTACGGAACACAGATCAAACGGGTTGCGCAACAGTTACAACGTGTGGTTTCCAAACCATACTATTACAGCTTCTGATAAGATTTCATCAAATAAAGAAGTTGGAAAGATTGACCAGAGTCTAACTGTTCAAACACTTAACAATGTTCGTGTTACAAGTGTAACCCCATCTAGCAGATTAGGAGATAAGCGACTTCATAGTTTTAGAAGCTTAAGTGTTGATAATATACCAAACGTTGAAGATAACCAAGGAGAAAATGGATTGATTGAAAAAAGGAAATTTAATGACGTGGTCGCAAGATCTTGTACAAATTTGACGAACACATAATTGTATTCTGAATGATAACAAACTTACTGTGTAAAATGTACTGTGTATTATGTTCCATTTATCGAGTAAAAACTTATTAACAATGGCCACCCTAGGAAAAGACAAAATTTGGCTTTTATTGACATATGGCCTTAATTCCGAGGTCATTTTCTTCTCTTTTTAAAAAAATGAATGACCTTTATTCACAGGGTGACCTTTATTTGGACGTGGCCACAAACACATGTTTGACAGTATTACCATTTTTTGTTTTTTTATTTTATATAATTAGTGACTGATTCATCAAATAATACCCCGACCCGAATAAATCCTGATGTTGATTATGACAATGATGTTTTTCTGTCTTTATTACGACTTTCGCTTCAAATTCAGCACCTGTTATACAAAATTATTATTAAAACCTAATACATTGTTGTATGTTTCTATCAGCAACACCGCAGAGTAAGGAATGTACAATTCAATCGGACAAACTTCATCCGGAATGAAGATAATATATTTATTTATTCTCTTTAGATTGGTATGCATATAGCTTATCTGAACCAATACTAATTTAATAATATAATTGAAGGGATCAATGCAACAAGGTACTATTTCTCTCTTTGTGTAAGTAGAGATAGATATGTCTGGTCCCCATCCGTTCAGTTATTAAGTGAATAACTTCCTATTTGTCCATTTGTGATGTAAGGAAAACTGAGATAAAAAATAGTTCGACGTTGAATAATACATGGATGTCCCGGCATGGTATATAATATAGAACATACAAAACAATGTAATTATATCGTATTCTTTCAAATTTACACGCGATGCATGTTTTTAACTAAGGAATAAAACAAAATAAAGCATGTCTCTGGATAGCTCGAATAATTTCTTTCTTTATCAATTATATTATTAGACTCGATTTGGGAGAAGATGCCGGCTTCGTGTGGAATGGTCAGAATGCAGTCCAGGAAAACTAGTTAGATGATCCGACCGCCGTACATTACAACTTATTGTTGAAAAACACCGATAAACCCACAGAAACACAGTACTCAGACAAAACTGTTCGCCAATCAAAACATGTCACAGCGATATTTAAGTGTTTTTTTTATCATACATGTAAATATTTTAAATGTACATTCAAATCATTTTTGGAAACTGAACAACAGTTCAGCTTTACATAGCCGTCCCTCACTAGACGTGCATGAAAAGTGATGCGTACCTATAAGTACTGTATTTTTTCTACCTCCGCCTTAAAACTGTTAAACTAGTTCCCGTTTCACGTTGCAAGTGCAAGTAATGTCAGTGTAAGTTCTAATTCTCTTTATCGTGAGTAAGTTTATTTACTGGAAAGTTATTATTTTAGACAAGTACCAAATTTGACAATGATAACTGAAAAATTATTAAGAGTTATCAACCGTTGATGAGGTTTTGACATTATTCAAAATTTCAGTTTATCAAATGTTTCGTGTAGTATACCATTACATTACATTACAATAATCATTGACTCATACACTTGTTTTATCTTAAAAAAAAACACCACACACAAAAAAACACAAAAACAACAACAACAAACAAACAATATATTTACTCTGATCCTGTACAGTGATACAACAATAGGTTTCGTTATATTTACCGTTTTGTGCAATAATCAGATACTTGAAACTAATTTCAAAGAACAAAGTTTATACATGTAATTACATGTATGTAACGTTATATCATCGACATTACAAATATCATCGCTATTACAAATGTATCTAGTAGCAAAGCAATACCTACATACGTTAGTATGACAATCCGTCTTAAGCATACAAACAATCAACTACCACTAATTCTGAGAAACACTCGATGTTGTCTACTTGACGTGGCATTAATAAATTATTATGCATGTTTTTAACGTCTAATTCTTAACTTATTTGATTGGCTGTGAAGAACCGGACTCATTTCGTACCGGAAATTTAGGAACTAAGTTACCGTTATATTATATTGCCTTTAACATAATCTGTAAATAAACTGCATTGTGTTGTTATTTACTGTGAAACTAAGGAAATAGTATTATGGTTTTATTCTGTTTGTATTATTGGATTATTGAAATACGAAACTCAAGATTTTGCAAACACGCTGGGCAACAAAAATGACCAGCTCAGACAGAAAATATTCAAGTACATTGACACATTTGGAATCACTGACGAAAAGTGAGCAATTTCCTTTCGTGGTTAAAGTTGGTGCTAGTGACGAAATCACTACAAAGTATGGTGTGGCGGCTGGCACAGAAATTTTGATTCAAAGTTTGTTATGCACAGAATGCGCTAAAGTACGTGTCTTACCCGGACCCGATAACGGGAAGGCTGATAAAGAAGGCTTGAGAAATAACGGGATAAAAGACGAAGTTTATCTCATACCGACAAAATGCAATGGGAAAGTACAATTCCTACTGACATCGGATAGCCGGAGAAGATTTACCACAATAGACCAGGTAAACAAATAATGTTTGTACGTAGGGCACATTTTTGCACTCATTGCGCTATGTACAATTGATAGAGGCAGCATGGCGTTTTGTTTATGAGACATGACACAGCATCATCCTGAGAGGGCCTGGAGAAAACACTACAGGCAATCGTGTTTGGGTATTAAGAAACGTAATATTTTCAAAGGCATTTTATTTCATCTGTTCGAAATATTCGCGAATGTTGAATGTTTCTTTTTCTTTTAAGCAATACTTAAACCGATTGTAATTATGTTAATAACCACTCATATTATTTTTCAATAAATTCCATGTACAGATAGCTACCATGTGTCGAACATGTTTACGTTCTTCTTTGTTAGGCCCTTAAAGCCCTATTTGCCTGTTGGATGTTAAAATCAAAGTATGTCTTATTTTACATACAATGACGTCTATCTTATCAGTGAAACTAACTTTTACTAGCAATAAAAACATTCCGAAATTTTCTTTTTAATCCCGAAGTTCATGTAGAAATGTAGCAAAGTCTTTTTTCAATGAAAAAGCATCTGACAACATTTTTACGAGATGTGGCTAAAGAAATAAAATGCATTATGTAAATATTGTTCTAGAGCAAATAAAACATATTTCTTATATTTTTCCTATCATTTTATCTATTGTTCTGTATAACTAAATTCAAAAATCTAATGGGCCTTTAAAGCGGGCAAAACATGCTCAGTCGTTCTACTATTAGTATTGCTATTTTTCCCAAGAAATATTTTATGTTATGTTTCCCATCCTTGACCACTTGACTTTTGTCTGAAACCTCATTTAAAAGCTAGTGACAATTGGACTTTGATACAATCCGTAATGACATGGTCTGATCTCTTTCATATTATGCACATATCTTTGATGGGATAATAATACTATTCTTTACTTAATGAAGGTAACATGTGTGGACATATATACACAAACACATGTGATGTCATAAATTATGACCGTCAAACAACACATGCAAAAACTGAAAATACAAAAATAAAAACAATAGCGTCATAGATAATAAAATATTGACCAACACTTATCCTTTTTTGTAATAAGCGGAAATTTCAGCCATTTTGCGTTTTATTAGATATTGTTATAAAGCATCCTTAAAAGATAAAATGAAGCAGTTAGTTGATAAAGAAAGTTTGCGTTATTTCTCGCTGGAAACACAAGTGAAGTATTGACAACCTGTGTACCTCTGTAAATAATAGTAATACTTGATTAATAACTTAATCAGTATTATATGGTGGCTGATTTCTGCCATTTTATGTCTTCCAGTCTTCGTCCTCAAAAGTCGAAGCACGACAACAGGAACACACAATAAATTGCTCACTTATCGTGTCTTCGCCTTCGACCTTAGAAATAACGTGGTTTTTTTTTTTGATAGGAGAAGTAAGGAATTTATCGTGTGTTCGTGTGGTCGTGTTTCGACTTTTGAGGGCGAATACATAAAGATATGAAATGGCAGAAATCAGCCACCATTGTATTACTTGATAATATTCCAACGTCTTTGGGTGTTTTTCTATTACCAGGTGATGGACAATTTGCCTCGATACGTCAAAGTGGAGGAAGATACACTTGTTAACCCTAGGAATAGTGTAGCTACTGACTTAATTATACCAACCAAAACAATTCTTAGATTAGTACGTAAGTTTGTCGTAGACAATAGAGTATACCTTGAACTGACCGACGAGAGAAATACGTACGTGTTTAATGCTGAAGAAAGGGTAAATTTCACGGCAGTTGAAGATACGAAATCATACCACTTGTTTGAATTATCAAGAATGAAACTTCTGCCCAGAGCAGTGCAATTCATTCATTGTCCAACTAATAGTATACCTTTGCTGGACTACGAACAGAACAGACAAATGTCACAAGTGGTTGCAGACCGTTACACCTACTCGGATTTATCGACGTTAAGCTGCTTATTGGTTGGGTTCGGGACAAGCCACGAAGGACGTATGAAACAGTTGTCATTCCGAGTGATTTACTCAACAGTTTTGTTGTCCAAATGAGGCTGTTAAATGACAAGATGACATACATAAAGAGAAAATACGGCCAATGTGAAGACACAGAGTTTGTGGAAAAAACATTGTTCGTTATGCCATTCAAGTTCTGTAAAGTGCTTTGGTTAGGAAGTCCCAAACTTTATTGCCAAAGCCGCGCAGCAAGCTTTCAATTTGAACCCATTAAATCAACATTTGAAGGTACATGTATATACGGTACAACCTCTCCTGAACGGCCCTCTCTTGAACGGCCCTCTCTTGAGCAACAACGTCCCTTCAACAATTGCATGAACTTTCCCACTGCACGATTTACTTATTAATTTAACCTCTCTAGAGCAATAACCTCTCACAACAACAACACAATTTTGCTACTCCCAAAGGATATCGCTTTGGTGAGGTTGTGCTGTATACTTATATTTCTTTTGTAATTTATCAGCACACTTTGTATATCATGTCACATCTTTAAATACTCAAGTTTAATAGGGAAATGAATTTACCGAAAATGATAAAACAATGCTACATTAGACTTAATTTTCCTTATCATAGTACGAGTGGTTTCATAAATCATATTGAGTTACGTACTTCACAAACATGAAACGGCTTAAGTAGCCGATAAACGTTATTTCGTTATTGACATATAAAGATATCACAGCATAATGATGAAGCCCTTTATTTCACTCACAAGTTAAATGTTTATGCTTCTCAGAGTACATGTATATTTAAATATACTGAGAAGTTGTTACTATTGTATACCACCGGATACTTCACAGAGTTAAACTGTTTATGTTCAATATTAAAAAAATTGAAATTAACGACACAGAAATATTGCTTAATGTTGAGAGTGTTACTGATGCGAATGTGTTAGAGAGGTTTTCAAAGACGTGACTCGTCAGACTGTAAAGACGCCCATCTACTTAAACAAAATGTTTTTATCACTCACAGATTCATCTGAAGACAATTCCGATGATACGGTTGACAGTGCTGAGGATGCAAATTATGGTAAGGAATACACTAGAGTTTAACGTCCTACCAACAGCTAGGATCAGACATGTAAATGCGATTTTACAGCTTTTACGGTGCAGAGAATACACAGGCTTACACCTGGGGAATAACTACCGATCTTCCGTAAGCTAGTTGGAGAGCTTCCCAACACGTGGAACGCTTTTAGTCCCGGCTGGGTTTCAAGTTGGTGAAGGGATGGTGATAAGAAGTCAGAGACAATAGCCACTTCCTGAAGAATTTTGTGCCCTGAAGAAAATGCAAATATTCTTGTAGTCACCATCGCCAAATGTTATCATAACTTGTAATTATCTTTGATACTTGACAAAGTCAACGTGTGAACGATCAATGTATTATATTATGTTTTTATTTGTGATACATGTACTCGAATTCACAGCTACATGTATTTTACTGCATACTGATTTATTCAAACACAATAATTACAGATGATACGAAAGGCAAGCTTTCTCGCACAGATAAATTAGCAAAGGTAAATACATTTTATTTCTAAGTTATTCAGGTAAAATTACCCCAGACAGAGATATTAAAAACTACAACAAAAGTAAATATGAGAGCATTATGTAAACATAAACTTTTTACCATTTTAATGTCAACATGAGAAACAGATCAATACTGAATTCAATATTATCAATTAATCAAGAAATAACTTTAATTATTTCTATAGTCTAAAATATTCTTATAAATTATGTGCCAAATTTAGCAGTTTAGATATGTTATGATTGTAAACTTCGTAGATTAAATACTCAAATTATCTAAAAGAAAATACACTGTAACTTTTGAAATTCGGACTTTCGAAAAAACTGGAAACCGGTAATTGAATCCCAGGCGTTTTATCTTGTAAGTATCATTAAGTACAATATCTTAAAAGTATTTTTTCAATTTTAGCTTTCGTTATTTGCTAAAGTACACGACTTGTTCCGACCATCACGAAAACAAAAGAAAAAGAAATATGTTAAACGAGCTCGAGAGATCGTGGAATCGGGTACCGCAGCAAATCAAGATGAACACATTCATGAAAACCAGAGAGGAATGATCAAGAATAAGCAATCAAAAAGACATAATTTAGGACGATCTAAATCATTTAATGTTCAAGGCGACACCAGACGAATTGGAGTCTATTATGGAGACGCAGTCAATGTTGCATCAACTGCTACCTTCAAAACCGCAAAACGTTTAGGTTATATCAGGCGAAGCTCTTGTGATAACGCGTTAGAACCGATAGTTTATGAACATTATTCGAGAAGAGATGTTTTAGAAGACAGCGCCGGATTACCAGGAGCAACGAGCGGAGCGCTGAAACATGACAATGCTTACGAAGCTGGACCTGGACAGAGTAAGATCACTGAAGAACCAACTTCATACGATGGTTACTCGATTGATATAACTGGTTTAATGATTGACGGCCGCACTAACAAAAAGATCGGTGATAAACCGACGACAGGCTTGCATGAATACATACCGATGGATGTTGATGTGCGTTCGTTGATGAAGAAAGGCTGTACTGACGTAGACTTTTACAAGTACACGGTCATTCAAACTGCTTCTTGTTTCAGATTATGCGCCCTTTGCAAGCTTGCCGATTTATGCTACATTAACAGATTAGATGGACATTTCTTCAAGAATTTAGACTTAAACATTCTGAAGAAAGAGCCTTATAATCTTAATTCTATTCAAGTTCTGAAAGTGGAGAAAATAATTCATAATGGCTGGAGGTCAATAAATGAGTGACGTTGTCTTAAAGCTAGGATACAGTACTATAAATCTGTGGTCTGCGTCCGGATGATTGTATTAATTCATGAACGTCACACTTACTGAAATAAATCAAACGGAAGCTTGCGCAATTATTTGTTTGACATGGAATAATGAAGACTCTTTTTAAAGTTTCATCCATGAACGGAAGAATATTTTTTTGCGAAGTTACAATGCAAGTTGATTATCAAGAAGAGCATAATCATACATTTACAATATCTGAAATGTAACGACATGTATAAAGCTGCTTTTATCAATTATTTCGTAATCTGTTATGTCAGTATGAATATTAGTGTGAACGTCAATCTGTATATAAACATGCATGTAGGTCATTATGTATACATGTATGTAGGTTATTATGTATACATGCATGTAGTCCATTATGTATACATGTAGATCAGTTTGTAGATCAATATGTAACTCAGTCTGAAGATCAATCTGTAGATTGATGTGTAGATATGTCTGAGGACCTGTATGAAGATCAGTAAATTGTAGATCAAACTGTATCTATCTGTGGATCAGTGTAGATCAGTGTAGGTTAGTCTGTAGATCTATCTGTAGATCAGTGTATATCAGTCTGTAGATCAGTGTAGGTTAGTCTGTAGATCAGTGTAGATCAGTCTGTAGATCAGTGTATATCAGTCTGTAGATCAGTGTAGGTTAGTCTGTAGATCAGTGTATATCAGTCTGTAGATCAGTGTAGATCAGTCTGTAGATCAGTGTAGGTTAGTCTGTAGATCAGTGTATATCAGTCTGTAGATCAGTGTAGATCAGTCTGTAGATCAGTGCAGGTTAGTCTGTAGATCAGTGTAGATCAGTCTGTAGATCAGTGCAGGTTAGTCTGTAGATCAGTGCAGGTTAGTCTGTAGATCAGTGTATATCAGTCTGTAGATCAGTGTAGATCAGTCTGTAGATCAGTGCAGGTTAGTCTGTAGATCAGTGTAGATATGTCCGTAAATCAGCTTGTAGATTAGTCTGTACATCGATCTGTGATTGAAATTTATAGACCAATCTGTAGATTAATCTGTATATCAAACCTTAACATGCGTCTTTCCCGCATTATCAATGCAAGCACTTGCTACACCCAATTGTATAAACATTGATTAAATTAGTCTTATTACATTTATTACATGACATTTACATTTTATCAAATAGATAGAATCTTTAACATATTGTGATTTGAAACCTTATACTTGATATTCATATCTGCACTTTGTAATAATAGTATGCTTGATCGTATATAGTAATTATTTATCCATTGTCTTAAATATATCCAGAACATATACTTTATTATCGTATGTATTCATTAATCAGTCAGTTGTCTTTTTCGCCTGAAGACTGGTGATTTGATGTTCACAGCCAAACCTGTGAATAAAGGCTACAATGAGGAATGATAAAATGTGACATTTATTGACAGGTGGCCTTTATTCGGAGGTCGTTTATTCTAAATAATAAATGCCGGCTTTTAAAAGGATAGCCTTAAATGACAGACTGGCCTTCAATCGGCGGTGACCGCTAACACATGCAGGCTGTATATTGAACATGTATTTTTGCAGTCACCTTGTCGTCTTCCCCATACCTAAGCCTGAATATTTGAATCCTATCACCACCCCCGGTAATATGTATAATTATAATTATGAGATTGATTTTGACAAGTATGTATTTACCACAGGTAACCTGTGGTATTTACATGTATGCACATAATTATATAAGTGATTTACTGCCAATCAACCAGTTTCATACATGTGTATACATCTACGTATTTACATTAGGTAGTTATTTGTACAGAATTTATATTGAATCATATTATACTGAAACCAAACGCGTGGTTGGTTAGTTTGCAAGATACACCCTAAAATCTAAGTGTGCAGGTTCACGGAGTATAGAGTACAGTGTGACACAGGGAAATAATATTCTCTCATCGACGTATGTTTGAATTATACGACTTATAAGTAAGACATGGCTTCACTCATAATATGATGTAAAACAAGGAAGTAAAGTGCAGGAATTAAATCGAGACAATTCAATGATAAACGTACGAAATATGGCGTTATCATTCGTTACGGTTAGATATTGATCAGATAAAGATTAATCTTGCCTATATATATCGAGGGTTCAACGCAACAGTGTCGTAACTTATATTGAAATAAGAACAACTTACGACAGTGTTGCGCTGAGCCCTCGATATATATAATCATAAATCAATATTTGAATCGTTTTAGTAACCAGGCCTAAACATTGTTTGTTTCTAAGTACAGACACATTAAGCGATTGTACTTAGACCGGGGATACTGGCTCTCCAAAGGTACAAAGAAGTGAGAAAGTGAATATAATTACATTGTATGTACCGTTCCTCGGGCCTAATGATAAGCCTAGAGTCACGTGGGGAAATGAACGTAGGTCGGGTAACCAAAAAGAAACACTTTTTTACTCATCAGTGTAATCAAAGCACATTTGAACAACATTTAGTAAATCAAAGTATCAATGCACAAATTATAATAATATATTAACTCTGATAACAGTTGATGTCAATATATAGATTTAGTAGATGTTATAAGATACAATACAATGGACGGGACAATCGTAACTACTCGGGTATTTCCGTAACTGAGAAATACGCCTCGTAGTTCACAAGTTTCTGGTCACTACTTTTTCAACACCATAGGTACTCGTTTTCAAGAGTCATTATCAGAACTGCAGACTTTCAATCGTGTTTATAGTTCGCGACTGATAAAATGGGCACCAAGTTCCCATTGGAAGAGCAACAGGTTATTTCCATCGTTGGATTCCCAGGTCAGCCGCGATGGAAAGTAGCCCGTGAACTACATCAACAAAATGGCGGCCTGCCTGTTATGTCAGAGGCACTTTCTTTAGACAAACGCCGAGGAGTTCCGATTGATAACGGGAGTTAGCTCCGTATAGATATCACTAATTGGTTACATTTGATATCAATCCAGTATCTGGCCCCTAAATATGGTAAGTTCCTGATTATCGAACACGGCAGCATCAAACACATCTCGTTGACGAATATTCTGTGAAAATGAATGAACGCACAAATCATTTTAAGAACCGTAACCAATACTTACCAAGAATATGACACCAATAATAGTAAGTTACTATAAGGTGAAACAATGTTTTACCACGAACACATACATGAAGTGAATTTAAGTACACTGCGATACATGTATATTCATTCTTTAATTCACCACAAGATCAGATGAAGTTCATTGGTTAACGGTAAATATTTCAATCATTTGTATAATATGAACTTAATCATTGATCATTTACACTTACTGTATTTAAAGTATCATTATGTCAATCTTAAGAATTAATCTTAATCTTGATATCAATTGTAAAATATGCAAATACTCATCGATTTGTAGCATTTATTAAATGAATCATAATCATGTCTATCTTAAAAACTATTTTATATTTCATTATACATGTGTAAATAAACTACAGTGCAACCCGTCCAGAGCGATCCTCTAATGAGCAACATCCTCCTTCTACAACAGCATGGTCTATTTCACTGTACGATTTAACTATTACCTCATCCTCTCTAGAGCAACAATCTCTCAACAGCAACATAATTTTGCTACTCCCAAAGGGTGTTGCTTTGGGGAGGTTGTACTGTTCTTTGTTACCAGATGGTTATGTATAGTTTAACAAAATAACAACAAGATCATACACCATCTTCGCCACTGTTCTGTGTCATTCAGTAACCACCTGAATGATAAGACATTTTCCTGCGGTTGTTTTATTTAGTCCGTACCCTGTATCGCACCGATATATGAACTCTATGGCCTCTACAGTCTTATTTAGCAGAAAGTTATATATTTTTTAAATCATAAATCTGTAGGCATGTATGGAGGTAAAATTGCAGCTGGACGGACATTTTAACATTTCTGTACATTCGATGTTATTTCCGTGTACATGCTGATGAGACCACACGACAACTGCCCATAAATTGTCCGATTTCCGTACCATCTCGTCGCAACTTCTGTATGCATTTGCCCAGGCCTGACTTCGAAATGGCACGAGGCTCCTAGACAATGCGAACATAGCCTGCCATAGAAATGACACGAGGCTGTTAGACAATGCGAACATAGCCTGCCATAGAAATGACACGAGGCTCCTAGACAATGCGAACATAGCCTGCCATAGAAATGGCACGAGGCTCCTAGACAATGCGAACATAGCCTGCCATAGAAATGGCACGAGGCTCCTAGACAATGCGAACATAGCCTGCCATAGAAATGACACGAGGCTCCTAGACAATGCGAACATAGCCTGCCATAGAAATGGCACGAGGCTCCTAGACAATGCGAACATAGCCTGCCATAGAAATGACACGAGGCTCCTAGACAATGCGAACATAGCCTGCCATAGAAATGGCACGAGGCTCCTAGACAATGCGAACATAGCCTGCCATAGGAATGGCACGAGGCTCCTAGACAATGCGAACATAGCCTGCCATAGAAATGGCACGAGGCTCCTAGACAATGCGAACATAGCCTGCCATAGAAATGACACGAGGCTCCTAGACAATGCGAACATAGCCTGCCATAGAAATGACACGAGGCTCCTAGACAATGCGAACATAGCCTGCCATAGGAATGGCACGAGGCTCCTAGACAATGCGAACATAGCCTGCCATAGAAATGGCACGAGGCTCCTAGACAATGCGAACATAGCCTGCCATAGAAATGACACGAGGCTCCTAGACAATGCGAACATAGCCTGCCATAGAAATGGCACGAGGCTCCTAGACAATGCGAACATAGCCTGCCATAGAAATGACACGAGGCTCCTAGTCAATGCGAACATAGCCTGCCATAGAAATGACACGAGGCTCCTAGCCAATGCGAACATAGCCTGCCATAGAAATGACACGAGGCTCCTAGACAATGCGAACATAGCCTGCCATAGAAATGACACGAGGCTCCTAGCCAATGCGAACATAGCCTGCCATAGAAATGACACGAGGCTCCTAGACAATGCGAACATAGCCTGCCATAGGAATGGCACGAGGCTCCTAGACAATGCGAACATAGCCTGCCATAGAAATGACACGAGGCTCCTAGACAATGCGAACATAGCCTGCCATAGAAATGACACGAGGCTCCTAGACAATGCGAACATAGCCTGCCATAGAAATGACACGAGGCTCCTAGACAATGCGAACATAGCCTGCCATAGAAATGGCACGAGGCTCCTAGACAATGCGAACATAGCCTGCCATAGAAATGACACGAGGCTCCTAGTCAATGCGAACATAGCCTGTCATAGAAATGACACGAGGCTCCTAGCCAATGCGAACATAGCCTGCCATAGAAATGACACGAGGCTCCTAGACAATGCGAACATAGCCTGCCATAGAAATGACACGAGGCTCCTAGCCAATGCGAACATAGCCTGCCATAGAAATGACACGAGGCTCCTAGCCAATGCGAACATAGCCTGCCATAGAAATGACACGAGGCTCCTAGCCAATGCGAATATGCACCGCAGCTAGCTATGATTAAAACCCCAAACCGTCCGGAAATTCGAAGACCAGTTTATTCCACGAAGCCACGATAAATGTGAATTAGGTAAAATCATTTGGTTATACACTACGATGAACACAAAACCTTTAACGACAATAATAGTACACCATATTTCAATCAGACTGTGTACGTCTTAAGGTCATGTGACAGTTCTACCTGTGACT
Source organism: Lutraria lutraria (assembly GCA_964023205.1). Taxonomy (NCBI): domain Eukaryota; kingdom Metazoa; phylum Mollusca; class Bivalvia; order Venerida; family Mactridae; genus Lutraria; species Lutraria lutraria. The sequence goes on from OZ026838.1 coordinate 16,369,641, forward strand.
CGCTTTGAACCGGAAACAAAATACTACCCATTTAGACTGGTCGCTGCGCTTACTAAGTAGTCGATCTTGTCACATGACCAACGCGAATTTAGAACGAGCACAGGGACGAAGTGCTTTATTATCCCTGCTTTCTTGAGAAATCCAGAATACTGTCAACGAGGCCTTTGTGAAGAAATTCTGAAGAATTCCTTTACACATCAGAACAAAGAACAATCAGGCTACTTACTGTTTGTGTGACAAATAGCATGATGAATATTTCTCATTTAAGCACGATCTATTTCTTTTACCTAGTATTGAACGTGTCAAGTTCCTTTTTGCAACATCTTTAGGTTTACTATAGAACTCGATTTTAACACATTTTTGTTCATATGGTCTACACCTCTGTATTATACAACTGAATTGTGCTTACAATAGTTAGACTATCATTACGTGTTCTGTTCCCTTTCCATTTGTAATTCTAGTCCAAAAGAGTTCGTCATAACAAACAACACTCGTTCTGTTTCATCCAAAGACAATATTTGAAGATACATTTCTCACATGTTAATACATATTACATGTAATATACCCGTGAATGCAAATAAAGTTCTTTTCTGTACATGGCACTATCAAGTAGATTAATTTTGAGAATAAGAGGTTTTTCGCACGTACTCGTTTGTTCTACTGTCAATACAAAAACATTTTTAAACATTGCAATCAAATGAGAAAATTATGAAATTGACTTTGGGAATTGGAAAAAAAAACATAAAAATAAATATTTGTCATTTTTTAATAAAATCCGACGAAAATCTTGTATTGTAAGTCATTTATTATTTATTAAAGTTTCTACTTCAAAACGGCATATAACCTTCACAATACTTTCATCGACATACATGTATTTACATAGTTTTAATAATTTGCTGTGAACAGAGTTTATACAATTAACAGAACCACAGTCAAATCTGTGTTAGTGGCCACCTCCGAATAAACGTCAACCTGTCAATAAAGGCCATCTTTCTAAAAACCGGCATTGATTATTTTGGACAAAATGACTCCCGAGTAGGTCATCTGTCAATAAAGGCCTTATTTTGTCTTTCCCAAGCGTGGCCTTTGTACACAGATTTAACTGCACGTGAGTGCATGAATATACTAGCCATTCATTGAAGCCTCAATTCAAATAGCTGATACTTCATACGTTCTACGTTTTACCTTACATGGGTAGTTATGTTACACATATTCAGTATGCACGCACGATTCAAGTATTTACGTTATCGACTAAACGCATATACAGTCAAATATTTATAAAAACTAGTTCAATGCCAGAGATATCAGTTCTGATATACACGGTGTACGTATAGATTTATGTTGAAGTCAGTTACTATATCGTTTAAATATCATTCAGAATATAATTAGTCAAGTTTTTTTGTGTGACAAATGAAGACAGTTTGCTTAATACGTCGGGAAATTCCATAGTCATTATTCCTGTACGGGCTACTATTGTTAAACAACATATAAATAAATAAATTACGTTGATCATATCTTGAATCCTATAATATTAAAACAAGTAAAGGTAACAAGTATGTTCTGTGCATTATTACATATATATATGGATACATTATTAGGCATATTACTTACCCGCGTCAATGATGTTATCTACTTGTATATAAACCTTTTGTATAGCACGCATGCGCACGTATTCAATTCAGGAACATTTAAAACTTGAGAGAACCTGAAATAAATCACATGTTTGATAAACAAGGAAGTGTTTGGAGAGGCAACAACCTATTATATTCTATGTTTTATTTACATTATATCTTTGCGGGTTAAGTAAACACTGAATTTTACAAATTTGTTCGTAGTGACAAGTCCATGCATTACATGGAAAGAAGTTTGCGTCGTTATCAATTCTGTGCAACCATACTTGTATCTGATAACACTATGACGTATGGTTTAAATAAATGATTTGAATCATCGGTAGTTTTTTGCGGATTATCAGAAGTTAATGATAACATGTTCATCTATTACATCACCTAAATGAACATTTCAAAACGAAAGACAACGAAACGATCATTTTTATAGGACTTTTAAACAAACGGATTGTACTAAAACTACACATATAATCTTGATAGAAATAATAAAATGGCGAAAGATTCACGGTCTCTTGACCTCAAACATGAAGACAAGAAGCAGACTATTGAAGAGATTCTATACGAAGAAAAGCTCCCTGTTGTTGTGAGAGTTGTTGATGTTGGTGATGATAAAGAAACTTACAATGTGTTTTCAAGCAAGCTTCCTGAAGACGTGGATATAATGCTTCACCATAAATTAAAAGTAAAATTTGCTCATATTAATGTGTTGAATTATCACGACAATGCAGTGAGAGAAAAAGAAATGGGACCAGAATTTGTCCTTGAACACGACACCTATGTTGACGTAGAGTTCTTGTTACCGGTGAAATATTGTGGAGGTATTAAATTTGTACAAAGACCAGGAAGTAGAAGGCGTTACGCTTCAGTTACTCAGGTAAACAACAAAACAATTATAATTGAATTTGACTTGGTAAATATTAATCGTTGCCTACAGCTTACTTAAACATAAACATGTCTAGAAAAGAAACTTGGTGCCTTCTTCTGCAGTACAAGCGCATCAGTAAATTATTCCTTTAAATATCTTGAAAAGCCATTCGAATGTTTCGAGCCCGCCCGGTTATCTCATTGGTTATAGCGTTGGTCTAGATACTGATCAAGAGGTCGTGAGTTCGAAGCCCGGATGAGGCTCACACTCTCCGTGACAAATTTAACTGAATGTATTACATCCTATGTTAAACTATCTTCCACCTCTGAATTATGTGGGATAGCTTGCCAATAGCTTGCGGATAGAATGTGGGTAGTGCTGGTGAAGGCCTAAATGAAGTCAGGATTATAACTGCCCGCCACAATATGACTGAAATAATGTTGAAAATGGTGTTAAACCCGATGAAATAGATAAATCGAACGTTTGGGTGTACAAGTTAAAAAGCTATTTACAGTTCATAAATACCAAATCTCATTTTTAACTTTCTATCTTATGGTTAAAAATTACCTAAAGTAATGAATACAAACTCTAGGTTGTCAGGAATAGAACGTAAGACTGGATTCAACAAACAAGCCACGAACGATTAGTTCCACTTTTCCAAGCATCTTATTTACGACAAACCACATAATGTCACAATCCATCACATGTAATGTAAAACGACACATTATAAAACGGACAACTCCCGGCGCTATCGTCTTTGTAAAGTGTGCTATATCTTTTAATTGGTTGGAAGTGTCGGTGCTAACAGTATTCGGAAAGTTTCATTGTTAAAAGCCTTTTTGGGGGATTGAAAATATGTGTAAAGTGATATTTACCAATTCTTCTAGTGTTAGCCGAAGATGTTTTAATTTTTTTTTATGGACCAGATTTTTCTTCAAAGATTTCAATGCATTGTTGACAGTTTCAGGAAACTATTTGTCGAAACCTTTGGAAAAATGAAGTATAGCAATGTCAGCTAGCAACTTCTCATATCTAGGTGTAGATTACGGCATTTTTGTGAATATCTATATTTGCACTTAAGCTGAAAAAATTAGATCTACATTATGTAAAATCGATTTGAACGAATGAAAAAAATAATCACCCCCTTTTTAAGTGTTATTTGCAATTGTCCAATCCTACGGTATAGACTTCAAGTACTTATGGAGTATTTGTTTCGTTATCTTCGTTATAACAGGTCTACGTTCTTGAGAGTTCTTGTTTTCAAAAAATGTTTGATATTTGAAACGGACTCACGACTTTGGATAAATGCATGCCCAAGAATAATTTCAAAGCATCTTTATGTGATTATGTATCATCTCCATGAAGCTATTATTACTTTTCATCTGATTTCCCAGACTCCATACAAATAACTGGTTGCTGTAGAAATGGTACTATTAGAGACAAAAAGGTGAAATGAATGCAACTGCTGTTAATATCAGGCTGGGTCCCTACTTTGACATTTTCTTCATCGAAAGAATCATAAACTACTAGATCACCACAACAATAAGGCTATGGCTATAGACTATGGCTTCGGACCGAGTCCTGGGTAAACCTGGGATTATGGACCGAGAAAAGCCACTCTCACTTTTGAACGGGAATGTGTAAGGCAACCCTAGCGCCGAAATCCAGAAACAGTTATTGAAGTACATTCCTAGGTTTATGTTCTTATTTGACAACGGACTTTTGAAATTAATAATTTATATCAAGTTAATGATAAATCAAATCAAATTTGGCATAAATATCAATTGAGCTCCTGAAGCTCTAACAAAGCTCTTCCATTTTATTTGAAATTTCTTTATCTGTTCTGTTTTTTCGTTTATTAATGATATGATTAACTAGTTAGTGATCGGAGTAAGGATATTTACGTAATTGTGTTTGTTTTCCTATATATCAGATAACTGTTGACATTAGACATAAGCAACAATGTCATCTCTACCCATTGTTTGCCATTCATGCGTACTTCCCGCTTCCCGCTGATATGGATGCATAATATTTTTTCTCCTAATCTGTTTCCTTCTTGGCACCTTCTCGACCCTGTCTCTCTCCATTTTATAAGAAAGACAAAGACCAAGCAAATCGCTATCTAGATAACCTTTTCAAAAGCTTACCTAGAAGAATTTAACTTTTTCTTTTTGCTAGTTCAATGATGCTTGTTAGTTTTTCTTGTCATTTTTCTCATTTGATATTTAGCTATAATTATTACGCAATATAAAGCCCTCGCAGGCCAACCCAAATTGTTTCATATGTCAATTGCGCATTGGTATGACGGGCCGTAATAGAAGGGCCATTATCAACTATTTACCCGAAATTTGGAAATCCACGAACGTCAGACATATGTTCTCTGTAAACATATGCGCCAAACTTTGATTTTCGAAGGTTTCAGGACGTCAGTGTTGCCCGTGCTCCCCATGCATGTATCACCAGGCTTTTATGCCTCGGGGTGATTATGACCATTACATTTATTTCCAATCTTATGTATACAAATGTAAAGTAGCCTTTATTACGTAATTAGAAGTTGGGGCATTGTTAAGAGGACGGTTCTGGTTGGCGTTGCTATGGTATTCACTTCATGTTGTCTGTTCCTCGCTTTGTTCCAACTTTATTGATCAAAGACCATTACTTACTAGTAGATCAAGTGAGGTGGTTTTAAACGGTAGCAGAATGAATTCATATTGACATCTATTTATACTCATAGGCAATGATATGACCATTTTTTGTTCGAAGTTATTATGACGCAAAAAAAAACTACATGTGTACAAGCAATGTGTACACCCAGGTCACGTGATACTCACATCAACCTGTGTAATACCGCGCTTTGAATGCTGGGAAAGGAAGTAATTTTAACTTCTGAACTACAACGAAAACAACGAAGTGTCATACCTTTCAGCTCAGTAGAGTGCCGAGTCTTTATCTGGCCATTCATGTTACTATTTAACAGCGCCCTAATCAACGCTACACAATCTGCACAATGTAGATTACCTTCTTTAGCAGCACATGCGAGACAAGCTGAAATATCTCACATTCCATAACATTTCAAGCCCATAATTATGTCCTTCACATAGTGTTATACACTCAATTTGTGTTTAAGGTTTGTCAAAGCTTAAAGCTGCAACTGTGTCTCATCCACTGTAAGCAACTGCCTATTTGATCACATAAAGAGACATAGTCGGTAGCTTTGCTCATTTGCTCAAACTCACAACCATCTATCAGTGAGAATTTACAGTAATTTGAAGTATAAATGATTAGGGAGTTTTCATCATATCTGAAAATAGTCGCCAAGAAAGGATTTCTTATAGTACTTTCATATTACAGATGTTCATAAGTAGACAACCAGTATAATGAAAGGCTTGTTACAGTTTTCTTCTTTTTTTGTAAAGTCATAGTACAGAAAACCGGAAAAAAATAATCACCCAAACTTAACATTTATTCATAAAAGTCGAATGGTACAATTATTATTAAGATCTTTTGTTGCTTTAATATGTATGTGCCGAGTCTGGTGAAAGACAGTTCTATCATTGTTGCAGCTTATGGAACAATTACCACGATATGTAAAGGCTGTAGCAGAGATTGTAGTACCACCGCATGACGGAATTGGTCCTAACAAAACAATACAAGCTGGAAAACAACTCGAAATTGTCAGGTTTGTTCGAGAACCTTCTAATGAGAAAAGATATCTAGAAGTATCTGACGGACGACATAAGTACCTGTTAGGCGAAACTGGTATTGTTAACTTGTATGAAGTTGATGACCCGAAAGTGTATCATTTGTATGAACTGTTGCGTTTTAATATGCTGCCAAAGGTATTCAAATTTCTGAACGACGCCACACAGGATGTTATCCTTTTGGATAACCAACTGAACAGTGCGGCCATGGCAGCTGTCGATGGCCCACTGGATTTGATTGGATTTGTTGACCTCGAATTTGTCATAGGATGGATAAGAAATAAAGCGGACAAAGCATACACAACAATACTAATTCCAAAAGACCTATGGAAAACAGCACAAGTGCAACAGCGTGCACTTCATTCTGACGAAGACAAAAAAGCTTTCATTAATAAAAAATATGGACCATGCCAAAATATTGATTTTGTTGAGAAAGGACTGTATCTAACAACACTGGATACACGTGACGTCACCTGTCTAAGGAGTCCTGATTTCTACACCCGGTCATGCTCCGGGTACACTATGTTTGACCCGGTGAAAACTATCTTTGAAGGTAAGATAGCGCAGTCATTTTAGAATGTTAAACTACAGTTTTTGTAGTACATGTTAATGCTTTATTGCGAAGGATAGTACCTTAATATAGTGTTGCCTTCAATAGACACTGATATTAAAACCATAGTTTTATCCTATATTTCAGTATTGCATTAAACTTTGTATATGCAAGTACATGTACTCAATAATTACCTCACTTGACATGAATCACAACGGAAGTCTTTTTGTGCCAACTGTGTATACTTACTCCTGTGATGCAGGTATAAATGCATGTGAGAGCATATAGTACACCAACGAAAACTTCACTATAATTATTTGTCACATTTACTAGTATATCGTGTTGGATATGAGTAGGCTACCCTGTGCTATTCATTACTTAAATAGAGATTTATCTTCAAAATGTGTCAGTGTTTTACTTTTTAAACAAAAGCTGTTCAACAGGCTGTATTTTTGCACTTTACTGGTTTCAGTCCTATAAAAGATCCAAAATTTACTTTCCTTATTTTGTTTCCTAAATGGACCCAAAGTTGGCACAAGAAGCCAGGAAACAAACAATATACAACTTTGGTTCAAGTTCAAAATTCTAGTTTATCATAATTATGATAGTATTATAAAGCAAGTAAGTTTGTGAAATTTATTGATAATATTTATTAATTTCTCCATCATCGTGTAATATTTGTAGACTCATCAGAAGATGAAGAGGAAGACAATGATTCAATATATCAAGAAATATGGGAAGAACCTCCTGACCTTCCAAGTATGTTATTACCATTAATTAATTATTTGATTAAGTTTCTTTGTCGCATCCAGACCCCATTCTCTCCAATTACTTCAATGCGTAGAGTCTGTTTAGCATAAACAATATATACTTATTCACAAACTTTGCCACAGCATACAGATAGTGTGGATTGGATTAAACTTGCATGAATTCAGTTCCGTACTCAAGTTTTAGGTGTCGATGAAATATTTAAACAAAACGATGCTGCTTCAAGCAAAAAGCAGAAGAAAAAAGATGGATGCAAAGTAATGATATGGCATAAAAAATATAATTACGCTCATAGAGAAATGTTTACAGAATATTTCTTACAAAGATGTTTGATTTATTTTCAGAGAGGATACCTCTAATGCCGCTTGTAAAGGTAAGGATTCGCCATATTCAATGTTGGTGTTAACGATTTTATTCCCTAAACATAATTCACCTGTGTATAACATCTATTGATTTCTATAGTATATCGCATCAATGAAAGCTGATACTTGAACGGCCGTGGTCGTGGTCCATTGGTTAGTGCGCCGGACTTACAACCCGGTCACCCTGTTGGGACGTCGGTGTACCAAAGCTATCACAAACTTACATCGGTATCATAACGCATAACACGACAATAAAATAGACAGTTTACTTGAGTATTGCCTTATATATTTGAATTGAATTAAACTGCAAACGAATATAAAACATAATCACTAGTTTGAAATGTATTACGCAAACGTACTTGTAATTATAATGAGTGTTCATATAGGTTTGAATTTTAGTATATGTAAGAATGTGTCTATATCGCGCGGTTAAATTTCAGAAAAAGAAAACGATGTTCTATAAAGTTCATGAAGAATTGTTCGGACTAATGCGCAAGGCTAAACATCTAAAAATTCACCATGCTTCGAGTGACAAGCCACCACCACGTCCTGTTAAAACGGCGAAAGTACAACGTTCAATCAGTGACTTACAAAGAAGACCTCAGGAGCTACAAGCAAAGCGGACCAGAACGACGTCAGAACGTATTGATATTCCTACCGACATAGATGAAGATATATATGAGATATCCTCTGAGGAAGGCAACTCGAGGTATCTAGACATGTCAAAGAATCGTCCAAAGGCAGAACTACCACTTGATGTAAAGCATCATAGCAATGATCCACCTATTTACGTGCCGCCTGCAAATGATAAAGACAGTATTGCTGACGCTGAGGTTGACGAAGACGAGGATAGAGGTGATTACGACTATCCAGATATTTCACAAATTATCGAACGACCATTGCCCCAAGTACCACAACATTCGGAATCAATAGACTCTGTACCGATTGGTACTGGTGTTCAGCCAAAGCATCCCAATTATTCATCGATGGAAAGGAAAGATGCAAGTCACTTATTTAAAGACAATTTAACAGAGAAGGATTTTTTCAAGTACTCTGTCATGGATACTTCTCATTGTTTTCACCATTGTGGTCTCGAAGAGTTTGCGGCTAAGTGTTTAGAGAATAAACTCGATGGCGCTTTCTTAAAGCACATGAAACTGGAAAACTTGAAAGCTGATCCATTTAGTCTAACAGGATTTCAGATTTTGAAAGTCCAGAAAATCATCTACTCTGGTTGGAGGCCGAATGATAAGAAATAGAACCGCTTTGATACTCTATAACTTGTAAGAATGCAGACCTTGTGTGTTTTTATCATTTGAAAAAGGCCTTGATGTGATGATCATGCGCGTATGTTATTATTATCATTCATTTCAGTGTAAAAAGCATGTAAAACACGGTAGATATATCACTGACATGATATAGCCTCATGAAATGAATGTTTATAGAAAATTACATGTACATTTGTAAATAAATCTAAAAATGTTGTATTAAATAGAAATATTATAAGAAAAACATTTAAAACAGAATAAAGTGGTAATGAACTATATAAAAAAAACTTTCCATACCAAAAAAGAGGAAACTCCCTTTTTCCATTGTTGTTACTATAAAGAATATGGCTTGGTTAAAATCGCTAAAATGACGCAAATTGATATTTTTACGTTATTTACCAAGATTAAATATCAAACTTTAATACCAAGCAACAAAACATTCTAACCGAACGCTCAAAAATGATGTTTTATTGCGATAAATACTGCACCCCTTTATCGACTTTACCTTTTCAGCGTTAAACATCACTAACGTAAAGTGCATTGTATTGGTACGACATGATACTATTAATTCATTAATGACAAAAATTGTTATAAAATATCTTACTAGACATCAAACCTGGGCGTTGTTTCAATTATTGAACCATAAACATAAGCGATTTTGATTGGCTATCAAAATTGAATGGGGTGCGTCAATTTCGTTGATTTCATGAGACGATATTGATCCGACACTTAAATTGTTAATTGCTTAGCTTAAAAAACACAGTAGGTGTCATTTTCGAATTAACATTGCCGTCTTATTTGATGACGGATTTGAAAGCGGTCTTCGGTATTCTGTAGCGGAAATGTTAATCTAGGAAGCGTTGCCTCTGAATTTTGATACTTGTTTTCATTTTCTTAGACGAATTATACCACATGAGAGTTGGGTAAATTTCGCCCAACACCATATTTGGAATATTACTACCCAGTGCGCTATGGAGTATTACGTAATATACAGCGGGGTTCTGGGTTCGGAATTTCTTTAAAGTCAAGTTTCTAACGAACGGTCGAGGTTATCAAAAAGACTGAGACACGGTTCTCTGCTTTATACATTTATAGTCATTTTAAGACTACTCGTTGTAATATATTCCTATATACAGGGTAGTTATCGCTGTTCAAAAATGTGTAAATTAGGTGCGATATTGGTTTATAGAAGACCAATCAAATGTAATAGTTGTTTCAAATTACTTGCAATGCACTTTATACCGTGGGTTTATTTTAGTATATATAGATATGGTTTATAAATTGGTGAAACTTGAATTGACCTGACATCCAAGCCAGATACCTTAATGCTCCAGTTTTTATTAATATCATTATACTAGTAGTAAAGTCTTACTTTGACTGACATTTGCTTGTGAAAGTGTTACCTCTGTACAAAAGTTGCTATTATAAAACATGCTACTAATTTTGCAATTTGCGTACTATTACACCAGCTTTGTTCTTTTAGTAATTGAGATTTATTTGATTCATATCAAGATTTTATGTGTACATGTATTTTGATTCGTTCCATCACCATTTCAGTAATTAAAGCGTTTGAGATTGCCCGGCTATTGTCCTCTATTAACCCAAGTGTCACTTTCATGGAGCTTAAATTGCCCTATATCATTAAATGTGTCTTCCAATTTGATGTTTGAATCATATGATGATTAGATATTTATCTTCTGCCAACTTACTACTAAATGAATGTATCTCGACGGGGACCGAACCCGCGACCAATCAATTAACAGCCCTGCTCAACTGCAACCACAGGCAGTAGTAACGGACCTTTGGTCGTAAAATTGTAATAAATTCTATATAAAACACCTGCAGGGAAATTTGAAAAAGTAATAATGAAGAAGTCTGTCCATTCCAAACTTCTCTGCAGGGCCTATGGATAAATTACGGCAGTAACAGTGCTATATTTTGGTACCGATAGATACGGAAAATTGTTGGCTGGAACAAGGGCTCCATGAAAAACTCGAAACATTTAAACTTTCGACGAAAAATACGGCTTACCTTCGAACTTGTGGGCGCCGCCATTGTTCTAGACCCTGTGGTATCAATCATTATCACAACAATGTACCACGTGATTATAGACCGTGTAAACATAATACTTGTAGATTTGCTTTGAAATAAGATATAGTTTAGAAATAGTGTATTGTGTACGTCTGTATTTGAAAGGTAAAACATTTTTAATACACTGTTGAGTAATTTCTGTCTAGGTTAAGTAGTGAATGCTTCAACTGTTTGTTTGTAAACATATTGTATTTAGTGCATGTGGACTTATAAAAGACGTTGATTCATCTAAAGATTTACAAGAATGATATATTCATGAACTCACAAACAATGACACATTATTACTACTCGACTTCCTCAATCTGATAGTCTTCATTTAATCTGATGTGTTATCTAAGATAAAATTTCCTAAGATTTCACATCCGCTGAGATATATTGTATTTGCATTGACATGGTGATTACATAAAGTTAACGCAACTAGTGCTTACCACCAGTCTTAACATGCATATATTTACGTTACTTACTGTGTCATTTAAAAAAATATATTATGTTTTTCCAGCATTCGACAGCAATGACCATATCAGAGAGAGAGAGAGAGAGAGAGAGAGAGGGGGGGGGGGGGGGATAGGACACAGGCGGTCTCTACCCTTTTTTCGAATGGTTTTTCCTGGTTCTTTATTATACCCGATATAAAGCACCGATATGCGCCTCATCCGTTTTTTTGTGGCTTTCTTTACACAATACTTGGCTCGGTAGTTAGGATGGGGGACATTGACAAGGCGTCCCTGGAATACTAAGAGGCGGTGCCGAGATTCTAAATCACGACCTTTCTTATTTTTGAGTACGGAACTACCTCATTTCATTATCGAGTAGGTGCAGGCGCTGGTTTAGAAATATTAGTTTAATTGTTTTTTAATTTTATACATGGGGCAAAATATAAAAACAACACTTTACAATGTTGATTTAAAACTATATACATTTTGATGGTTGGATCTAAAGATTAGAACAGGGACAGTGACAATTGCATTAAATGAATCAACTGTGTCTGCTTGATGTGCAGCATGTAGGCAACATGTTTCACTGATTAATTGTTCTTGCTGAGTATAAATGTCTACGATTATCAGATTTGTGGTGTTCTTTGTTACGTTTATTTAGTTTGCTTTTTTATTCATTCATTATCTTTCTTAATACGTGTTTTATGAAAAAAATACTACAGTTTTCTCATCAAAGGTCGGTTACTTCTGCCTGTGGCCGCGACCACAAACATTTCTAGAGGAGTGAATGTAACGGCACCAGATCTTCAGGTCTCCATTATGTGTATGAGTGTATGAACAGTTTGTAAGTAAGGATTGAACCTTTCCAGAAAGCATGATGATAACGTAATGAGTATAACTTGTAAACGTCAATATCACACAGAAAGCATAAAAACTTGTCATGAATTGGACCTGACTAATGGGGCCTCGAGTTTGTTTCCATACAGCCCTAATAAAACTTTTCTAATACACCCTAACACAACCACACCAAACATTTGAGCGAGCTTTGCCAATAATACTAGAACTGACATTTTTATACCCCCACATACCCCATTTTCTGAAAGTGGGGGCTATATTTTAACATGTATATGAAAACTGTTTCTTGGTGGGTGAGTAAGAGCATTACTCCCGTTTCTATCTCAATAGCTTTAAGTACCACTCAACCATTATGGACCTGTCAATATTTTGCCCGCCCGGGAGGAGGGGGGGGGGTCTAACCCAAGGAAACTTAGTTTGATATTTTTTTAAATTTTTGATGTCTAAATCCCCACCCTAGAGACAACAGTGTTCGCCTAAATCCTAGAGCCTGCTTGGTGTATCAAATGCTCCTAGGGTGGGGCAACGTTTTTTATTTTGCGTTGTCGAAATGCTCGAGTCCCTAGATGTAACACTCGGTCAAAGTCTACTTCCCGGGACTTTACTGCGACCCAAGACTTATTATATTACTTTTGTTACGATTCCAATTGCTTTTCAATATCCAAATCAAATAAAAATAGTAATACCAACCATTCAGATACATTAGGCCATGAGGACAACACTACATTTACAAACATATACATTGACAACATACATAATTGTATAGATGAAAATAACATAACATAACAAATCAATTAGAACACCTCAGGGAGAAGATGTAGACATCATGTGCCTGTGGCCGCGACCACAAACATTTCTAGAGGAGTGAATGTAACGGCACCAAATCTTCAGGTCTCCATTATGTGTATGAGTGTATGAACAGTTTGTAAGTAAGGATTGAACATTTCCAGAAAGCATGATGATAACGTAATGAGTGTAACTTGTAAACGTCAATATCACACAGAAAGCAGAAAAAACTTGTCATGAATTGGACCTGACTAATGGGGCTTCGAGTTTGTTTCCATACAGCCCTAATAAAACTTTTCTAATACACCCTAACACAACCACACCAAACATTTGAGCGAGCTTTGCCAATAATACTAGAACTGACATTTTCATACCCCCACATACCCCACTTTCTGAAAGTGGGGGCTATATTTTAACATGTATATGAAAAATGTTTCTTGGTGGGTGAGTAAGAGCATTACTCCCGTTTCTATCTCAATAGCTTTAAGTACCACTCAACCATTATGGTACTGTCAATATTTTGCCCGCCCGGGAGGAGGGGGGGGGGTCTAACCCAAGGAAACTTAGTTTGGTATATTTTTAAATTTTTGATGTCTAAATCCCCACCCTAGAGACAACAGTGTTCGTCTAAATCCTAGAGCCTGCTTGGTGTATCAAATGCTCCTAGGGTGGGGCAACGTTTTTTATTTTGCGTTGTCGAAATGCTCGAGTCCCTAGATGTAACACTCGGTCAAAGTCTACTTCCCGGGACTTTACTGCGACCCAAGACTTATTATATTACTTTTGTTACGATTCCACTTGCTTTTCAATATCCAAATCAAATAAAAATAGTAATACCAACCTACCATATTTTAATGTAGATACTTTATTCAGATACATTAGGCAAGAGGACAACACTACATTTACAAACATATACATTGACAACATACATAATTGTATAAATGAAAATAACATAACAAAACAAATCAATTAGAACACCTAAGGGAGAAGATGTAGACATTATCTTTTATGATGATAAATATCAAATCAAGAATTTAATAACGTTTAATATTTCAATAATTATGTAGTATACATACAAAAAATACAGAGAATAAATTGTTATGTTAGATATATCGTGGAAAAATATCAAACATGTATAATTTGTCTTTTACGACTAATGAGCAAGTAACCAGAAGTAAACAATTTTCTAGGCCTAATAGTTTATAATGATTATACAAAAGTTGAGAAAGTAATTATCGACAGTTAAATTCATATCACATTTTCTATATGGACGTCTTAAGAATAACTATTAATGTCATCTTTCATACCGCATGATTTAATTTGAATAAGATAGAGTAATAATATCCATTCACTCTGCATAAAAGGTAATTCATTCCTGCTAAATTTAATACCAAAATAGAATAACACATCTATAAGTCGCAAACAGTTTAAGATGGCAATGATAGCTTTGTAATATACCAAGCAATATAGTCTGTTTCCAGCCATTGTGTAATGAACATACTTTAAAGGGGCATGCCCAGGAACTGAAGCGTCTCGAATATAAATCAAATTGGTATCATTTGAATGCCTAAATCAATTAATGAAAGTCCTGTAAAATATTTACGAAATGTCCCGCTATTTGACTCAAAATTCACATTTCAAGATTTACCAAACCTGCCGATTACGCATTAGAAAGTATTCGTCATTTTCATAACTCGACCATTTCGGGATCTGTCAAAAGCGGAAAAAAATGTCAACAAACTGAAATGGTAAGTATTGCTCATGTCATGTTCATTGTTTGCGACATAAAGCTTATCTATCGATCAATTATAGGTAAATATCATTGTTTTGCTGCTTGAAAGGCAGCGCGCACGCTAAGTTAAATTCTCAGACAAATCGGAAATATCGTTGTCGTCAATAAAAGGCTTGTAAGCCTTTTATTTAAACCGACATACAAATACCCACGCGTGCGTTATAGAGCCATTTTTGAAGGCACATTCTTCTTTGACTTTTCGGTAATAATTGTTTTTACAAGTGATAAACGCATTTTTGGTGTACGAAAAAAAAAGACACAGCAGTTCCTGGGCATGCCCCTTTAAAGTTGAATACTTGGCTTTTATATTATAAGGAGACGTTTACAAAGCATGATAAATCTAATCATCTAATCACGTTGCATGTCATGCTTCTTCCTGATTACCATGAACCCGTGTGTAATTTATCATTGATATATATACTAGTATATCATGCATTTGTATTTGAAAAGTTGTCTCACTCGGTACTTGACTGCATGTACATTTCGAAATAGATGGTTATGAATTGTCATGTTTAAAGCCATGCCTATGATGGTAAGATTGAAATAGAATATGTAATTAAAATATCCACATTAAATAAAATATTTGTTTGAATCAATCAAATTATCGCAAGTGACACATCCGTTCAGCTGATATATATACCATAGAAAGAACTCTTCGCACCGCCTTCAGAAAAGTAAATTTCGAGGGCTCAGCGCAATACTGTCGTAACTTGTTCTTATTTCCATATGAGTTACGACACTGTTGCGTTGAACCCTCGATTTGTAAAACTGGAGGGACGAAAACTTTGAAACAAAGTTTGAACAGGTTTGATGTTGATATAATTGGTCACATAATAAGGTCCCAAAAAATAGCTACGTCTATTCCCGAGAAATCGAACAGGAAACGTTAGAATTTTCACATTCGGTTATCAGTCTATCACTAGGGTGTATCGACCTGTAAATCCTAAAATAAATCAGTCAAATACATTAATACAGATCTACAATACTTTTCAAATAAACAAGCATTCGCAAAATCAACATTTTTCTCGAATGTTTTTTTTTATCATACACCGCAATTTCTGTTACAAATGTAACGTGATCTCTAGTTAGATGATATTGATCGACTGCAAGATTAACGTAGAGCAAACTCTGAAAACAAAGAAGGCAGTCTTGTTTTTTTATAGCCTTATTAAGGAGGTGGCCACCAACTCAGGTTTGACTTTACTTAATGATTGCATTTTACACTTGATATAATCAATTTCGCAGGGTTGTGTTCATTACCGGAACATCATGTTTGTTCTGGTTTTGTATGACTCAGTCACAGCCAATGTACACCCGAACGTCGAGAGTTATTTATACACGACGCGCGTGCCATGAAAGGTGAAATAAAATATCAATACATATTGTAAATACATGTATTTATAGGATCTTATTTAAACCACATTAGCAACTTTAACAAGCTCAATTAATCAAATTAAATATAAACGAGAGCTCCGCGGACGGAGACATATGCCCCCCCCCCCCCCCCAAACAGGGCCTTGACACAGAGTTATCGCTCAAACGATTTTCACACTCCATGACACAGTGACCTTGGCCTTTGGCCTAGTGACTCCAATTTCAAAAGGGGTTGTTGTATTATTGCCAGTCTACACTGTCCAGCATAATAGGACAAGTACTGATAAGCTCGTGGCTTTTCTATACCAGCTTCCATACTGTTAAGATCGAACACACGTTAGTAATAAAAGTTAGAACACACTAAAGTAGTTCTTATTTGTTATTTACCATATAACAAAACATGGTGTCAGAAGTGGCTAATTAATTTATCACAGGAAAATTAATTAACTTAAATTACGCTAAATAGAATACCAAAACGGATTTAACAGGTGTACCTATACCAACAATGGACTGGGAAAATGCCACTTTGAATAAGTTCAAGAAATTCCGACAACACGTTGAGCTGATATTCGCAGGCGCTCTTAATGACAAAAATGAAAGTGTTAAAGTGACATACCTACTCTTATGGATTGGAGATAGGGGAAGAGAAATTTTTAACACACTGTCTTTGAGTGCTGGCGATAGAAAGTCAACAAAGAAAATTGCGGACGCCCTTGAAAAGCATGTACAGCCAAAGACAACCTTTGTGTTTAATAGATATAAATTCCGAAAACTGATTCAGAATGATGACAAAATGGAGCAGTTTATCACTTCATTGAAAACTCTAGCTAGTGACTGTAATTACGATGAGTCGTATCGGGATGAAATGATTCGAGATCAAATGATATTTGGAGTAACCTCAGAGAAAATTCGTGAGAAATTGATCAACGAAGGTGACAATTTGAGCATGGACAAAGCTATACATATTTGCCAGTCGTTTGAATATGCTCAAGAGCAACTCAAAAGTATGAGTATCACTGGCCAGTCAACGTCAGTTGACCTAGTGCGAAATAAACGTACTAACCACAACCACGCAAATGGAACTTCAGGATCCAGGAGACGGTCAGGGTACAAGGGAACCTCGTCGCCAGACGATGGAACATACGGGAAATGCTCCAAGTGCGACAGAAACCATAAAAAGGACACTGTCCGGCATTTGGAAAGCAATGCCACAATTGTAAGAAGAAAAAACATTTTTCATCTGTATGCGAAGCGAACAATGTAAATAACATTGACAGTAACTCAAATTGTGAAGGATTTGATGATTCAGACACATTTGTTGACAGTGTAGAGTCTCAAGTTATAAATGGGCAGGTGTTTGTGAATATGTCTGTGGGGCCAAATAATAAAATAGTTAAATTCAAGTTGGATACAGGATCTCAGGTAAACATTTTGCCATTTTCTGTTTTTCAAGGTCTTGGAATCAAGGCAGCTCTCAAATCAACAAACATGCAGTTATCCACATACAATAGCACGCCGTTAGCGTCTAGGGGTACTGTTTCATTGCACTGTCGTCTGTTGTAGATTTCCACATTGTTGAAACAAAATCCAAACCATTGTTAAGCCTTCAAACTTCAATAGACTTCGGGTTAATTAAGTTTGCGTACTCAGCAGATTCCCAAGGTCAGACAGGTAACATGTCTAGACAATATGTATTAGGGAATTCCCTGAACTGTTTAAAGGGATAGGCTCGATTTCGGGTAACTGTAAAATTCATTTGTCTCAAGATTCAAAACCAGTTATCCATCCACCTCGTAAAGTACCTGTAGCTTTAAGGGATAGATGCAAATCTGAACTAGAAAAGCTGGAAAAGCTTGGGGTTATTGTTAAGGTCAACACACCTACAGAATGGGTCAATTCTATGGTGGTGGTAGAAAAACCTAATGGCAAACTAAGAATTCGTCTAGATCCCCATGACTTAAATAAAGCCATAATTCGCCCGCACCATCCAATGAGAACATTAGATGATATACTTCCGTCTCTCACAAATGCAAAGTTCTTTTCGAAACTAGATGCAAGGCAGGGCTATTGGGCTCTCAAACTAGATGATGAATCATCATTGTTAACAACATTTAATACAATGTGGGGTAGATACCGTTACCTACGTGTGCCGTACGGCTTTAGGTCAAGCGGGGATGAATTTATAAGAGCAGTTGATGAATGCTTCCAGGGCCTCAATGGGGTTGTTGCTATTGTTGATGATTTGTTAGTGTTTGGTCAATCTCGAGAAGAACATGACGATAATCTTAGGGCCGTTTTGCAAAGGTCACAAGAAGTCGGTATACGGTTAAATGACAGTAAATTAGAAATAGGGGTAACCGAAGTACAATATTTTGGTCACTTATTGACTTCAGAGGGTCTTAAACCCGATCCAGACAAGGTGTCTGCGATCAGGGACATGCCAGCTCCTACTAATAAGTCAGAAATTCAAACCGTATTGGGCATGGTAAATTATCTAGCAAGATATGCTCCAAAACTGTCAGAGATTACAAGCCCAATTAGACAATTATTGGAAAAGAACTGTGAGTTTTCATGGGATAAACCACAGAGACAAGCATTTCAAAAGGTCAAGGACTTAATTACCACACCAGGTCAAGTCCTAGGGTATTATGATCCAAAGAAACCGTTATTGTTGCAGACTGACAGTAGTCGTACTGGTTTAGGTGCAACATTGTTTCAAGACGGTAAGCCGATAGCATATGCTTCAAAATCTCTTACACCAAGTCAAAAGAATTATGCAATGATTGAACTTGAATGTCTTGGTATTTTGTAATAAAAGTTAGAACACACTAAAGTAGTTCTTATTTGTTATTTACTATATAACAAAACAGGGGTCATCTACTGTCCAAGGCCGATGCACCTGCGAAGTATCAGGCCCATCGGTCAATCCGTTGACGAGTTATCGATCGGAAACTAACTTGTCTACCGACAGACAGACAGACCGACAGGCTAGCAAAACAATATACCCCCTCTTCTTCGCAGGGGGGCATAAAAAGTACAACGGTGAAGTGAAATATCTCTCGAATACTTTTAATAGCATGTTTATTGTTAACTTTATTATTCAAAGCAATAATATGAAAACTATTTTTGTAATTATATTGATTAAGGTTTACAAAAGAATTAGCGGTTAATAAATGTTTAAACACCGTAACAAATGAATGCATGAGTCCACACGACACTGTTGAGAAAATCAGGTATCCTCTATTCTCACAACTTCGTGCCTTACCCCAAGTTCGTGCCCGAGGCTATAACCGATTTAAGTGATGAATGACATGGTTCCCCGTGTCCAAGTTTATGCTAGTTGTAGATGAAGAAATATTGCTGTGAGAAAGAATTGAAAAATGCGTAAAACTTTCTAAAAAGAAATTCAACTGTTAAGAAGTTCACATTTCCAATTTATTTGACACTCGCTGACTTTATCTTCGTTGGTATATTTTAATACTAATCTTATCAAGTGTCTAAGTGTTTATTCTTAAAGAGCATACCCAATACTTACAATTAATGATAAAATATATTTAGAAAATAGCAGCGCGGCTTCCGCATGACGTCATCAGTTTACGAGCACGAAGTTGTGAGAAAGCTTCCAGATGATCAAGATTGTCAAGGTCATGTTTATTTTGAGGCGTGCAATGCATGTTTACAAGTTGTTTTGTTACATTTCGTTACATGTACAGAAAATTAACGTGTAAGTTGATATTTATGGAGATCTTGTTCAACTACGGTAGTATCATATGCGCATGCGCAGACTTCGAATATTAATGGGCACGAACTTATGGGTGTAGTGGCTACATGTAGTATGTTATCGCGGATTGATATACCAGTTTATACCAGAACCAATGAAATACAATATCTTCAAACGAATGTAAAACACGGAAGTGTGGAAACATCAGAGCGATAGTTTTAGGAAGATAACATATCATGAACATGTCAAACGAACGGTTTCGTTTTGGGATTTATATAGCTGTCAACACAACTTTCTACATTGACAAGTGTTATGGCTAGTTTTAACACTGTGGATTATTCGAACAGTCGAGACGACGAAATATATAAACTAAATGAGATAGTCAGGGATTATGAACAAGATTTCCCAATTGTTGTAAACATCTTACCGCCGGATTATGAAGTAATGTTCGGAAATTATCTTCCGTTTAATGAAAATGTACTCCTCGTCAAACCGAAAGTAGTAGAATTCGTCAGAGTGAAAATAGTACCATTCTTCAATGTGGATGAAATAACTAAAGCAAAGGGATCCGAATTTGTTGAAGCGAGGAACAAATACAATGGAAAAGAATTTTTGTTGCCATTAAAGTACCCTGGGAAACTTCAGATCGTAAACAAACATGGTCGTAGGAATAGATACACGTCGGTATCACAAGTATGGCGTTTAACTGACACATATTTTCATCTAATTGTTTTACTCACTATGCCATAGATACAATATCATAACTTGAAGATAACGTGATTAACGTACATGTATTGTCTGACGTTCTATTACATAATAATAAGATGGTTTTAAGTTTAGGACAATGTTGAAATGGGTTATCACGTAACATGAGAACAGTACGTCTAAATGTAAATTTGGTACATGCATTTAGCTGGTCCATAAGTTTGTATAAAAGACAGTTAAAACAAGTAAATGAGTCTGTTTGCGTTATGTGAACACAACAATACTTCTCAGCTGCTCTTGTTATAAATTTTGATGATGTAGATTTCTATTATTTTGTTTACATCGGTTTCTTTCTGTAACTATAATGCAATGACTACAATGCACCTCAATGCCTTTTAACTACATCTTCGGAAAATGCTTTAAATATTCACCACTAAATGACATTTAGTCGCGTATCTTAAAACTTTTGGACCCATAACTTAAAAAAATAAAAACGTAAGTGTCCCAATTAGCCTGTTCCATGGTTTTTGAAAGTAATACCAGGAATAAGTTGACTGACATTTGAACAATTACGTACACCATCATCATAATCATTTCAGGTGATAGATGATTTACCACATTACATTAAAGTCTGTCAGGAGACACCGTGTAAATCCCCCGTGGACGGAAGCGTTCAGACTATTACTTCAGGCGCAATTCTTGAGTTAGAAAGAGTTATAACTTTAGAGGAAGAAAATAAAAGATGTATTGAATATACATCTAGTGACGACGAATCATTCATTCTGACGGAAGGTTGCCCTTTCAATGGCAAATCGCTTCATACTTTGACAACGATTGTTGAAGAAAATGAAGCATTGCCTAAAATTGCCATATTTGACGAAATAGACCCGTATGATATTTTGCTATGGGACGATGATGAGGCGAGTGATATGCTTTTACTAATGGATGGTCCTATATCAGTCCAGTCTGTGTCAAGCTGTGAAGTGCTTATTGCATGGCTAAAAGCTGACGATTTATGTGAAAAACGTAAACTTGCGTTGATTCCAGAGAAATCATGGCCGACCATAAATTTAGAACTATCACATTTCTCCAATGAAGCAGACAAAAATAAATACGTTGAAAAATACTTTGATTGTTATCATAGAAGCGAATTTATTCAGAGTAGTTTGTACAAGATAATCGCACATGAAAATGACGTTGTGTTTCTATCTGAGCCAAGAGAAGATGATACTGGTAATGGAATATTCATTAATTTTAATACATAAGTAACATAAAGCATTATTTTTTTATTCATTCATTACATAGCTGCTTTCTTTGCTACCAAAATAAACATTTAGGCTAAAATTAATCTTATCATAAGACATAGTATAAAAGTATGTCTGAATAAAACAGTATAACTATGCGCTTCATCTGATGTTTCTAAACTAGCGGAAGTTATGCACACCTCGAATAGTTTAGAAATCTTATCTGATTTAGTAACTTTTGATATAATTTTACAGATTACGAAAAACCGATATCAATGCAAAGTAAGTATATAGTTTATACATCTATAACAATGATAACATACATGCAATAATTTGATTTCTATAAGTAATCAGCCAAGGAAATACTAATAAATGGACGGAGTGCTCCTTATGATTCCAGGGTTCTGTCTCTGCCAAAATTCCCAGCCATTGGGCTGGACTTAATATAACAACACTTGCTGTTTGTATTCCACATTGGTTTGAAATAGTTATCCTTCACAAACCCGTCGAATTAGACAAAACAATGATAGATATAGATTATTGCGAAAATCTAATAGGAAAATAAGTCTCTTATTCATTATACGGATGTCACTAGTTCAATGTTTCCGTTTAAAGCACGCTAATGGTTGATTTGAAACATGTGCCAAATTAATTGCACTATATATATATATATATATCTGCTATTAATTTATAGATCTAAGAGAATGTGTGCCAGAAAGACCACCCAGTCCAGGTATGTGATTATTTTATCACTATGATTAATGATCTCTATACTTAGCTTTTTGTAAATTGAGAGAAATATCTTCAACAAGACGAACAGCTATCTTACTAACAGTTTATAAGGGGGCTTCTATGGTCGAGTGGATATCGTTTCTGACTTGTAATCACTTGCCCCTCGTAACTAGCTTATCAAAGGTCGGTAGTTCTATCCAGGTGTAAGCGCGGGGTTTCTCTCACGGCGCCAAATGTCCCTGGCTGTTGACGTCACATTAAGCACTGTCGACAGTTTATTAAATTTCTGGTTGATTACCTAATATTGTCTCATCTTATTATGTACCCTTTTGAAAAAATGGGGGTATATTGCTTTGCACATGTCGTTCGGTCAATCGATCCGTCAGTACCCAAACCTTGGCCGACCAAGAACTAGAAAACGATTAGTTTTAAGATCCGTAGACTCGGTTGGAAGGTTGGTCATTAAATGTAGATGACCCCTATGTGTTTTTAGTTTAATAGACTTAATGTCAGGGTCTACTATCCAGTTGGCCTTTAGATGCCATCCATGTTTCACAAACACTTCTAGCTTTATTTGTTTGATAATTATGTACATGTTTGTTACCTGCTGTGTCGGTGCATTCAAAGAAGAATCCTTCACTTTAGATACCTTTTCGTTTGGAATCGGTTTATCTGTTGATGTTTTTAATCGTTGCTTGAATGCGTTAAACATTTTACGTCTGTTTTATTCATGTAACTGCGATCTTTTTCATCTTGATATATATCTTTAGATTCATAGTCTTATATAATTTGTATTATACATTCTGTGTTACATATAATCACAGCAAAAGTACATGTGGTGGAGGAAAAGGAAAAGAGTGAAGAAATTTTACTTCCTACTGTCGTGGTGAGCCTATTTTTCATTATCATTATTCCAGATTGTAAACATGCATCTACAATGAATTGCTTACAAGCTTTCACTTCGTCACAGGGTGTAATATACATATCATAATATTACTATGGGGTTATGAATGGTAAAAGATAGCACAAATTGTTACTAGATTATAATAATTTTTGTTTTTTAAATTTAAATACTTTCATGCTTTTCATAGCCTAATCCAGTTCTCAACACCAGTTGTCCTCTGCATTTACGGTATTTGATTAGATGCCTAATGCCTGAAAGTTTTATCTCAATGGGATTGACACATTTTGAAAAACGTCATAAGTCTTATAGGTTCCCATGATAGAAAATGAATTTACCATTAGATTTAAAAAACAACAACAAAAAACAATGATATTCTTTGCGTTATTTTTCCTGTAAGTTTGCATTAAAATCAATAGAAAAATAACATCCATTTCAATGATAACTCATGGTAAAAAGATGCAATAACACAGTATCAATATAATTTGATAAAGAAATTAATAGTCTTTTATTTTTCCACAATCCAACAATTCTTTTTTACAAAAAGTGTCGTAAAATTATTTCAAGTATCAAAGAAATAATAATAATTGGGTTATACTATTTTTGTAGTATTAAGATTTTTGTGCAGCATCATGTCAGAAAAGTTCTGTAATATGCATGTAATACCATAAGTCAGACATGGCGAGGTGAATTATAAATGTAATGTTATTTTGTAACCTATGCTTATTGGTAAATCTACACGTATTATCCGTATGATGAAGCTGAGAGATAGAATGTTACAGTTTCAGTTTTTCTTCTCTATCTCTATATACGAGGAATGTTTCAGAATCACGTGGATGTTTGCTCTGTTTCAATAATCTTTTAAAGGTTTTACTTTGGAATATTTGAGTAAAAAGAACATTTAAAAAAAGCGATTGTATACGTTATTTTGAATTCGAAGTATATGGATTTCACTTGGAGAACCGAAAAATACCCATTTTAAAACACTTTTTTCATTATTGAATAGGTATTTCCTAACTAGGGTGCGCACCCTAGACAGAACTATTTTAAGACCCCTGCCAAAAATCAAACCTCGCTTTCAAAACTAGGTAAATGCACGAAAACTACATGTTATGGTGGTGTTGAATAAACATAAATAAGGCAAATATATTTTATACTTAAGGTGGGTCGCGGGTTTCCTTCCGAAAAGTGTTCAGTTTCTAGAAGTCAACGCACAAGAAAATCTTTTTGCAGGAACATCCTTCAAAGTATTGGCTAAAGCAAAAATGATGTATTCAAATGATATTTCCATTGAAACCGCTCAAAAAACGGCCACCTAGTGGAGCGATATGTTGTATATGTTTTGTTTTTATTTTCGCGTTATTTCTTGTACTCTCCGATAATTTTGTATATTACGCTATGAAATTTACTGTGCACAATGCTGAATCATTTACAAATCCGAAAAAGTTAATATAGCTTCATTTTGCCGTCATTAAATCTTAAAAGGTTTTGATCGAACTCTGTAGTGGGTGGCAATTTTCGTGAGGAAACCCGTGACCCACCTTAACTAAAACCTCGTATTGATTAAGAAGATTAATTAAAACACGTTTTTCTTACTGTGCACGGCCTGTCTGACATGTTTCGTTGTTTACATAATTAGAAATACAAGTCAAAATAGGAAATACACATTTCTAAAAATAGACCTTTCGGTTTCAATACAACAACGAGTAATAAAGGTTTCCTTCCATAATGAATAGCAATCTTTGCCGAAATACTTCAGCATTTGCTAGGTATTGTCCAAACCGACTTTTCCGTCAGTTCTTTTCTTCACATGCATAATTTGAGAAAGGAAAGCAACTGACCCCCTTTAACAGAATTATATGAATATTGGCAGAAATAAGACCGGATCTTAATATCAAATGTCGTATTTGCTACGGTTTTGTCGACTTACGTACGTGTTACTGGAAGCGTGCAACCATCATTAAGTTTATAGGTTTGATAACTTCTAAAAATAAACTATCTTCAGATATCTTGCCATGAATTGAAAAACAAAACAGTTTATGCAAATTAGTACACCCTTATGAAACTTCTACTCAACGTATTATGTAAAATAATAACATGCGTGTTTTCGTAATATTTTCCCGTCAGGTTTAATGTTGACGGTAAGGATTTGTATTCGGTGTTCGGGATCTAAAATGAGAGCAATTCTGCATATAACTTTGAAAGGTCTGTTTAATACAATGTACTTCCACCTATCAGTTTTAAATTGAGAAATGATTTGATATCCAATTAATTAGTTCATAGTTATATCTGGTAGGTCCAGTTAAATAGTTCATAATCATAGGTCAGTATTATCTAATATTGAACATTGAGTAGGTTTTGCGCGTGTATGCGTAGATGATTGTTCATTTAATTGATTCAGAATTAAAGCACATAGTCACCGAACGACTTGGTGTCGGTCTGATCAAAAGTTTTGCGTAATAGTAGTCCAATACAGTATATCTGTATGTAAATACATGGTAGATAAAACTAAATTTTCAGTCTGTTTATTGATATGTTGTGGAATATTCTTCTTTTTTGTAATGATCATCTTGTTGGATTGGCTGTGTTAATATTTTTGTTTAACCTTTCTTATAGAAAAGCACAAAGGAAACCCGGTTAGGAAAATTAAAAGAAAGTGTTGGACTTCGTAAAACAAACAATCCGTCACACAAACATACCGATACTTCTAAAACACGAAGACATACTAGAAGTGATACACACGAACTGGTTGTATTGCCATCACATTCGTATCAAAACGAACATTTTACCAACCGAACGGACTTACAACATTCTGGTACTAATACTCAACAAACTGGTCCAAGTTTCCCTATTCATTTTCAATCATCGACTGGGACAAAACCGAAACAGGCTGTGCGGCCAATACAGTCTTCACCGACGGTTCAACGGAAGGACATGCAATGTACAACAAACACGCTGATGAAACTAGTAGATTTTAACAAAATATCTCGTCCAAATCAAACAAAAGAAGATTTTTACTCATATACCCTGGATGAGGTGGTAGAATGCTTTAAACTATGTGGACTTGACACGCTTGCTAATAAATGTAGCGTCCATAATATAGATGGGGCGTTTTTTCGTAATATTTCTGAATCAGATTTGCAGACTCATTTTAATGTTAACGGTATTGATTCTTTCAAGGTAATAAAGGCCATTGAAGGATGGCGAGCTAGGCTAGGGAGTCCATGAACGATGTGAACAAATGTTAGACACAGTCGTTTCCAAGAAATGCATATTCACTGACTTGCTTAGTTGTCCTACGAAGCTATAAAATACGAATGTCATACGCTTTACCACTTATATATCTGTTGTCGGTGCGCCATTTGTAGTACCACCATGACCATTGCTTATTCCTCCTTGATACGACCGTAAAGTCTAATGTTGGATCTTGGGAATGGTTTAATAAACTGTGATACGCAATTACAATAAACTATAAAGGAATAAGAGCGATACATTTTGTTGACTTTAAACTAGATTAACCTCCATCTAAATGATATTGTATCGCCTTTGCCACATTGACAAGAACTACAAGTATATTTGTGATTGTTATATGGCATGTATCAATACATACCACACATCGATGCATACCATATACCATATATGGATATATACCTAAGAAATAATCAAAGTACTGAAAGTACTCATGGAAACCGAACTTACATAGATTTGCACTGCAGCATGGAACGGGAACTAGTTTAACAATTATTATTGTCTGGCGGATGTAGAAAAGCGCAGTACTTTGGTCCGCATCAAAATTCATGCGTGTCGAGTGAGTGACGCCTATGGAAAGCTGAACTATCGAACATCCATATTTTATCATATGGACTGCATGTATACCGTAAGTAACTCGCATTACGCAGTTCAACGATAGTGTTGTTATTGACATCAATATAATATATGTCGTGTTATTTGTGCTAGTAAGAGAGTACCCTCCTGGATTCGACAGCGCTGTTGAACGTTTGTTGATATGTAATAATTGTTAGGCGTTGCCGCCTGCGACATGAGTATTCTTCCGTGTGCTCTAATCGGACACAATGTAGTTAAAGTACATGCAATTGATGTGCTCCTATGATTAATATAAAGCCGACTTCCGAGAATACCAAAGTAATAGAGTATCGATTTATAAATCTAGGAAGTTAACTATTACGCTTCTACATTGCTTCAGATTTGTTTGTTTGTTTGAGTTTAACGCCCCTTTTCAACAGCCAGTCATATGAGGCGGCCAGTTCACCTAACCATAGTTCCTGGATGAACCAGTACTTCACTCCCATCCTCCGTAACTCCGCCTATTTCCTCATATAAAGAGACATGGTCGGTAGATGGGCTTGAACCCTAGACCCTCTATCAGTGAGAGGTTACAATGATTTGAAGTCAGCGACCTTAACCACTCGACCATGGAGGAATGTCTACATTGGCTCAGAACGATTGTGTGAGGAAGTTAGATGATTAAGAACATACAGACACGTTTCATGTTCGATTGGTGATTCTTGATTAAACGGCGGCGGAAGTCCACAGAAGACCACACGAGTACAACAGGTAGTACTACCACCCTTCCGTAAGCTAGCCGGACAGCTTCCGGTTTATATGTGACATTAGTCTGGTCTTGGATGGTATTCGATTCCACAGCAATATAGGGCTTATGCTACGATAACCTAATGACCACGGAGTTCCCCACGTCCAACAGATATAGAGAACCAGGATATAATACTAGTAACGAGAGATAATTGTGATACACTGGGTCTGTACGTATTGCTGTAAATACAGTTTATTGCCTTTTATTTGTATGTCAGTAGCTCAACTGGATAGTAATACAACGATAAGTCTAGAAGTATTCATCTTGTTCTGTCATATGCACCAGAAATACTAGTATACTACGTACATTCAACGTGCGAATGCCACACAACGAATTAATAAATCCGCGCTTTGGTTGTAACGAAAGAAGACAATAATATTTCAACTAACACTTCAAACACATACTTATCTAAATGTTTAATGATGTTTGCTACAAAAATTGGATTTCTATCTATTACTCGTAATTATAAATGTAATATCATTGGTCAAATGTATGAAATATGTATATTAAGTAGCATATTATCCCTGCGGTATGTCATAATAACATGCACGGTAAATGAAGTCCGTTTTGATGTTCGAATCTTTATCATTTTCTCCACTTGCGATGTCAGTATTACTTCTTATTTTTAAAGTACCATATAACTGCCGTCATTGATGTTATCTGTACCAATGTATGGGCTACAGGTCCTATCAGATATGTATAAGACATTGGATTCCACCATGTTATCACATAAGGGGCATAAACTGTTGTATACATTAATGTCAACCATATCCCCATCTTTACCGCATCTTGCCACGATCTTAAGAACCAATGCTTTCTGAAGTTAGAAAAATATAGTTTAATATGAGTATGAATCGGAGCCATCAAAACCCATCAATTGATGTATAGAGGATCAAGTCAAAGTCATATCAGTTTGTTTTGGCTTTAATATTAATTGTTTCGTTGAGTTTTATGCTCCTTTTCAACAGTCGGAGACATACGAGGCGGACAGTTCATCTGACTATCGTTCCTGGGAAGAACCAGTATTAGACTCCCATCCTCTGTAAGCAACTGCCTACTTTCTCACATAAAGAGACATGGTCAGTAGCTTGGCTCGAAACCATGACCCTCTATTAGTGAGAGGTTACAGTGATTATAACCACTCGACCACGGAGGCGGGTATTTTAGCCTTAAAATTTGATAATTTTTCAAGATAAGATTTTCCGAAAATAAATGGAACACTAAACCCTGACTCACTTATTGATTAACACTTTTTTATTACTTTCAAGTGTACGGTTTAAAGCCTAAGTAAACATACATTGGCGGTGCATATATTCAACACATTGATCTCAAGGAAAAAAAGTATACTAGTAGTGAAAATATATTTGATAATACATGTACAAAGCAGACTTGTTCGATTGAATAGACGAAAATGGATACATTTAGTTTCCAATGATCTAATATGCTGTACAATGTATAAAGAAAAAAAAACTTTAGTAGCTTTTTAAACAGCATTCCAATTCTAACCAAACAAATGTTTCACAAAACTGGATTCCGACCGTCTACAAATGATCGGTATTTACGGATACGTTAAGGGTACAGACCGGACAGAGTCGTGTGGTATTCGAATTAATCAAAACAAGGTCTGCAATGGATGTCTAATTGTCATTTGAACAATAGCGACTAGTGTGTAAAAGCATGACAATGTTTAAGAAACAAGGAAAAAATAAAATATAACTTAATTAGGTCAATGTTGGCTTAAAGTATGCATTCATTAAAGTCCTGTTTAAAGTAGACTTGAAATGTACCATTTAAACATGTACTATCTTAAAGATAAGGCTCATCTTTTAGGGAATAATTATTAAGTTCTCATACAACACCAATCGGAACACCTCGGCGTTTGCCTAAAGAAAACCGCGTATTTCTCATGTACGGAAATGCCCGAGTAGTTCCGAGTAGTACAACACGCAGTGGTAGAAATTAAAGTAAACAAATAGATGTAACTTACTCGACTAATTTAAGAATCAGTAGAAATAGTATGATATTGAATCCGATCGAAGTATACATGGATCTGTCACCAGGACTGAGGAACCATGGGGTAAACATATAATACAAAATACTAGCTCCCTCTGCTGCTGCTACCCCGGCTGCCATGGCAACCGTGCTTGCCTTACCACCTGATCCACGAAAGTTCATCTTTGTTGTAATTGTGCGTCAGCTTTCACAAAATTCTGAAATAGTCATATTTATGAGTTACGGCATTATAATCATTAGGTATTCTAAGTTTTAGCAATAATCCAAAAAACTATAGTCCTGCTCCATGCAGTTAGCCAACAGACCATATTTTGCGCACCGACTCTTAAGTTAGTTTCTAAAAGCGAATTCCAAAGAATTAAAATACTTGTGAATAGATCGCGCCTCTAAAGTACAACATTAATGTTTAGAAAGAAAGAAAGGAGAAAGAAGCATTTTGCGACCTATCTATACCCTAGTTTTGGAGGTTCAGATATCGGTACCCCCCCCCCCCCTTATTTCCTGACAATATAAAACGTGTTTCATCATGGTATAGGTTATAGTAGCATCCATCCTTGATGAAACCAGATAAGCGTGTATTAAGTCTATGTAACTTCAGAACTATAGAAATTATCAATGTAGAATGTACATAATACACAAGTCATATCTTTTATCTAAATGTTAGCATGTATCCGAGTGTTTTACTTCACTTGTATTTGTTTTATTGAACCGCGGTTGTGGTTAGTGGTTAGAGCGCAGGGTTCTAATCATGGTCGCACCAGGACATACCCTTCTTAGAAAACAATGACAAAAAGTCGATTTTTCTCCATATGTGGAGATGTTATCGGCTCTTTGTAGAAGGGTTAGTTAGCACTGGTTAGAATCAGTCCAGGAAAATTGCGAAAAAGGGCGAACCGGCTGCTATATATATAATTAGAATATCGATAAAAACGTAGTTAAATCCAACTATATATATAGTGAAAAATACATTTTCTGTGAGCAACAGTGCATAAAATGCACATTTAAAGGGAGGCAAAACGATTACAAACTTAAGTACAAGCAGCCAGAGTTATCTCTCTTTGTTCATACATGATTCACTTACCTTAAAACGTATTCAGTGGTTAAACATGTTTTTCTTATAAACTGGTTAATAATCATACTCATGTGTTTTACGTTACCTGTACATAAAATTCATTATTTAAGGTTAGTTTATTAACTTCATTCGGAGGTCAGTTTGTTCTAATAATCAATGCAAGTCTTTAAAAGAATGACTTTTATTATCAACACAGGGTGGTTTATATTCTGAGGTGGTAGTCTGGTTCCCGATTTTGCTGATTACAAAGCAATTAACGTAGTGGTAGGGGAAGGAACTCCAGACTACTGAGGTGGCCGCTTAAACATGTTTAACTGTACTTGCAATATAAACAACAAATCCTTTTGTCCAGGTTGGACCAAAGGGTACAAATATTGACGAAGTAACAGAAGTTAAATAAGAAGCAATGGTACTTTGTTTTAGCTCGTGCTTTACGTATATACAGTTAACACTTTGTTGCACTGATTGGATATATAAGTATAGGTCTTTATTGAACTGTTGATTTTTCTTCTGAACATACAAATCAAACAATGTACTCGATCATTGTGTGTTAACGATTTCATTTTAAGTAGACTGTATCCAGCTACTGGTGTACCAAGTTTTATTTACATTAGACAGAAATTCCAATATCTCCATGTATAATTTCCAGTAACGTATGTTTACATTGAGTGGCCTAAATAGTAAATACAAATACCCACTGTCCGTATATAATCTCAGTTTTTGTGTGAAATAGAAATATACTAATATTCTATTAAGTATAACTTCGTACATCAATCTAAAACACTGCTTTGCATACAATAAAATATATCCTACTCGCAAAACTTGCTAGCTCCAACATCGAACTGCGGTTTCGATAAAAATAATTTGCAAATTAAAGTTAAAATACAACAACAACAAAAAATGTTAAAAATCTTACCTTGATATTAAACAGTAGTTGCTGACTTCGATGTTCGGCTCACTATAGTCAATACCGTAAATAGTTCAGTAAGTCATACAATTGGTAACACGATACGGAACACTATACATACGTACATGTAATATATTCAACAATCCACACTCGGTTGGCTTATTCATACAGCCCTATAGTAAGGTAATTTATCATTTGTGTTAATAGGTTGTGAATGACCTGGATACATGAATGTAAAACTACCATCTTGACGCTTGGTTGATTTGTTATATAGGGCATGTACAGTTGACGCGTTAATGTACCTATAGGGCGTGGCTTGTGCACATTTACCTGATTAATAATAAAACATAATATGCATCTTCTAATCATGATTTGTTTGTTGTATAAATGTGTACAATTATAAGACACGTGTTGTTTTGAACGTTAAATGTCTACAATTACGGTGTCATTCGTACTACGATCAAATTCACAAGTAACATGCGATTCAATGTTGGAAATCGATGAATAATGTTCATTAATTCAAAGTTGACACGGGTACACTATCTCATTATAATAGTATGTAATGATACTTCATGTACTAGGTGTAAAAATTAAACAAAATTAAGATATGTCAGCAAACTTAATTACAATGCGATAGTACTTTT
This sequence comes from Lutraria lutraria, assembly GCA_964023205.1. Taxonomy (NCBI): domain Eukaryota; kingdom Metazoa; phylum Mollusca; class Bivalvia; order Venerida; family Mactridae; genus Lutraria; species Lutraria lutraria. The sequence continues at coordinate 16,402,663 of OZ026838.1, forward strand.
TCATATTTGAAATCGAGGCACAGTAAGTACATAAAAATGATAACAGTACTCATGGTTGTAGATAATTCATTATGAATAGTTGAATCTATACAAACGGATATCAATTCTATTTCATGCTATTATCTCCATTGGCAATGTGTATGCTTTGTTTACGAAGTATATCATTATAATTCTGAACAGAATACAATACCGACAAACCTGTGAACAAAGATATATGTGGCCATTATTGACAGGTAGTCTTTAATCTGAGGTCATTATGTTCTAGGTAATCAATGATCATGGTTTTTGAAGGAATGTCCTTTATTCACAGGGTTGTCTTTATTCAGAGTTGGCCACTTACAAAGGTTCGATTGTAGTTAATATCAATGATCTCGCGATTTGTAACCTTGGGCCTAGTCTGTGGTTGCATCTATCAAAGTATTGTAAGGCTGATATGCCGCTCAAATGTGCAACCATAATATTTCCATGATTAAGTATAATGACAACATTTGTAATCGTCGATGTATTTTAATAATTTTAGCAATTTACTTGTATTCTAAATGTAATTGTAAACGCGCCTGGTGATATTTCATTTGAAATGAACGCATCTACATTGATTCCTTTACATGCAGGCGTCTTCATTTCCTGCGTATTTATTGCGTATAATATTTTATTTTACCTGCTTACAGTAGGTTACTATCTAGGTAAAAACTTAAACTTATATAATATTCTACAAGGTTGGTAATCTATATATAACACTCAGTATACGCCTCATAAATACATATACACTACTTGTATCAACTAATAGCCCGTAGGTTAAGCTTCAGTGGACTATAAATGCTTCATATCTTTAGCGATCTACATGTAGTAATTTAAAACACGTTTTGTATATTTATCAAACACAAAATTATTTCATTACAAACGAGTGAATATTTGTTCTTTAATAAAATACTAACTGATCCAAAACACTGATAATTTGAATAAATTTCTTTTACATATGACTGACTTCGCCTGTTCCGTAAATTATGTTCTTTTGCCCGTGACAGAATATCCTCATGTTTTCTTCACACAAGTCGGAACTAATATATATATATACACTATTGACAGGGCCGTTGGATACAGGGAGAGCTAGGGCGGTTAGCCCCTAATATTTTTGGCTGTAACCGTAAATTAAAAGGGGCTATAACAAATTCTTCGTACGGGCGTGGTTCATGCAGTCTAAACCAGTCGCGTTATAAATTAACAACAAACCAGAACACATCACGGTGCTAACAACATACACAGTGGAACCATATTGTTTGAACAGGTGACATCATCTTGGAACACAATTTTGACACGCATGATGGAGGTGGTTCGATTTCGCAATGATTATTCGGCTTTTAAAGTGAAACGGTATAATACTATGCGCCAATTCTAACTGTTTGAAGTATTTGCTGGTTTAAGTAAGAATTACGTCGCTCACCTCGCCTCTATAAGCTTCACAGTGTCTGCTATCAAACACTGGGTGTTACTATACAACGAAATTAGCCTTGATAAAAACCTGATACCGGGTACTGAATGAATTTTGCTACATATCTAAAGGATAAATACATTGTATAGATTATGATCCACAATTCAACCTGAATTCCATATCGATGTCGGGTAGTGTATTAAACTGGTTCCCGTTCCATGTTGCTGTGCACCAAAGTCTTTGTACAGACAGACTCAACGGGAACCAGTTTAGTAATGTATATCATTGTCTCCCTTTTATTCAAGATATGGTTTATTTCCGGTTTTACAAGACGTTTGCTACAGTTCGCTACATTTTTCACATAGACATATAGGCACAATTAAAACTGATCAAGAGATTTTTTATAACTTTGCATGATCAAAGCATATGATAACAACATATATGTCGCAATAATACTCAAAATAAGGCGATTACTGGAGATGATGATGAACAGAAGCATTTAAGCGAAAAAAAATTAGGGGTCACTGATCACATTTTTTAGTTATCTGCCCTTGAAATGACCCAAAATAAGCCAAAATTTCAATTTCAAGGACAGATAGCTAAAAAACCAGATCAGTGACCAACATTTTTTTCGCCTAAAATGTTTCTGTTATCATATGCTATGATCAAGCAAAGCCTAAACATTCTTGATCAGTTTTAATTCTGCCTATATGTCTATGTGAAAAATGTAGCGAACTGTAGCAAACGACTTTAGATGCAAATAACAACGAACTTTTATGAACATACTTTTTTGTATTTATTGCAAAGTAACTGAAAGTAGGTAGTTTGAATCCATCAAACGATGTAATTAAATAGAACTGAACTAGTTATCAATATTAAATAACAAATAAACAAAAACATTATTTTTATAAGTCATAGCATGATTATTATCCTCTTATTCTTATCTAATAAAAAAATATGCATTAATTTTCAAAGTAGATAATCAAACGAATCGAGTAAGTGCGATAATTGCAGAATGCTACTTGTCATGTATGGTTAGAAGTTGAAGCCATGAAGCCATTTACCGTAAAATCGTGGAATGATGTCACACTTTCACTCCTTCCCACAACATCCTGGATTTCGTGATTTCATCAAAATCGTGAAATACATGAAATTTATGATTTAACATGTTGTTTTTTTGGATATATTCAAGTTTATGATATAGTGCATATATCTATCACAGTATCAAACATCACATGATAATTTTGTTCATTACATTGTTCATTACGTTTCATTCAGTGTGCACCGCGGAGTCGGAAGGCCGGTTCGATTGGACTCTCGATAGAAGAGAATTAGCCGGCTAGAAGAGCTTAGAAGAGAACCCCAATCGAACGCAATCACAGCCGAAATGTCTGCATTCGAATATTAGGTTTAACAACAACTAACCGTCAAACCAATATTGTACTAGTTAGTATGTGGATAAACTTATATGAGCTCTCAGACATTGTAAACAATTATGTTTGGTCATGTGCCTAATATCTCTTCCGCCTCTTCTAACCATCGGGCGGAATAGACAGAAGAGCTTCTAAAATTAGAAGACGGCCAATTGAACAGTTCGGAAGAGCTCTGCCTCTTCCGGCAGCTCTTCCGTTTGACCAATTGAACCGGCCAGGTTGACATCTAAACGATTAAGAATATAACGAAATATTGATATTTTTCATAAAGTCTTTACACAGTTAAAGTCCCTCCAAAATTGACAAAATAATGACTCAAAAGCCAATCAAATAATCTTCAATTCTGTACAGTAAATGTTGGAAGTTTTTTTTAAATGCTTACTGTACATATATTACATTGCTTTGATGAGTTATAAATATGGTCGAATGGTTACACAGTGACATGAAGCAATGAGGTAGTGCACGGGAATAATAATAGATTTTCAAAGAATACAATTCATTATATTCATGTGAGTATCTCCTTTTGATAGTCCAACATACCAATAAGGACTCGAAATATAGGTTAGAGAGCATATTTGGGTGTTCTACTAAAAGGAGTAGTGTAGCGACTGTAGCCTTCATGTTACGTAGAACGCCCAAACATGCATTCTAACCGTCTTAGTGATCCGCCTTTGAGCATGCCGAGGTGTGTACTAAGTCGTTCATCGAAACTATGAAGTTAGAACGCCGGTTTTATATTCTATGATGATAAGAAAGAAAAAGGGGTATTAAACAAAACAACATTGTCACTGATGGATAAGAAAGTGGGACAAGCATTAATGCCGGATAAAATACGTATACGGTCCACTACGCCATCGTATATTTCTTTCATATAAGGAACTTGAACCACAGGACAGTTTGGAAGTTAATTATTTCACACCACTAATGTGTTATACAGTATTAAAGTAAGTCGTACATATACCCCAAAGTACCAAAAAAATTGTATCATTGTAATATTTTGACTTTGTTTCGGATCCAAATTTTATTCACTTCCGTTTCGTAAACTTCACATATTTTTATTAATTTAAAACTTGGTATAGACTTTGAACGATAACAAAAAAAAGAAGAACATTTTAACAAATTACAACAAATTCAATAAATACATCAAAATGACTTTTTTCTAAACTCGTCAATATCTCTGTGTCTTCTTTTCTTATTTCTATCTCGTTTCCGCCGTATTAAACAACAAAAGCATAAAGTTGAAAATAGCGACGTTATTGTAACCGCTGCCAGAAAGCTTAACATCATCTGTATATATGCATTGTCCATACAAGAGCTTAGACTTGCTTCCATTCGTGTTGCTGTAAATTGAAGAAAGATTTTTAGTTTCTTGATTCTCGAGTCCTTTCAAAGAAATGGTTTTACATTGAGTCTGACTTCAAACACACTTTTCTAAATGAGATACTGATAATAAAGTGTTTAATATAGATTAATTATTTACAACTGAATATCAAACATGACAGATGCTTCTTAAAGAGGCGAAGTGTAGAGGATGGGATAGGCCTACACTGGAAGAACACAATAATGCATATCAGCCTGATTCTATTTTTAGATTTTTGAAATTCCGAAATTTTTATCAAATATGATGTTACACCACTGAATGTGGAATTTATGTGCCACGATCAATCAAGCTTTAAGCCAATCAAAATGTGTGCATTCATAGATCATATCAATCATTTCATAAAATTTAGTATAGACTAAAAATGTATTTTAACTGAAATACAGTACAACCTCTCCAGAGTGGCGCTCTCTTGAGCAACAACCTCCCTTCAAGAACAGCTTGATTTTTTTCACACTGCACGATTTCACTAGTATTTCATCTTCCTCTACAACCTACAACCTCTCAACAACAACATAGTTTCCTTCTCTAAAGAGTGTTGCTTTGAAGATGATACATTGTAAAATGTAATATCGGTCTCATTTGAAAACTCTTACCGTTTGTATGTGTTTTATCGTTGACTCTGTCATTAGCAAATATCCATAGGTATGTTGAAACATTTTTCTGAAAGTCGTCACTAACTTCTCTCTTTTTCCGTGCCACTTGGCTTGGTTGGCATATTTGCTGAAGAAATTAAGGATAGATAAACAGATATATTTCGGGGTAAAAATATCCGGAAGGAAAATTACGTCCATCAATTCTATATAGTAGACGTAAATTAGATTAGCTTGTGATGCTGTGTTTAAGGCATGATCTGTCAGGATTTTTTATCGCCGTTTCAGTTATATACGGCGGCTGATTTACCTAACAAGTTTTCCTGGACGTTATACTAACCAGTTCTGATTAACATATAGCCCCTTCCACAAGGAAACGGCTTCTTCTCCATAAGTGATGGAAACCCGACATTACGAACGGTAATGATTTGCCGCGACCTGGTATCAAATCCTGATCGCTAGGTTACAAACCTAGCGCACTTAACTACTGGGCATAGGCCGCGGATTTGACAGGAAATACAATCTGCTGTAACCAAGTTTTATTTACTTGGTGCTTGTGCATTCTTAACGAGCAGTCTGATGGTCAGTGTGGGGAATCCACGTGACCTAGTGACGTCACAATGTTATCGTTACAAGCGCTTTTTCTGTAAATTGAACTAGGAAAACATCACGTAAGTGCATTATTTTTCGTTTTCTTCTAAAGCCACATAACTGTTGCAACTCCTTACATAAAGGGCTACCTCCGGTTCCGAATTTTGTCCCTGAAGGCCCTCTACCTTTTTACTTTTCTTGTCCAAACCGTTTTCTAAAATTTTCTTGTAAAAATAACGTCCATTTTCATAACACTGTCAAACGGTTTGGACAAGAAAAGCAAAAAAGTAGAGGGCCTACAGTGACAAAAATCTGAACCGGAGGTAGCCCTTTATGTAAGGAGTTTTTCACACATACCGTACATGCAGTATCCGAATCGACTGTGCAATAATCTTCTATATCACACATAAAATATAACACCGGTGAATTAGCAAACATTGCCAATATAAATGGTCCCGACTGAAGTATTTTTGGTAGTACTCCTGAGCCGAATTTGTTTTCAACAATTACAGGTTCAATTTCACCGTTTGCTCTAAACGGGCCAGTTCCATCGACAGCACATCTGTTGTAAAAAGAAACAACAACAGAAATAAAGTACATTTGTATATTGGCTTTGATTTAAGCGTGTTTGTTTCTTATAATCTTAACCGGCTACTTTTTAAGACATGTTCAAAAGTCGTTTCACCTGAACAGTAAACAGCAACGAACGAGGTATCATTTAATGATGTCTCTTCTGTGTGAAGTACTAATTAACAAATAAGTTCTTATTCGTTCTGATTCTAAACATTCGCAAATTAATTGAGATACCTTTGTTTCTGTAACATAAAAAGCTGCGAAATTATAAACATTAATTTTGCTCATTTGCTACGGATAAATCAGATTAATTTCTACAGTATTCCTTCACTGATATACTTAGTATTTATCCTGGAAGTAGTTCGAGAGGTTCTAGGTATGGTTTTTGGAACAAAATGTTCACACGCATCTTTTGTTCCACGGTATGGCTTGTGTATTTTACATGTTCATTGATTTGCTTAACAAAATTCCTCAAATGAAGAAGAGGAGAACAAAACAGGCTTAGCACTTCTGAAAATACCATTAAGAAAAAGGTGGATGTCGTAGTTGAAATGTTCGATGAGTCAAAGCCAGTAGCTGATTTGGTTGCATTCTAAAACTAAATATTACGATCTTAGATTGTAAAAGAGGAAATGCGATGGTCATCAAGCATTTTAATGATGACATGTATTCGATTATCATAAACACCTACCCGTCAGGACCAGTAATATCGTATGTGTATTGTCCCTCTGGAAATGTTGGATCATTTGACACTTTGCAGTTAATGGGTCGGACTCCGACTACACTTGCTACCTCTGATGAACAGAAAAAATGGTGTGATTAATATTCCTCTTTCTATAACATTATTGTTTAATTTTTTTTAATTGCGATTGGATATCATTGTATTGACATAAAAACACCAAACGTTCCAAAGACTTATCATTCAATGATGCAATTATTCTTTTCACTTGATTTATTCATGAGAACTATCAGACGTATTAGTTTTTATGAAAGCGAGCTGAAGAACCATGACCGATACTGGAATGTTTGCAAGCCGATTATATTTAATATAGCCGGGCCGAAGGCAATGGGTTCAACTTTTTCATCGACACTCAGGCACAACGGATATAGTGGGCGAGATATATTTAGTACATCGGCCCGTCTTGGCAACAAGTTATGATGTGCACTGTACTTAATCTAATTAATTTTATTCAGAAAGAACCATGTAAGCCATATGGCCCATGAGGATACATGGTATAATACAATGGTATAGCAGAATAAATACATTACATTTAAACTAAATAAAAAGGTTTTGAATGAAAAATAGCAGATCATTATTTCAAACGATGGTTTGAGACATTGTGCAACCACTTAAATCAGTCAATCGACTGGACAGCGATGAATGAAAGGAGTTAATCAATTTATTTCCTTCAACGACTACGATGTATTAATACAATTTAGTTACCTCGAGAGTAACATAATTATATCAGTGTTTTTTTCTAATTCTACAGAATAACCTTTAGAGTTAATATAAACAAAATGACTTACGTTTGGTATCTGACTTAGTATCCTCGCTATACGAACCATCGCCATCAATATCTACAAAAATAATCCAACCATGTTTTCAGTGAATAATTGTATTTCAAAGCAAAACTTGATATACAAACATATACAGTATATAATTTATCCAAACCAAAGAATTGTATTGTATTAAGGCAAATCATACAAACAAATATATAATCTAAATATTATTAACAGAATAAATGAACATAACTAACACGTTTAAATATCAACTGCATGTATAATTGAGAATTGGCATTTTCAAAAAAGGTTTTCGCTTTTGCTTGACTAATGATCTTGCTTTTACGCAAAACAAATACAATGTGCACACACATCCTTGCATGTAATTAGCCTATATTTAGATAATTCGCCAATATTTAGAATTACGGCAAGCACCTGTTCCATTCAGGAATTCCTCATCAATAAGACCATCACAATCGTTGTCGATTCCATCGCCTTGTTCTCCACCTTCGACGCACTGAAAGAAAATACTTAGTAAGCATCATAAAACTTGCAAGCACTACTCACTCTTCACGTATACTTATCTTGATTGTTAGTACAAGAATCACAACATTGATCAAATGGAACTGTTTCCCTATGAATTCATAGTTACTATTAAAAAAGAGCAGGATACAAATGCCCATTTCTCCTGTATCTTAACTCCCAGCTCTCGGACCATAGCTGTCGAATGGGCCGTAAAAAGGAAAAACAAAAGAAATGAAGCCATAGTTGTAAAATGGCATATTTTATTGCCATGAAACCCTTACAATTGAATGAACTTTCAGTGTTTTGTGATGTGATGTTTTATAAAAAATATAGACATCAAGAAGAAGACTTGATTGCTTAGATTGTATATAATAGAAATATTATTATCCATGATGCGCTCTCGTCATTTTAATGTTTTGTATACTCCGTTGTATCGTTCACAGCCACTTTTCTTAAATATGCCAAGAGGTTTGTTTTTAATGGGTATTCAATGCGATGCTTGCTGTTCAGGAACTATTATATAAACATAACATTTCGAAAAGAGCAATATTAAACATTGCCAGTCCATGGAAAAGATGTTGACCGAGGCAGCACCAAGGTCAACATTACTTTTTCGAGAACTGGCGATTTTTAATAACGCCCTCTCAGAAATGCGATGTTATCTTCCATAAAACTAACATAAAAATAAAGAGATGAAAACTGTTTGGTACACATTTTTGTTAACACATAGTAACTACTTAAAGCCATGACGTCACGGAGTTGTTAATATAATTATGTATGCGCTGGCTCCAGAAGCCACAACACGATGGGTGGGCTGTTTTGATAGAAATAAAAATATTTTCTAGTAGAGTCTATGATCCAGAAACGATCTTATTATGAACAACATTAGTAAATAAATGGAACATGATTTAATTACCATAAATTCGTTTAGATTGTACGCGCATCGTGTATGCGCATGTCATTTTACAGGGTAATATAAAAATGTTGCCCTATAGACGACTTTACATTGGAAACTCATGTGAGATATAATAATGACGAATTACCAAGCCAAAGTCAGCAAATCGAGTTCCAAAAGGTACAAACGCTATAGCGACGTCTGAGTCTACGATAGAGAATCCTCTTGATGCATAACATAATGTCATCATGGTTGTTACACCATCTGCCTGAATAATGTCAAACTTTGCATTTCCTGGAAGGGTCATTCCTTTACCAAAAATGTATTTATTAGGTCCTGAAATAAAGAAAGGGCATGATTCTTTTTCTATTACATGTATTATATAGCTTTGATGACATGTACAATTAGTAAAACTCGTCGACTCAGAAATAGTTTCCGCTTCTCTATGCCATTATGATAAGGTATGAACGTCTGCTTCCAAAAACAGGACAAAAGTCACGGAATTATGAAAGTTGGAGCTTGGTTTATTGTACGTGAGTAGTACATTCCAGGATTATTCTTTTGCGTAGGATCCGTGCATTTAGAAATACATGTATGTACAAATAGCATGAGTTGTCATTCCTCTACCTGGTGTTTTAACACGCCCGTTTAACTCAAAACGAGTGTAATTTATCCACCGGTAAAAATGTTGTGAGGAACTTCCGTTCCTCGTTGTGAGCACCCACATTGCATGTCTGACAACGTCAAAAGGTACGTGTTTCCAAAAGTTTGAATTATAAAGGCATTTGTGTAACAGTAAGTTAGCAATGGATCAGTTAGCAGAGTATCTTTCGTTTCTTACAGAGCATAAATCCAGTACACATAAACGGGTACCCCCAAAAAATCGCCAAAATCGAAAGAATTACTACACCTGCTATTTCAACGGTGTCTGTTGGTGGTATATTCTCATTGTTTACTAGATAGTTTGAAATATCATCAGTCGATTTGAACACAGTTATAGTCGTTACAAAATATTCGCTAGAGTTGAAGTTGAAGCTATACGAAGGGGACCATTGATACACAGAAGGCAAAACAATCATCGACCCCTCGAAGCCATCCGTACCCCCTGAAAATAACAAAAAATAGTGTTTTTTTCAATGGGGTTCAACGTCGCATCTACCAGGTGGACACCAGTTTGACACAAAAATAATTACAACATAAAATTCTTAGAATTTCACATACACCGATATGCCAACTGTATTTATACAAATTTGTTGACTTGGAAATGTTACTTGTCTCTTCATAATAAAGCATGCTTGTGAAAAAATGAAGGCTGTATTATAGTATGTATTTACTAAAAGAACCTTAAGACATTACATAATACAAGTAAGTCACATCCTTCGCAAGTGTCATTTAAATATGGCAGCTGTGACTGCTACACGTTTATATAATATCATTCCAATATATTTAAACGTTTTCGTGTGTTTGGGTTCATTTTTATTAGTGTTTTCATTTTACATATTTTGTATTTGCATTACATTTATTTAAAAATCAACAATTAATTATATTTTTTCTGAGTAGAATATATTTTATTATAAAGAATACCTGGGACTGCTGGCTCGAGGACCTGGGTAACCATAATAGGATAATCCGACATGATTTCACATTGCGTAGTACTGTCTACTTGAATCACTAGTGATGGGTAGGTTGTAGTGGTTATAGTATAGTCTTGTGTTGTGGTCTCAGAAAGATATTGCGTCACTGTCGTGGTAACCCCTGAAACATATCACACAGATTGACACATGACATGGGTTGCATAAGTGAGTCAATGATTGTAACGTGTTGACAAAGATTACTGATTTTGTCTATGTTTACCCAAATGGACAAATGTCCATTGAAATATGCCAAACTTGACAATTGTTCCTGTTAGATAGTGGAACTCTGACTCTTCATAAAAATCCTTTCCCGTTTTTCTATCAATAAAAACAAGCATTGTATTTAATCAGAATTAAATTCGAATTTTCATATGTTATATTACACGGTGTAATATTTACAAGCATGTGTGTAATGCCTCGATTCGTGAACAACAATGCTTATAGGATTTTGAGATATACATATTTAATGTAACTGAATATACTTCAGCACGTATTTAATCGCACATATTAATGTCTGACCTTCAATAAGGGCCTGAATGATGTACGTAGTCAATCGACCATCGTCTAACAGGTCTACAGACACCAGAACGTAATGGGTGTGGAATTTCTCAACCGGCGGTACTTGAGTCACCATAGTGTCATTCGAATAATTTAGGTTGCCACTGATCAGGGAAAATCGCTTATCCGAATGGAAGCCGTATCTGTTAACACTAGACGTGTCTGGGTCGTTTGTTGCTATTGCGAAATGATAAGCTTCTAGTTTATCTAATGTAATAGTCGCTGTTGTTCCAGCATCTGTGTGACCAGATCCAGAAGGCACACTTATTTCAACAACAGTATTGTTTTCATGGGCTATAACCATGAATTCAGATGCTTCGTTCGCGACCATCATCGATGTAGCAACATAATCTGTCCCCGCCTCTTCGGCTGGCAATGCTGTATAGCAATCAGCTGATCCTGTCGCGATGTTACAAACAAGAACACTAATCTCCATTTGATAAGAATCGATTTCTATTCCAAGAAATTCCTGCTCAGATTCTCCGTCTGTAAAGACAAATTCAAAAGTTTTGTATTAATTTTATGTACATGAACCATTATCTATGTTAATAAAAGTCACGACATTAAATATAACCAGTGCACAACTTACGGACATCTATGAACAAACACAAACAATCGTATAGGTAAGGCATTCGTGCATATATCCTTACCATATCTCATTAAACTTCTTTGGCTCTTGTTTACAAGTTTACGTTAAACCATTCCAAATGAAAACGAACAAAATAAGATAATAAAGAAGTTAATTAACTAAATGTTGATCAAAATGTCCATGCGATTATGCAAGTATACGCTGAATATGGCTCCCTTGACATTTCTTTTTTTCCTAAATGATCCTGTTCAATGGTACCGTAAAATTTGGTAAACTTGATCTAAGTTGACATAACAGTACAAGTACTAAAGGAAACATAATTAGTCAAGTTCATGAAGACGTGTAATACTAGTGAGTGTATTGTTCATTTGAAAAATGTTTGATTTGACAACGTACCTTGTGAGCACCCCATTAAGTCAGGCGAGAATTCAACTACTCTGGACGAGCCGTCCTCGATGGAAATCATTTCATTGTCGTCTATCGTGGCTATTTGGACGTCTGTTCGACGATTGTACCTGGGTTGTATCACAGCATATAGTGTACTGGTATCGGGATCGTTACCAAGGAAACCGATGTAAAAGCGTCTTCCATAATTGTCTGGCGCTATGAATAAAACACACAGGTATGTGTGTAATGTTATATACATGAAACTGTTACATGCATACACATAATTACGACTTACGTTTCTTTACAAAACATATCAGGTCATTCAATATTGCTCCGGAACAGGTAACGTATTAAGTCTATTCAATGTGTCCTGTTGGTGTGACGTTGAAAAATGAAAATACTTCTTTCTATAACAGATATATATTACTGAAACAATTTGATAAATAACGTTTTTAATAAAACACTCGCATGATTACTGTAAGCTGTCAATCTTATGGAATTTTGTCGACCACGAGAACGATATGTTGTGTGCAAAACATCCTAGACATGAGCTTTGACAAATTAGCATTACCTAACCGTTCTTCTGGGTTGACTTCTATGCTTAATAATGCGCTGTCTCCGAGTTGTGCTATGTTTATAGGTGTCTTATCCTTGCTAAATAGAACTCGGAGGTATAATCCTAGCTGTGGCCTCAAAACTGTAACAATTGTTCCTGGTCTTAAAACAAAGGCATAAAATTAATAATGCATTAAAGTTCAATATTTGTGAACTGGTGCTCATGCACCTCTCGATACGCGTCCGGAAAACCCTAGTTGTCATGTGATTAGTCTTACTTTGTTAGTGTTTCTTTATAGAGGCTGTTACATGATTAAATCTTAATTCACAATAGTGTGGACTATCTACAAAGCTGTGTCATAAAAAAGAAATTGACACAAGAAAAGAAATTAAACAAACCTGCCGCTGAAACTATCTATGACTAAAACAAAGACTATGGCTAAGAATACTTTATTCGGCATTTCCTGGACGTCATTATCACATGATCCCGAATTCAGTGGCCGATGATCAGATTTAATTGTGAGGTATCTTGATCAGTTTTGAGCCATTTTTTATATCCACAGTGTAGATTACTGTTATACATACATACATACATGTATATCTCAAATAATCCGTTAGGTGATCTTTTAGAGGGAACAATTCATGGAGTATCAGACAAACTCAAGGAAGGATCATTCACTTTTAATTTGCTAGTATTCTAGTAGGACTGTAAATATATCATATGTGAGTAAGTACCCGAACATGTGTCTCCCAATACTGAAAAAGCATTTCTTCATTGCGTGCCCATAAAGCAAGAAACATACCATATATATGTGGAATAGAAAACAAAGGGATACAGACAGCGATACGCACTTGTAACACGTGGTAGCATTAGTTTGAAATGAACATATAGATATGGCTATGTATGGCATCTAAGTCGAAAGCTATATGGCTAAATATCTTCCGAGCAGCATGTGGAGTACCCTAGTTCCCCTCCCCACCCCCCTGTGAGCGTAACATATATTCAAAGCTAGTTATGTCCAGGGAAAAGACAGAAATGCATGATGCGATATTCAATCTTCAACTGTTATTGCAATTTGAGTTTTGCAACAAGCTAGACGATACATGATGAAAACATACCTGCTTCATCAGCACCGTGACCACAATGTCAGTAACACAATAAATGGTTGCCACGCAGTAGATACTGTATATTTTACACAACTGATTCAATTAATGTGCCTATTTAGTAAATATATGTTAGATTCAGATACTACAAAAGACTCACATTCGCCGAACGAATACGTTCTGGATAAATCCAATCGCCGCGGATAATGTTTTCTTATTATTGGCGCGTATATTTGTATGTATCGCAAGGTATCGTAATACAGTCGTGGGTATGAAGAGACGAGGCTTTTTCGACCTAAGTAAGTCGAATGCCAAGATTATTCAATTTCCATGAAAATATTAAGAAACATATGAGCTAGTATTCAAGGCGTATTCATAAACGTGCACTATTACCTCGGCTGAAACAATTTGGTCGTTGATGTCCCTCAGTAGACACAACCCATTTGCATTAAATACTGCCATATTGCCAAATATATTAAACATTCTGTTTGTATATATATTTATCATCACTTGCCATTTAACACATTTTGTGTTACCAGTTATGCGGTACTAACATAAATGCTTGGAAAACAGTCATAAACTGACAAAAAGATCAGTGTCGTCTCATGGTATAAACCTTTCTTACATACTGATACATACTCCATACAATAAGAAAATAAATTTTCAGAAGCACACATTTTACAAACAGTGGCTCCACATGTTTAATGAATAAACGTGGTCATTATCAGTATAAACATGCGTGATTACTATTTTCATTACTGAAATGTTCACTAATACATTTGTATAACATACTTCCACACCTCTCTTAAATCAACTAAATGCAATCAGGGACACTATATCATTGTAATAAAGTGTTCCTGGTGTAATATACGTCAACAGTACAAATGACTTTTAAAAAAAAATTACAACGTAAGTAAATAAAATGCTAATGGCTAAATACCCAAAACCTATGCTTGTTGTCGACACAAATGTTCCAGTTAAGTCGTCCATACGACACTTTATGAAGAAACCATTTCCTGCTTCAATGAGCGCATGATTCGGTGTTGTGTATGCCCGAAATAACATGGCAACGACCGTTTCACCATTGTCGTCATACTGTAAAATAAAAAAAGCTGTCAGTTAAAAATAGATTATACTAACACTATCTTCAAGAACAAGAACACTAACACATATGATTCGGAGACGGCGGCCTGGTTCCAGTGGTTAGTGGACGGGACTTGGTACTCGGCGATCCCGGATCGAATCTAGGTCGTAGCAGGTCATTCACGAAAACTTGACAAAATGATGATTTTCCTCTTCATATGGTGAAGTTGCCGACTCTTCGTGGAAGAGTACGTTCATCAAATCTGCTGTAATACATAGTTTTACCGAAATTTACTTGATTTCTTGAAATAACTGTTGCATTTCATCAGAATAACAAGTATATAATAATACTAATACAATAACTAATCGAAGTACGGAACGTTTGTTTGTCCGTTCGCTTGAGTTTTACGCCCCCTATCAGCAGTTACAGTCATGAGGCAGACAGTTCACCTAACCATCGTTCCTCGAACAGTACTAGACTCCCGTCCTTCGTAAGGAACTGCCTACTATCTCACATAAAGAGACATGGGTCCGTATTCACAAAAGTTCTTAGTTTTCCGAGTTAAGAATTTTCTTTATCTTAAATATTGACTAAGACATGAGAAATGTCTTAGCTTTCATCTTAGATTTATTCTTAGCGTAAATTAAGACGAAATTATTCTTAGTTTGAAAAAAAATCTTAGTTTACCGTTGTCAGGGGGTTTTCCACGGAATTCCCATACGTGATAACTTACGCCTGCGTTTAAATTGGCGATCATACAGTCATATTCTGCAATTTTACGGATACGTTTGGTACTTTTTCAGCCACGAAATTATACAGATGACACAAATATAATTGTTGGTCATTTTACCAGGGCCCGTATTCACAAACTTACTAAGATGAAAAATTATCTTAAAATATCGAAATTATCTTAGATTTCGCCAAATTTTACTAACTTTGCAAGATTTTTCTCTACTTTCGTAAAACTTCTTAGAACGACGAATTTTATCTTAAAAGTTTAGTCAAGGTACGAGGTGTCTTAACTTTCAGGAATTTATTTAGATACAGACAAAACGAATATGGATGCTACGTCGAACTCATTATTTTTCTATATCTATGAAGAATACGGATACTAATAGGTTAATTTCATGGATTGTGAACTTTTTAACACCGTAGTTTTCTGTAGTTAAAAAGAAGTAACTGTCGCTGGTATACCAGCGAGTATTTGTGGGTTGGGCTATGTAAACAGGTTCCAACATGACTTACAGAAAAATGCTGTATCAATACATTTAAGGTTGACATCAAACATGCAGCAATTTATAAGGTATAATCATTTTCATTCTTTTTTTTCTAACAATTTGTTTAAAAATATAAAGAAATGCATAAACTTATTATTTTATTACAATTCATTGAAAGTATGTTTTACCATTGCTTATAAAAAAAATTTAATCATTAATCTTTATAAAATTATAGAGTTACCTAAAATTACATTATTTTAGGTATTTCACTTGTATTGGTACATGAATAAAATATGAAGACATTATAGGAATTGAAATCATGTACTTTGTTATTCACAGATTATTTTGAGGACTTCATGCAACCATTATGATGGCATTAATTAATTAAGACATAGACAGTTCATAATATGGATTCAACTACTGTTTAGCAGTATCATTTTTTTATATGAACATGAAATCTAGTGACAACTGTTAATTTTAAATCTGTATTACCTTGTATACATTTTGTTTTGAATGCGCACATTGTGGTAAAGTTTGTTCCAGCTGTCATGCAAGTACTACATTGTGACTTTTAGTATGTCATGAATTAAAACGTATGTATTCTTTTGAGGATTGTTGAATAGAGTATAATACAGGTATAAACTATTTTGAAACTACAAGTAAACATGCAATTGTATCCTTGACAATATGAATTCAATGAAATAAATGATATCAGTAAACTTTATAACCTGCTTTTGTATGAACTTGAGAGAAATATTGCACTACTGAAACGGATGTGTTTTGTTATTAATCATTAATGTTTAGTTTTAGATGACATATTCTACAACCATGCTGATGAGCCTCTGTTGTTGTAAGTAATCACACGCTGTCAAAGTATCATGTGAGTAATGATATGATAAGCAGAAATATACCAGACAGACAGTAAATAAAATGTATACATGTATACATAGTTCATAGCAAGAGTCAATTGAAAACATGAGTGATCGATGCTACTTGAATTGCATTTGAATGTATTATTAGCTTAATTTAACACCTCAGAATTGATATTAAATAGGTAGTTGTTAAAAATGGAAGATATGTGCAGATTTGAAATACTATTACTGGTAAATTGTGAGTGGAAATATTGTCTTATGCAATATATTGCAAATCTGAGTGGTTGCTGATATATGAAAGTTGTGACTCATTCAAATGATCCCCTAAAATAGAATTATTTGATAAAACTTATGGTAATCACAGCTGTGATAGGGTAACTGACTTACTGTTTAAATGTAACATTATCAGTAGTGACAAAAACATTTCTGATGGTTTCAGATCATTTTTTGTGCATGGGTTTCTTTTATGTTTGATAATCACAGGCATGAAAAGTGTTTAGGTTTTAGAACCACAGCAAACTTTCTATTCTGATGGTTTTGAAAGATAGACACTTGTTAGTCAAGTTAGATACTTAGTATGTGTCCCCTCGTACATATTGAATACACAACTAAGAACTTAATGTGTACAATATTGAAATTAAATTTGGAGTCATCGTAAAACCGTATTCTTGTGGTCGGACATAAAGACTTTTAACTTCAATTTACACAACTTGCATGTCACGTGACAACGTATGTACCATATAACAAAATTCGTTTTTCTTCTACGATTTGTTGCCTCAGTTCTGACGCCTGTTGTTGTGTATTTGTATTTTTTTATACTTCTGTTGCTTAAACTTTACCGAATTACTGCATACTTCATAAAATTACATGTCAAACACATTTTCTAAGATACGGGCCATGGACTGCAAGTACTCTTACATAGACTATCACCGCAACATGGAACGGGAAATAGTTTGACAATTACATGGCGGATGGAGAAAAACGTAATATTTTGGACCGCATCGAAATCGATGCGCGCCGAGCGAGTGACAGCCATTGAAAGCTAAATTATCGTCCAGTTTCCAAAAATTATATGAAACCTAGATACGTACCAATGCTGCACCACAACCGAGCGACGATGCATCGGTAACGTCCATTGTGATATCATACGTGATTACATCAACTGCTCCGTCTTTAATACAGTCTGGATCACTTATCCTATTTGTGTTACTTGAAGAGTCCATTTGAGTGGCATCAAAGGCATACACGGTGTCAATCGTGTCATCATTGGTTACAATTCGAAAAACGATTCTCAATGAATTTGGATCGTTACTGACACCAAAACATGAATATGAAACTGCAAATAAAAGCAAATCAGAGTTAGCTGATCAGATTATATGTATTGCGAATACATTTGTTTACATTTTTAATGATTTTCGCTTAGCTTTTATCTTTATAAAGTTGATTTAATTTGAGTTAATTATAGATATAAGTATTCAACTTTACTTTTACTACTTTGAGGCATATTTTTCTTCAAATTTGGGAAGTTTCGACGAAGATAAATGACTGAAAGCTTAAATATTTTACAAAAAAAGTCTCAAAAATTGTTTTTTTACCACCCAAGATTTAATTCAAACATTTTCAAGTACGTTTTTTCTCATAAAGTTATGTTGATAGTGTATTCCATCATCAAGTTCGTTTGATTCGTGTGGACATGGTGCTGCAATAGAGCAGTTGTGCTATCTTTTTCAACTACTATCCACGGATTTAAAGATTCAATATTTCAACATTTAAACTTAAATATTCAATTAAGATGTTGGTAAAGATAGCAAAAGTACTTGAAAAAAATGATGATTTAGTATTTGTTTGGTTTAGAGGTCATTGGTCGATCACTTATTTACTGTCAAAACAACTCTTTGATGCAGACTTCGGTTAATTATTTAATTAGTAGCAGTATAATGAAGTGAATCAATTTCATTTCAATACATTAGAGTGTTAACGAGGAAATCAATGTAAATAAAAATTAAAATATTTACGTATGTGAATAAATTAACTACGTCATTTTTAACTCCCATCTCATTTACACGTGCCTGTATTAAAGCGATTCAAAACTCTTCTTTTTTACATGGTAGGTACGACGTAAAATGAACATATCAATAGCTCAAATGTATCATTATATCATATAATGTTTAATTAGATTTTAAATATGATAACTTATAACCCCATTTAAATAATTTTGAAAATAAGCCGCACGTACATGCAAATTTATGTAATGTAAGCCTATCTACTGATGATATCAACACAAACCGGTGAATCCATTCAGTCCAGATTGAATTCATCGCATGGTAGCCGTTCCTTGTTGATGGCAATTTTTTAAGTAGGCCTATATATAGACTGTTTGTTTGAAGCAAAATGAGCTGATGTTTGTTTGAGTTTTACGCCCCTGTTCAACAGTCACAGTCATATGAGGCGGATAGTTCACCTAACCATCGTTCCTGGGAAGAATCAGTACTAGACAGCAACTGCCTACTTTCTCACATAAAGAGACATGGTTGGTAGCTTGACTCGAACCCACGACCACTATCAGTGAGAGGTTACAGTGATTTGAAGTCAGCGACCTCTATCACTCGACCATTAGGGAGGCAGGTTAAAATTAGCTGAACACTATTCCTCGAAAAACGAAAGTGAGACATGATTACATATCTAGCTGACAGATTGGAGACCCTTTCTTAATACATGTACATGGGTGTATTCATTTCAGTTTCTATTTTATATCAATTTTAACCTCTTTTTTTACTTCAATTTAACTAATAAACAATTTATCAAATAATTACAATACTATGAACTACTATTATTTCAGCTTAAACAAGAATAAGCTGATGAACTTACCATCCTTTGACTCCGGCGACACCAATGGTAACTGAAAATAAACAACAAATGCATCATGCTTTGTCGGATGAATCGAAGGGAATTTCCACGAGTGGTGGATTTTTTAAAAGCATACGATCTTATTATAAATGTACATAATATATATTTCACGATTCATCGTGTGATATATGGCCCTTTCAGAAAAAAGCAATATTACATGTGCATGTGTGCATTGTATGTGTACAGTGGAACATAGACATTATTAAAACTGCATTTGGTGCCCAAAATATTCTTAAATTTAGATGTGTTGAATATCGAATTGAAAAGTATTGAAATTCTTTTCGAAAATAAATGTTATAAATATACATACATATAGTGAAAAGTTTAAAATTCACGGCTCCAGCTATAATATACGTGGCGGGGGGGGGGGGGGCTTATTGTTCAAGTTGTCTCACTGCATACGATGACATAGGGTAATAAGTTACCGTGATATTTTCCAAGAAAACATGTTTATACACCCAATAACTTCTTTGTTGCTTTATTCATATTCCTTGTGTACTTAACTATGGTATTTTACATTAAACGTGTTTTCCGACAACATAATATTTTAAGAAACATATTTTTTAATCTAATCCTATTAGTGCTATGCACATCATCACAATTACATTAATTCGAACAATCAGAAATAAATTTTACTAATTTAATAATAGTCAAGTTAATATATTTCTTGACATAAACATAAAACCCGTTTGAAAAAATAAACGCTAAAGAAGGATGGTCAACTGCAGTAAACTTGATA
Source organism: Lutraria lutraria (assembly GCA_964023205.1). Taxonomy (NCBI): domain Eukaryota; kingdom Metazoa; phylum Mollusca; class Bivalvia; order Venerida; family Mactridae; genus Lutraria; species Lutraria lutraria. The sequence goes on from OZ026838.1 coordinate 16,423,226, forward strand.
GAAATGCGACATCAATATGACACAAGCTGATAACATGATACAACGAGCATTTTTGTTGTTGTTGGGTTTAACGCCCCTTTTCAACAGTCAGAGTCATATGAGGCAGATAGTTCACTTAACCATCGTTCCTGGGAAGAACCAGTACTAGACTCCCATCCTCCGTAATCAACTGTCTATTTTCTCAAACTAAAGATCGGTTGGTTGCTGGGCCCTCCATTAATGAGAGGTTACAGTGACTTGAAGTCAGCGACCTTACCGTCAACTCGACCGCGGAGGCGGGTCGAAAATGTTGTACGTAACATTAAACAACTTAGAACTGAACTAGAATAGCAAGAATTCTTCGGTACATACATGTACTTAAATTAATATATATCATTCAAACATACAGAGAAAGAAATCTCCATCTAACCTAATCGGAGTCAAGTACTGTGTTTAGTAAATCACAGGAAAAAAAGGCAATTCGTGTATCAGTATTTACACCGGGCATGATAACGAATCAAGAAAAACTGTTGGAAATAAGAATAGGGATATAAATGCCCGGCCGTATCTTCTCTCCAGATCAGCGGCCTTGAAGTGATCATAGCTAGCTAATGGGCATTTAAACGTGAGAAAGCTTGTTAGTTGTTACATAGTACAAACCCCATGATTCTCACAACAATCTTTGATCGGGCTTTAAAATCAAAACTAAATGACATAATAATAATTACTATTATTATAATGAATAAGCAATATAACATAGGTAAATCATTTCTTTGATTTCCACACCTAAAAACATAAAACATTAAGTAAAGCTGAACATACTAGCACACGATGACACATGTCCATTAATTTTTATGTACATTTCTTCTTCTGATCCGTCTGTCATGTTCGATTTTGATTGTCATATTAACTTGATAAATTACCCATTAACGAAATTGTACTCAATAAAAATGTTTTGGGTAAATGTTTCCAAATGTAGATCAAGCTACATACTGAAGCTTTGAAGTTATCAAGATCTAGAGCAGTTTTTAATTTTGATTTTTTTAAAACTTTGTTACGCTTTTCTGTCGTCCTCAATCAAGTCCAATATATACAATGAGCATTTATGTACTTTTATTTACATTTATGTTTAGATACAGCGCTATGTATCAATCCCTACCTATGGCATATCAGAGAGATACCAAGTGAAATTCGAATTGACTAAGATTATCAGATTTATAATTAATGCAGTCTTGATCGCACGGGTACACAAATAGTCGTTCAGCCAGACTGCCTGCCTGTTAAATTGCAGACTCGACATCATGACGATTTTGTTTGTTTCTGTGGGTAAAATGCCGTTTTCCGACGATATTTTAGTGATGTACGGTGGCTGGCCAAAGTTTACCTAACAAGTCTTCCTGGACTGTATTCTAACCAGTTCTAACTTGCCCATTCAAAAGGAGTTGGCAACGTCACCACATGCACAGGAAAATCAACTTTTTTGTCAAATTAACGAAGAAGGGTATGACCTGCCGCGACCGGGCTTCGAACACGGCTCGCAGGGTTGAGCCCATAAATCACTAAACCACGGCAACGACATGCGTTCTTGTGGCCATGCTGAATATTGTAAATATCATGTAAAACATTGCTTTCCAGTGTAACTTAATAATACAATCTTGTTATAAAAATAAAGTTATTGCCTTTTTGCTCAAAAGTGCATGCTCATATGATTATTACAGTCTCAGTCAATTTCATTTTAAATTGATAAAACGTCAGAAAAGTTTGGATTTTAATAAATAGTTCAGTGCGTCCTAAACTACAATTTTCGTTTACAGGGCGTTCGTCGATTATGTCAAGATAACGCAACCTTAATATTTGTAAGCGTTTGACTTTTAAAAATATGTTAATGACTTATTGCTATTTACTAAAGCATATGATCATTTTCACTTCATATAGTTATACCACACCTATTATACGGTTCATTTGAAGTAAATATTATAACTAGTTTGTTGTTCTGCAAGAAGTTATTGCTTACGTCATGCCATTAATGTTCGCCTGTTATCGATTGCATTGAATTTCGTACGTACGTCTTTAATGGCTAGCATTTTTATGAAATATAAGACTTGTTTGTAGTTTAAAAATGAGTATGGATTCCGTATTGAATTGGCGGAACGAGTTGAATAAAACAGTATGAAGCGAGCCTCTGGCTTCATACTGTTTTATTCAACGAGTTCAATAAATTCAAGACAGAATCTACACGAATTTAATATTCTTTTTATCAAAAACCCTGAAAATACGGCGAAAACCAACTTGCTTGTTTGACATTGCTACTAATAACAAAAGAGTGACACATGTGTAATAAGGCTTTTTATTCAGGAGTACAAAAATAGTTCCATTATAATGAAGCATCATAAATGATAAACGTGTGAACATATCTAACACTATAAACAGTGTCTTTGCTTACTAAAATTGTTAAAATCAATTCAACAATTATTTGCTAAGTTAAATTACAGCGTAGGAATATAAATTCATGCGAATCGGCTCATTAACATATTATATGCACGGCCGTGCCATACCGTTTTACGGCACGGCCAAAACTGCACGGGTATGTGATGAATGTATCTAAATTCATAATCTTAAATAAAAAATTCTTTAAAACTTACCAACGCTGAAAGCAGTATCAACATCATTCGTAAATCCTGAAAAAAATGATAAAGAATTCATTTATATAAATAATTGTATTTCATTAATTTGATAAATGTTTTGTTCAGTGAACTGAAGTTTTATAATGAATTTATAAATTACACAACTTTAACCAGAATCATTAAACATTCTTAAGTATCAAATTATCCTGAACAAACTTCTAGCTAATTTATTATAAAGAGTTTCAAATGTTGAGAGATCTGCTTCAAAATGTATGATCTTTTTGGATACAAAAAATTATAATTGCGTAAAACTAGTTGTCAATAATTCTAGGAGCGTATGAAAAGTAGTGGCAATGAATGCACGACAAAAGCTCCCCCGTCAATTCTGATAGGAGTGGACAAAAGCTCTCCTGTTAATTTTGATAGGGATGGACAAAAGCTCTCCTGTTATGTTACTAATACCGGGGCAGCTTTTGTCCGGATGCCAGTGGCAACAGTGGTGTGTCATCCAAACATTGCTTATTTTCCAAATAAAAGACTTTGTGAGACCTACAAATCAATCTCCGCATGACTGTACACATTTTTTTCCAGACGCAAAAGCCACTCAGAAAATGCATTTTGGAACTACTGTTTATAAACTGGTGTAGGGCACTTTTAAATCCACTTGCACGTTTCGAAGTGGCGCCCCAGTAAGCTTAATTTATTGTATAGTCGCATGGAAAGTGACCGTGGCTATATGGTACTTGTGGTAAAACCTCAATGTGGTTCCCCTGGTCTGTTTTTGTACTACTACGGCTGGGTGATGTGCCGGGTTGTTATCATGTAGCAGCTTAAATCATACCGTTCCCCGCCCCGTTCTTGTGCAGAAAAGGCATTTTCTTTGTGAAATGTACCAGTAACACGAATGAGATCAGGGACTCGAGCTACAATGCCGTCTAAGTCAAAGAATAAAGCATACATAACCCGACTGACGTTTCTGCCCCGCTGAGCAATAACGGGCCTCTCGTTATTTTTACCTACCAACATTTTATTATTGTCTTCAAAAGAGTACAGCCACGCCTTATACGTCTAGGATCCTTGTTTTTATATATTCGACGATATGGGTAGAAACTTTTTCTATATTTCCCTATTTTGCTGAGGGTATGACAAATACAGTATCCAGCGTGCACAAACATAACGCTAAAATCAGGAAAACCGCTGACAAATTAAGGCCCGTTAATAATTTCTGCTTCGCTGTACACATGTACATTTTTCTCTATCATTGCTTTAACAGAATTTAAGTCTTTGTCAGACACGGCAGTCAGAAAGAAGGCAACCAGGACGAGCCTCATCCTTGATGCCAGTCCTTCCCTCATTAAAGAGAGACACCAAGTGGTCAATAATACGCAGCGTAGTGCCCCTATATCCTTTGTCCAAGTCGGCTTTAATTTCTGATGCGCCCGCTAATCTTACAATATGCCCTGTGCTCTTCAAGAAACAAAGAACAGCGTATAACTCATTATTATGGTAAATAATGCAAACATAATAATAAATAACATGAACAGCGTCTAGGTATTTGGAGTGAACCTACTTACTATATACCCATTTACATGTATAAAAACATTAATTGTATTAATGAAGTTGTAATACAGTATAGTATTCGTAGATTTATCACATTTACTGATCATATCGAACAAATAATGTTCGTCGAATATAAAAAATACGATTAAGTTAATGTATATACGAGAACATATTGAAGCTGTATACGATGGTGGATATGCTTGACCATTTCCATAAGTTATGATTTATGTTGTGGTTAATATTTGAATTCAAATAAAAGAGGACATAAGATGGAAGAGTGAGTAGACATTATAGGACATTGTAAATGGTAATTTATCTTATACCCAAACCACGATCAGACAGTGAAGTTAAACATCGCGAGGGATAACAAACAGAACTAATACATTATATATTATCCTCGAGGTGAAGACTATGTGTCAAGTTAGTACAGTCAAACATGTGAATAAAGACCGTATACTTGGGGAATACAAAATGTGGCATCACTTGGCAGGTGGCCTTTATTCAAAGGTCATTTTGTTCCATATGAACAATGATGTTTTAATGTTACATGTAATTTTAAAATGGCCTTTATTCACAGGGTGACCTTTAATCAGAGTTGGCCGCTTACACAGGTTTTACTTTATTAAAGATGAAAAATGCTCAGTGTATTTTTGAAGATGGGATACTCAAGTGAATACATAACCTATATAAACTAATGTTGCTATTGAGAATGTACTGGTATTTACTAGAATATCGCCATGAACCTTAAAATTATTCCCTTTTTAGTGCGCAGTAATAGAAATTAATACGAGCGTTAGGTACGAGATTTTTTTATAAGAAATAAGCAGATATAGAAAATACCTGAAATGGTAAACTGCGATTCCGAGTGCATAGATTGACATCTATATATAAAGCCATGTATTTATACATAAATCCTTGTCTTCATTTTTTCAATCTTGTCCCAGTTTCCGATTATATAATATTAATCCGAGTACGTCGTTCGTAAGTGTATGTATTTATTGTCAATAGAGTGTTGAGTCGTTATATACGCTAATGTAGTACTTCTTTTAATCACTTTTAAATTACAACCGTTTCTTATTTCATACAAAATCCTACGTTTAATTCAACACTATACACCCAAATTCAGAACACTCGAAAAAACATGCTTTACTGTCTACTATTTAGATGAACGACCATCATTTATTTGTGTAATAATTTAGTAAAAAAGATAAAATATTCGCACAAGTTTTTTTTCCTCAATTGTGTTACTTTTTTGGGATTACTTCAGCAAAAGAAATGTGAAACAAGTATGACAGACAGACAAACTCCGTGTATGTGGACACCTGTTTTATTTTCATTCATTGCGTATAATCGACTTGTATGTATTCCTCTGGTCAATGTTTTCATTTAATTTTATAAAAAGTTTATCACCAGTTTAGCTTATTGTTCTTTTACAGTAAAATAATTTATGTAACAAGAGTGTATATACATACCATACAGGGTGAAGCTCCGCTTCTAGTCGGGTCAATGAACGCCATCATTAATATGCTGTCCGCATACGAAAAAAATATTCATTAAAACGTATGCAATAAATTCGAATCGAATTTTAATTTTCAGAATAACTTAATTAAATCCATGAATTAATTTTGTCAGCTAATTATTAAATATATTATCTTTATTGAGATGCATTCAACTGAATATTCAGCATCAAATTGCAATTCTTTGCTCTAAATATACAAAATATGATGTTACACGCAGTTGTCACTGTTAACATGCAAACTAAAATCCGTGGAAATGTCGCCTTATTTTGCTTATATACACAATTTTAATTGAATAATCCTAAACCGATAGAAAAAAACGCGCATTTTTACGCAATATAAAAAAAACTGTTAAGTGATCTGAGAAGACGAATATTTGATATAGATGGTAAAGAGTGACGAATGAGTGAACATGTCCTACATCAAATTAAGGTTTGGGATGGAAGAATTGATTTGACAAAATATTCATGAAATCATCCGAACAAAGATTTTATCAGAAACGTCTCATTATATTAAATATAATTAAGTATACAAAAAGGCGGTCCGTTCAAAGCGCTTGTGACGCGTTGGTTTTTTTTATGTAGTACGTTATATTCACCAAAATGTTTTACTAAGTCGAAATGACAGGTGCTATTTGTAAACATATACATCACTTTTCAAATTCATAAACCCATTATATTGAGCATTTGATTTCATAAGACGAAAGTTCTTTCGAAAACTAATCGACCTAACCAGGAATTTACATTGATGTAATCAGAGACACATAGATACTAGTAATATGTTATCTCTGTCTCTGATGTAATGAAGAGTCCCTGACCTTACTAATATTCGGTTCGGATTGTCTTCAAGTGATATAACTTTATTAACTGAATAGGATCCGTCTAAGAATGGTAACTCTGTGTACACGACTAAACACTTAAATAGTTCAAATCATAAAGAAACGCATAACGCTTTATGAGTATTTCACGCTTATTTTTATCATTACGCACGTCGGACTTAATTGATGAACACCCGCACACACAACACGCGCGCATGCATACGCATAAACCAGAAACACAAGTTTTGCATTCCATTAAAGTGCCAACCATAGTATGTATCTCCCAAAAATACGACACTACATCATCAAACCAGACCATCATTATAGTTGGACACCGAGTTCAAATCACGATCTTTGTTTTTTTCAAAATGCTTACGTAAATATGATTATTTGATCAATAAAACTATAGCATAGCTGCGCAACAATACAGTCTGGTTTGCAAATGAACCCGTTTGACTAGATGCACACAAATTGGAGTCATACTGACTAATCTGCTTGGTTAGTATTTGTTCAAAAAAGACCATAAAAGTGTTGAAATACAAGACATTCATCTGGGTTCAATAATTACTCACTATGCGATGATAAAAAAGTATCCAAGGACATAGGTTCATACAAAATAGTTTAACAAAGGACAACAAATGAGTGACAATTCTTTGAATTTAAAAAAGAAACTGGGAGGTAAAGAAAATATTTTGTAGTCCCTGTTTAAGTCATTTAGTTGATACAAGCACATTACTTTTATTCAGTCATTTGCAGATAGCCACATGCAAGTAAGTGGAAATACAAATGTATAGTACAGTATAAATAATTATCACAGTGTACTTACATTAACAGTCAATGACATTTTCTTATTTGTTTCAGTGCCATTTTTCAATGATATTTCAATTATATAAAGAGACAGGTTCACCTAACTAGTTTCATGAACAGTATTCCAATCAGTAATAACTTGCCTTTCCACATGTAGCCAGCAACTTCTCCACATATGAAAGAAAAATCATTATTCTTGTCAATTTTTGCTAGAATGGTATGAACTACCACATTCGAACCCAGATCAACAGGATAAAGTCTGCGCAGTAACCACATGCAGCCAAAACCTGATATTTTCATATAGATAAACAAGAGGGCCAAGATGGCCCTATATCGCTCACATGACAATCATTGTTTACTCATTAAAACATTGTTTTGAACCTGTGTCATGAGGTCTGCTGATATCAAGGTTTTCCTGTGATTCGACCCGGTGACCTAGTGTCTGACCCCAGATGATTCATGTTTGAACTTGACTTACTTATAAATCATTAAAACAAACATTCTGACAAGGTTTGGTGAAGATCTAATCAAAACCATGACATCTACAGCGTGAACAAGGTTTACTTAAGATTTGACCTCGTGACCTACGGTAGTTTTTTACCCTAGATGACCCATGTTCGAATTTGTCTTACATATTATTAAGACAAACATTCTGACAAGTTTTGGTGAAGATCCAATCAAAATTTGAGATCTACAGTGTAAACAAGCTTTTCCTAAGATTTTACCTGGTGACCTAGACGACCCATGTTTGTACTTGGTCTATATATACATATTAAAACAAACATTCTGACAAAGTTTCATGAAGATCCAATCAAAACTGATTTCTAGAGTGTTCACAAGGTTTTCCCTTAATTGGCCCTGGTGACCTAGTTTTTGACCCTAAGTGACCCATTATTGAACTCGTCCGAGATTTTGTTGATATTAACATTCTGACCCAGTTTTGTGAAAAGTGAACTAAAAAATGTGGCCCGGCACGACGCCGGACGCAGACTGATCACAAAAGCTCACCCTGAGCACCAAGTGCTCATGTGAGCTAAAAAACCTGTTATCAAATGATAGCGATTTGCTTACTGTAGTAAGTCACCATTGAAAATGTCTAAATTAATGTCTAACAGAAACCAGTAGAACAAAAATCTTCCATTTTTTGTGCTCATTTATTTGACAAACAACAGTGTCACAATATTGTAAATTAATAACAAATCAATCTGTCAACAAATGCAACAAGAAATGTAGAAAAGTATAACAAATATAAAACACTCATAAAAATACACATATAAATTATCAGATTACATTGTATAAGAAAACAAACAACTTGAATATAAATAAGAAAGTAAACATATAGTGATTGATGCTCCTATGAAAAAATCTACCTATCTCACACTTTTAACATAGATCTTACATACATGTAGAGCAGTAAAATCCCTGAAAACAATTCCGGTTACAGGACAATTTTTCAAGCCCCTTTTTTTCGATATTTTTCAAAAGCTCTCTGAAATTCTCTGAAAACCGGATTTTTGGCCTAGTCCGGAAGAGGTCTGGTTTTCAAGGGTTATACTGTACATATTTTTCACTGCCTAATACATAACACATACACATTGAATCTGTTTGAATTTATAAAAGAGGGCGTTTCTAAACTAGCCATAATGAATAATGTGTTTATTCATTTTTATTTATTCATACTTGTAGCATATAATGAAAAATAACTGAGTCACTTGGATTGATTATAACATAAAAAACATGTTAAAACAGACTGATCGGATGGAATGACAGCTTGGTGTAGTGGTAAATGAATTACTGGATATAGGATTCTAACATCTTGAATATGCAATAACGCATTTTAAATACAAAAGCAGATTTTTATATTGATCTTGAGAATAGAATTTTACAATGAACGCAAATACAGTCAAACCTGTGAACAAACTTGATGCCACCCTTGGGAAAGACAAAATATGACCTTCATTGACTTGATTTGTGGCCTTTCTACAGAGAACACCTTGTTCTAAATAACCAATGATGGTTTTTAAAAGAATGACCTTAATCCACAGGGTGGTCTTATTTCGGGGTGGACACAAACACAGGTTTGACTCAAAGTGAAAGGTACTTAATTGACACAAAATCAATTTTTGGCTGTATAGGCTACTTACATGTATACCTAATAATAGTCCTTATTATAAGGTATCAGTAGCCTGAACACCCAAAAATTGTGATCTGACTGTATTCTTACTTATAAACATATATGTTTAATCTTGTATTGTACTATACTGAAATCACACTATTTTTCAAACATCTAATTAACAGGTGTATTTAACTAACTAAAAACAAAATATAACAATATAAAATATTCCACATATTTTTACCTTATCCAGCTTTATGTTTTAACAAAATTATGCGAGAAATATAACATTAAAATATCTGATTATTTAATGTGAAGCACAACCTGTCAAAGAAGCAAATGTTCACATACATAACACTTCTATCAAAATGGGTGAATCTTCACTAGAAACAATTTCTTCTAAACCAATATGGTTAATATGTAGAGCTGACAGTGATCAACTCACAGTTCCCAAATCAGTAAAAGTTGTTAACATTATATACTAAGTTTGATCACTTAATTAAAAGATTAGTGGGTTACATTTTAAGTGACAATAATCAACATTATGCTATAGTAACAAGTGAAAACAAAACATCGTAAATACATAATGTGGACATCAACAGTTTATGCTGCTAAGAATCAGATTTGAAATACTTTGTGAGCCAGTATATATATATATAATTATACATATTATTGGTGGTCTAGCTGTGTAATATCTGATCCTATTCAAATGTACAATAAATATAAAATCATGATAAATAAATCATGATAACCTCTATAAACTAACACATGATGGGTTTAACATACTTACAAACTCCCTTCATACTTATCTCCCTTAGCTGTACAAACTAACCAAAGCCTTGACAATTAACCAAAGCCTTGACAACATATCAATAAGAGATAGATCTTTTTCTTTTCCATTAGTTTATTCAATCAACCATCTACATTAGTGTAATTTCTTAGTGAAATTTGGTCTAGTTGCCTGTCTAATTTAATTGGTTCCCATCATAATGATGGAAATTAATAATGTAGTGTCAGGTAACTCCAGAGTTAGTGAAATATGACAAGGACAAAGTCCATGTCAAAATTAATGAATAAAATATGACAGACTAAGGGAGGTAATCTAATGAAAGGTGTTCAAGTCTATTAATACTGTCATTAACCTATACACTTAACAACGATAAATTTTCTAACTAAACAGAGAGTGGCACTGATAATATATCAGTTAATATAGTCGAGACTTTTTATCATACATAAGTGCTTTACCTAATATTAGAAAATTATTTCAGACTTTCAAAACATCTACATTCAATTTATTAGTAATGGAAATTCAATAAGCGGATTACGTGATACCATACACAACTACGAACGTGTAATAAAATATCAAACCAAATATGTCTGGTTATGTTGTTTAGTATAGCCAGACTGACATTTTTATAGAGCTTATTTTTTAAGATATTCCATAAATAAAAAAAGCTCATTCATAAAATCAGACAAGAATTACATAACACTATACACTTACTAGTAATTCATGGCAAGATTGCAACAATCAAAATTCAAAAGTTCTACATTAATGGCAAACCAAACATTCAAACATATAATGTACTTGGATAATAAAATTTAATAGCAATAACTACTAATTTTGGCAAAATAATTAAACATTAAAATTAAATAAAATGTGCATTAATATTTCAATATATCAAATTTTAATGCATATTACGCCAATAAATGCATTATTTATCATGTTTAGATAAGAAAAGATAATGATTTATGTTAGATAAATACAGCAACACAGATTTAAGATATGCTTAAAGTCAGTTGTCACCTAACTGTCAAAGTAATTAACATGGTGATTCTAAATGTGTTCTGAATATTAATGACATTGAATCTGTTTTAAACTAAGAATAAAATGCACTGACTAATACAAGGAAGTGGCATTAAATTACATGGTACAGATTACAGTCATTTCATGAGATAATTTGCAAACTGACAAAGATTTACCCTGAAGTTAACTGAGATACATCTGTTGCTGTAAAATACAATATGTATCTTATCTATGATTCAAATACTTGGATGAACTAAGAACAAAACAATGTTATCTAGAGTGTTACAAAAAAACAACATAACACATAAAAGAAGAACACAACAGAAGATATACAAGTGATAAATACTGAAATATCAGCTGTAAGACATACATGTACAACAAGAACTTGAGATAATTATTGCGTAAATCACACTCAATGTAAAACATTTGATGGGATATTATAGACAAAGACATACCCAACTGACTGTACAGATACAGAAGTGTCTGACATAGACACAGTGAATTCAACATATTGTCATTGCAAATTCTAAAACAACATTTTGACAAACTACTTTTTTATCCCACTGGCCACAGAATACAGATGTGCACAGTCTCCCAAAAAACGTATCCCTACACCAATCAGAAAAGTCATAGCAAGCAAGTGACATTAACTCTTATTCTGATAAGTCTGGCGTAACAAATGTCAAATAAGTGTAACTCTAGTTTCATGTGAACAAAGTTTCTGAATTATATACAAACCGATGCTTTCAAGAACAGATAAGAGTGTAATTTTCTACTAATTGTATAATTGTATATAAGCATTCCATGACATTAGACTTAACTTTCTGTTTCTGAATATGTTGGATTTCACAAAACAGATTAACTTACATTCATTCTAATTAAACAATCATTAGAATCAAGTTGTGTTTTCTAATTTATAAATTTTACTTAAAAAGTTACAGTTTTAAAACAAGCAAGGTTTTAACTTCATAAATACAATAGGTACATGTAGGGCTAATCCTAAGATTCTACCTGAAGTAGTTAGACTACATATCTGGACTAAGTTCACAAATCAAACACTTTCATTTTCAACATGTCATGTAGGTTATAAGACTGATCAATATCATAAACAAATAATCTTTGATTGTAATTTAATGTTAATATAAATAAATAAATAGAAACAAAAATAAATGTTTAAAACAATATGTATGTAAGACAATTATCATACTTCAACAATAAACAAAACAACATTGCAAAAGAAAAGGATTGCACTATAACAAAATGCACATCACAGAATTCTAAAGACAAAATGTCATGTAAAATTGTATGAATCAATAACATACACATACATGTATATAAATTATGTATTAGTAGAAATCACAAAGCAAAAATAATACAAAAACAATCATATACAAAACACAGCAAAGTTAACATTAAAGATTGTTTTTAAATATTACAGAGATATAGAATTATATCAACTATTGAATCTCCGTGTCAAACTGGACACATCATCATGGTCAAAATTTTGATTAAATAACAGAATATGCATGGATATGACAGCAAAATGTTATACTAGCATTATGATAAAAATAGAGAAAATTAAGACATATAAGTTTACAGGTTGTATTAAATATTACAACAAATACAGATCTCAATAAAGAAGAAAGTCAATAAAACCAATGTAACAGATCTTGTAGTACATGACATAGAACACATTCCGTTCCAGTTCAGAAGACATCAATATTTCTAAATCTTTAACAGCCCTTTTTTATCATTTTGGGGAATTTGTATCACGAAACACAAATATTTTTCTAATTATAGGCAAATTTTTCTCCAAGTGGAAAAAAAAAAATTTTACTTTTGGGAATGGGGCAAAATACTGGACCCAAAAATGGCATAAAAAGTCCTGTTTAAGAAACAGTTATTTCATAAAAATGATATTCTCATAGGTAAAATCAGATTCCAATTCCACATACCGGTAATCATGCAAACATTTCTCTTATCTTATATAATTGCAAATAAATGAAAATCTTGCAGACATACTTTGCTCTGGGACAGGGTGCACACTTGTTCAATCAAAGTACTGAAAGTACTCATGGAAACTGAACTTAATAGACTTGCACTGCAGCAAGCAACGTTAATTGGTTTAACCGTTTAACTATTGCGTGGCGGATGTAGAAAAACATAATACTTTGGTCCACATCAAAAATGCATGCGCACCAAGTGAGTGATGACTATGGAAAGCTGAACTGTCACTCAGTTTCCAAAAATGATAGATTATTTCAATACATACACATAATACTCAAATATTCATATTCATTATATACAACTAAAGACTAACAACATTCTTCTTCATGTATTATGAAGAAAATATTCATGTCCAAAAATTGTGTGATGAAACTTTTAGAAGCCATGATGGTAGAATGAATAATTGTAACATTTATCCGGTATGACTGACAAACACATCGAGGGCTCAGCGCAACACTATCATAACTTGTTCTTATTTCAATATGAGTTACGACACTTTTGCGTTGAACCCTCGACATGCACTTTGAAGAGAGTGATTTGTGGGATGGCAAAAAATAACTTAATTATAAGGAAAATCAAATTCATTGAGCTACATGTAAGGGCTATGGGGCAGCTAAAAATCACACCCCTAAGTTCACAAAGGCAATTCCATTGATACTGTTATGAGTGTAAAGTGATGAAATATAACCTTCATTCAACTTCACATTATCTTAAAATGATCTCCCTGTCTTATTATTTGTAAGTTATACAACATGAGACAAAAACAACAACATAGTAGTGGCTTCTAATACAAAAGATGTGTATACAATAGTTAGAATTAATACAAAACAGACAATGAAATTTATTTCCTGAACCTTAATGCAAGAGAAGGTGACTACTGTTAAACACAAGCAATTCTCTGATATGGCTGAGTGTGAAGCTTTTAAACTGCTTCAGCTGATTAAGGCAGGCTTCTCAATAACAACCGGCCTCAGGCTGATTTATCCGCTTAGAAAAGAGTTTGGGCCAGTTAGAAATCTCGAAACTTTAACAATATTACTGGAAAATTTCCTGGACCCCCCAGCAGGCCTGTTAGTCTAGATTTAAGGTCTGTTGGCCACAAACTTATTGAGAACCCAGCAAGGATGATTGAGGATGACAAAATTAAATCAGTCTCTAATAAAAATGTATGTTTAAACTATTTTGTATATTTTGTACCTGTATCCTTACATCTAAACATATATAAACTACACATTTCCATTTTATTTTTAAGAACTGGAAATTCATTGATGCATTATAGATTTACACTTTGTACTATTCACAAGGCCAGTGGCCTACATCATTTGAATAAAGTTGTTGTTGTTGTATAACAATTACCAAAGTCATGCTTTATACAATAACCACAAAAAAATGTAAGCTAATCAATGGTATTTTTCCTTTGTTTGGCTTCTCTTTCGATTCGGTCCTTAGCTCGATGATGAAATATATAGATAACTAGGGCGTTTATTGCTATGGAGAGGAACACGGCACCAAATGTATTCCATATAGTCGGTTCATCTTCAAGTCTCTTAATGCTTTCAAGATGTTCATGTATATCGGTATACATGCCGTCAATTTGTTTCAGGTTCATCAACATTATACAAACATGAAAGATTTGGTGACTATGAAACAAGAAGTCAAATTTCCCAGGAAAAAAACGCTGAGGAATATCAGATCCAAAAAAGAAACCGGAAGTTAAAAACCAGAACATTTGAATTGTATGGTCTTCAAGACTCTGGTCCCATCTAACCGTTGTTGGACGTTCCTGACGTATATAGTATAAATACATTCGATGTACAATCGGTATAATAAGCCAGCTGTATATGGATATAACAGAGGAGAGTTGCCAGATCTTTCTGGTAAAGGGATATGGTCTAGAATATTTGGTCTTAGAGTGGCTTCCAAAAACACAAACTATGATTGATAAAATGACTGCAACAGGCACGGCCATTTTATAAAGGTATGTATTAACAAGCGATGGATGTGTACAGTAAAAGTAATGAATGATAGTACTTCCTAATCCAAAAAGTCCTATACCGGCATAGTCAACAAAAAAGCAAGTATAGTGAAGCTGCTCAGATTTATGATGAAAAGTATGAGCTGCGAAACTGCAAAAATACATTATAACCATGGTGATAGAGCCGGCAAGCATAGGATACATCCATGGGTCGTTGTAAGCATTAAACTCGTATGAGATCTTGTATATTCTTCCCATGGCTATCACACAGCCTACCAGATGTGTCCATGCATTCATACATTCATTGTGTCGCTGAAACAAGCTGAGGAGGTAGTAGTACCATGGCTGATGAATGGCTCGAAATCCTGTTTCAACATGAGGCTCATGGAACACAACTGGCATTGTATCTTTTGGTCCAGTTGGTGGGAGCCTCTTTATTAATTTCTGTATAGGCATTTTCTGAAAAAAAAAAGAATAGCTGGGTTAGTCTTAGAACCAGTCATTTTCACAATGAATTACTTTGAAAAAAGGAAGGAGGAAAGTTTGTAGTACTTAGTATGAAGTATGGTATTAGTAGATCTATAATGTACTATTGATATTAGTTGTGGGAATTATGTATTGATTTATTAATCATCCTGATCAGCAGTTTCAGTCAGTAGAACATCTGACTTAGTGTTGCAAGCAAGAAAGTAGCGGGTGCACACCTTTCATCAGTACATTGCTTTCCTCCTATCGCACAGGCAATATCAATTATAATTTATTATTAGATGATATACATAACAGTCAAGCTAATCAATTAAATTGAGTGATCTATCTACAGTACATGTATCTTAGTATCTATATCTATACTGCACATATTCAAAACTGAACATCACAGCAGTTGGTGGAAAGGCAAGTTGTATATATCAAGGGTATAAACTAATTAAAAACAAAAAATACATGTAGTTAAAAAATCTTGCAAGGTTGTCACAGAAAACAGAACTATTTACAATATTAAAGCATGTAGTATGCTGTCACAAATTTGTGAAGCATACTCATTACTGGGTGCACTTACACTGCAGACTTTAACTCCTTAACAGTTTCCAAGGATGCTCCATGTGCTGGAAGTACATTCCAGAGGGGAATGAATCAATCATATTCAATGATCCTTGGAAAAGGAAACTTGTGAAATACAAAATAATACAGTCCATACATTCCTTGAATCATTCTTTGTTGTTTGTGGTGCATCTGTTCCTTTTATTCGACCAACATATTTTAATCTTACACACTAGAGACGAACTAGTCTAATTTACTTATGAACGTCATTGCAGAACAATATTCGGAATTTATTAAGTTACGAAATTTCCGAGAACGAATAGAAAATTGGGAAAACTGTTAAATCTTTAGATAAATGAAAAATCCAATAATATGCCAGTCAGGTATACCTTCTAGTAAATAAACATATACTCACGCTTGATTAATAAATCTTCCTGAATATCAATAATCAAACCGAAAGCCCTTTGGTGGACTACACCATGAAACGAGAACCAGCTTACAACGGAAAATGATTAGTTCGAGCTAACACCCGACCATAACCGTACAGTATGGTACCGTACATGAAAACACGCATGCCTTGACAAGTGTGGACATAATTTTTTCGTAGCACTGGGGTTGAACAAGAATGAACATGAATAATTTCATATACAAATGTACATGAATATAAACATTTACTGTTATGGATTACTGTGTATATATGTTAAATTATCTATAATGCTTATGAGAACCAGGGATGCTATATTACATCCATGTGAGAACTAAATACTGAAAAATATTTTTTTATAGAAATATGCACAGGACTGACATGTGGTCCTATTGAATAATTTTTTATAAGAATATTAATTTTCTCCTAAAAAAAACAATGTATAGTTTAATTAGGCCTTTGGCCTTACATATATAACAGGGATGCTATATTATATACATCAGCCTTTTTTATTGTTTGGGGAAACAGCTAAACGTCGGGTCTCTTTGATAGGGGAAATTTGCACCGTGAAACACCAAATTGGGGAATGTTTGTCTTATTTTTTTATTAGCTTCGTGAATGATTTTTTTTAATTTGGGGTAATTTCTCTCTCTCTCTCTCTCTATATATATATATCATATATTTTTATGTATATATAGGTATTTTGTGCATGATATTAAGGACTTATATATAAGTCCTTGAAGATATTGTCCCAGTTATATTCATATACATGCAAAGACAATTCAGTTTGCATTCAATAAGAAGATACATGCATTCAACATCAAACTCAGTGCATTGAAACAGATTCACGAGGAAATGGCAGCTTGGATGGGAAATCGATCAGAGACCTATACATATATTTTTCACCATTCTTTGACTCATTTATCAAATGCATTCACTCCCTGATTCACTGAACACTTTTAACTACATGCATATACTTAAAGGGCATCTATTATACACACAAAACTGAAACTATTTTTTATTGGTTATATATATTTTCAAGGACTTATATACATACATATATATATAAGTCCTTGATATTTTACATGTCAGTCTAGATAATGTTATATGACAAAATTTTGCGTGAAAAACAACAAATTTGAGTCATAACAATTAAAAATTGTGTATATAATAAAAGTCAACCATCCATGATAAACATAAAATGATAAACAGCTGATATTAAATTAACATCTTTGTATAACATGCAATTTACGATTTTGGATTAAAGGTACCGGATACTTGACTTTTCGCCCTTCCCGAAAGTAAATAAATTGGTTCCCGTTCAGCAGACAGAGTCAGCCAGAAACCGTATACGGTCGGCACTGCGACTCTGCAACCAGTATATTCCGGAAGTAGCATGTCCGTCAGTGTCTTGTAAACGTCAAACACTTTTGACTGGGATAATTTCTAATTGAATAATTCTCTGACAAACTAAAGACAATGTCCAATGATCACAGGAACGAAGTTGGTAAGGTATTAAACGATGCTTCAAAACCACTGAAGGAGAGATTTAGAGCTCTGTTTACTCTTAAAAACCTGGGAGGTCATGATTCCATCGACTTGATTGCGCAATCGTTTCAGGATAGTTCGGCGTTGTTAAAACATGAACTTGCCTACTGCCTTGGACAGATGCAGGATCCGTATGCAATATCTGTGTTGGTGAAAGTTCTCGAAGATAAATCTCAAGAAGCTATGGTTCGGCATGAAGCTGGTATGATGATTTCATTTCTAAATATGCTTTCTTTCGGGTTAGTCGAAGGGGCTTTGACGATGATACGTTTGCATTGCAGTTCATCGTCAAAGCCACTTGTTCTTTAAAAGCTAACAGGTAAACGACTCAATCTGAGTCGCGTTCGTTTTCCTATTTAACGCACAAATTTCCGTAAAACTTGTGTACAATTCGATGAAATATAGTATAATCTATCAATATGACCAAAAATATACCTTCAACAGACGAAAGTTATCAAACATTTTGCCGATGTTTCATACTACCCATAATTTCAAAATTTTCCTTGTAAATGCTTTGGATTATGTCCGTAGCATTCCGGAAAGCATGTAAATTGATCTGATTCAATAGACGCATGAACAAGCGTCTTAAGCTGTTGACTTTGTAAGAGGACAATTCCATAACTAAAATGGTCAACAAGACGAAATAAAAAAGACCAATTTAGTTATGGGACCCAGAACTACTTTCGGGTATACTATTTTCGGATATTACATAATTTGTTTGTTTATATCGAGTTTTACGCCCCTTTTTAACAGTCAGAGTCATATGAGGTGGACAGTTTACCTAACCATCGTTCCTGGGAAGAACCATTACTAAACTTCCATCCTCCGTATAAAGCAAATGCCTGCTTTCTCACATAAAGAGACATATATTATATGGGTCTGAAAAAAAAAGTTTGTTTGGAGTGCTCCGACCTGCAATTTTAGCACTAGGTAGGTAGGTAGGGATTTTTATTTTTTTACTAGGTAACAATAGTAAATAGTAATTAAATTCCCCCCAAAAAAACGTTTGATTTTATATATTTGCTAGGATTTTCTTGAGTTGGTAGGAGCACTCCAGACAAACTTTTTTTTATTTTCAGCCTGGTCGGTCGCGAATGACTATAAATGTATTAAGCAGGGAACCGTGCCTCAGTTTTTTGATAAAGTCCTTCGTTTGTTAGACACTTGACTTCTGTACCAAGAACCCCGCTGTTTATTACGTAATACTCCACAGGACTCTCCTTTGACCCTTAAAAATTAAAATGGCACTTTGACTCTTGAAATGTGCAAAATAAGGTTTTTGACTCTTAAGAATTGGAAACAAAGTGTCAAATTTACTATTACATTAGTAGGAAATTTGTTGACTCTTAAATTTCTTTCAGCTAAGGGTCATTTTGACCCCCAACTTTTGAAGTCTATGCTCCATAGATAAAGAATGGAAACAAGTATCAAAATTCTGAGGCACGGTTCCCTAGATTAACATTTCCGCTACAAAATACCGAAAACCGCTTTGAAATCCGTCATCAAATAAGACAGCAATGTTAATTTGAAAATGACACCTACTGTGTTTTTTTAAGCTGACCAATTTACAATTAAAGTGTTGGATCATTATCGTCTCATGAAATCAACAAATTTGACGCACCCCATTCAATTTTGATAGCCAATCAAAATTGCTTACCGGTATGTTTACGGTTCAATAATTGAAACCACGCCCAGGTTTGATGTCTAGTAAGAGGTTTTATAACAAATTTTTGTCATAATGAATTAATAGTATCATATCGTGCCGATACAATGCACATTACATTAGAGATGTTTAACGCTGAAATGGAAAAGTCGATAAAGGGGTGCAGTATTTATCGCTAATTAACACCATGTTTGAGCGTTCGGTTAGAATTTTTTGCTGCTTGGTATGAAAGTATGATATTTAATCTTTAAATAATGTAAAATATCATTTTACGTTATTTTAGCGATTATAACCAAGCCAGATACCTTAAATCATGAAGCCATTTTTTGGTGATTTATTTTGTAATTGCTGTTTGTTGACATTCTGTTCAATGGGAAATACGACTTCATTTTTGGGAAAAGTATAGCATTTTCAGGGGAACATATATCATTTATGGGCTTGGTGAGTCAGCCCGTAAATAAAGGCTGTAAAATATGCGAAAAAGTCACTGTGAACCAAATAAGTGTGCTGAACTAAGTTTATTGACTGTTGACTAAACTGGATTCAAGAATATTTATAAGTTATTTGAATGAAGTTTTACAACTGATTTGGGTCTTTTGTAGGAGAAGCTCTTGGTGCAATTGGTAACATGGAAGCAATGCCTATCTTGGAGCAGTACAGCATAGATCCAGTTACTGAGGTGAGACATATTATGATTATTTAATTGTCCTAAAGCTTTAATACTTTCATAGCTGATATTCTGATGAGGTATTTATATTTTAGTTTTAGAAAAATAGATGACCTAGCTAAACTATTCTGACAATCAAGCACAACAAGATGATGAATTTACTTAAATTTTATATAAATTATATAATGTTATGTGTTAACTAGGATGTCATAAATTTATTTATTTACACATTCATGAATATATAGCTTCTTAAGTTTTGTTTGTGGATTGTGTAGGTAACATAAATAGACTTATTTTTCTTTGATTTTTAGTCTCACTACATGTAATTAAATATAGGTCAATATTGCTTGGAATTTTCTTTTTCTTTGTTTGATTATTATAAATGCAAAATATGGATTCTTATGCCTGCACAGTGTTATCTTATGTAAAGAAAAACATGACAGTCTCATTGACACCTATCAAAAGGCATGTTAACTTTCTTATTTTATTGAAGGTTGCAGAGACTTGTATACTTGCTCTTGAGAGGTTAAAATATTTAGAGAATCATTCCAAAGATACAGAGAATTTATCAACAAACCCTTACATGTCTGTAGATCCTGCACCCCCTAGTACAACACAAGATGTTAACAGTCTCAAACAAACTTTGTTGAATGAATCTCTTCCACTGTTTGAAAGATACAGAGCTTTGTTTTCCTTGAGAAATATTGGAACTAAGGAAGCAGTTGTTGCTTTGGCAGAAGGTAAATTCTCACTATCATGAGGAAGTAAATCATTATTATCTCACAGACTGTAATGAATCAATTACTTAAAAGCGAATGAGTCAAAGCTCTAGTTTTTCACTTACCCAGTTCTTCTATTGGGAGCAACTAATTTGTTAGTTCTGGAAATGTCTTGAGAATTACTTAAAATCATCAGAGTTAATTGTCAAGTTAATGTATATGTCTGTATAGAAATTATATTAATGTAGTGCTATATGTGTTTTAACCTGATCTGAAATTAATTTATTATAATTTATAACATGAGGTTCCGGTACTATTATTTTGCTAAACAGTTACTGAAAACTTGTTGAATGTATTGTTTGTACATGTCTATAATATGATATTGTTTATCTTGACAGGTTTGCAGTGTAAGAGTGCTTTATTTAGACATGAGATAGCATATGTGTTAGGACAAATACAGCATGATGCTTGCGTCGAACAATTGACTTGTAACCTTAAGGATGTACAAGAGAGTCCAATGGTCAGACATGAATGTGCTGAAGCTTTGGGTTGGTATATAATGTAAAATATGTCATAATTTTACAGATCTATGTGTCATGTCTGGCATTTCATTACATACTAGAAATACAATCATAAATATAAACAAGGTTTAGCATATTATTTTTAGCTCTGCTGTTTTCGAAGAAAAAGTCAGGCTATTGTGATCACTGCAGTGTATGCATCTGTGCAAAAGCTTTGATGTAGCTCATAACTCAAAACTATAAGAGATAGTAACATGAAACTAAATAGGTGGATAGATCTCCGTGAGGCGGCAAACAGACGAGCGTTGGCACCGCTTGCGGCGCTCTTGTTTTATATATGCTTTGGTATTTCAGAGTTATTTCTAAGTTACTTTTATGTATGCTAAAATGGAATCTTAACTTAGTATTGATATATCAGTTTAAGTTACAAAGTAAAGATTGTAATTTACCTGGTAAAGTGATTATAAGCATACATTTCAATGTACTCTTTCTGTTTACAGGTTCGATAGCAACAGAAGAATGTATGAAAATTTTGGAAGATTATTTACATGATAAAGAGCGTGTTGTTAAGGAAAGTTGTGTGGTTGCATTGGACATGTGTGAATATGAAAATAGTGAAAACTTTCAATATGCAGATACAATGGCTCGTATAAAACAAGGGGAAAATCTGATGGGTTCAACATCCTGATGACTTTTACTTTGACAGTGGTTTTATTGATAATAGTTTGATGGAACATTAGACACTATTTATATGTAGCCTACAATCATATGATGTTGCACATGGATGCAGATTTGCTTTCTACATGAATAGCTTTTTGTAGATCGATGTATGCCATTTTAACTATGGTTGATCCATGGTTTCCAAATATTCTTCCCAAGCAATTAATGAGCAAAATTTGTGAAATATAAACATTTATTGTATGGAAAAAGAAATCTCTGTTGCAATGTATTGTATATAATATTTTTGTGGATATTTAGCTAATGTAAAGTCTTTTTGACACATGGCTTTGATTTTACAGACATTCTTAATATTATATACCAGTACTTCCAGTGTCCTTATTGATATGAGACTTACATTTCTATTTTCTGCTGGAAAATATATGGTTAAGAATTACTATTGCTTGTTTTCTTTATATATCATATTGTATGTCTTGATAAAAAAGCACTATGAGTATCACTGAAACATGAGCATAGTATATATGTATGGAATGATATTTACTACCGGTAGGTAAAAATTAAACAATGCCTGCTTACAATTACAATTCACTCATTGACACTGCTAGTATGCTTACTGGTATAGTCAGAATGCATGGTGACACCATCACCACGCTTGTTGACAATGATAGCATGCTTGCTGGAAGT
This sequence comes from Lutraria lutraria, assembly GCA_964023205.1. Lineage (NCBI taxonomy): Eukaryota > Metazoa > Mollusca > Bivalvia > Venerida > Mactridae > Lutraria > Lutraria lutraria. Next base: position 16,446,368 of record OZ026838.1, read on the forward strand.
TACATCTTGCATGCTGTTAAGACTGATGTCTATATCATAATTCATCTGTCCAAATGACAGGGCAACGTAGCTGAGAGTGTATTTAAGCATTGACATTTTTACATTTCACAGTTACCACACTTCCAGAACAAAATACACGATGTGATCACAGAATATGAAAGATGCAGTCAGCCACTAATCAAGTTGAAATTAAGCGTAATGTAAATTGCAAAATTGCATGTCACCATGACTTTTTTGTTACATCTGTCGGTGCGTTTTTTTGGACAAAACAAATTCGCAAAACGACGTATTTAGCATTGCATCTTCATTATTTCCGTGCACATTTATACATTGCAAAATATTATCACAAGCAGATCATGTCCAAAATATGGAAACGGGCGATTGGGAGTACGCTGCAGCAAACAAACGAAAAAGACATAGTACAAATCTGTTGTCCCCATCCCAATTTGGTTTAGAGTTTAAATCAACTGATATGGACTCCAAATTGTCAATGTTTTTTTTAAGAAATTTTGAACCTGACGATGGATCAAGCCAATACACATAAACTCATTACGAATTCTGATCGATTCTACAAACATATGAGCAATAAAATCAACCGTGAATATTGTGGATGTTACCAATCAACAATCATCCCTTTTAAAACATTGACATACAAGTCCATTGATATCGAAGCGTGTGGACGCCGCAACAACCTGATATTCCGTGGGATTATTGAAAGTAAAAACGCTAACTGTACCTCTCAAGTGTTTAATTTTTTGGCAAACGTAATGCAGTTGGATACGGAAGGCATGCACATTTCCTGTGCACATTGGCTTGGTGTAAGGCGGAACGATCACCAAGACCAATTATTGCAAATTTTATCCATTCTAGTGCTGTAGAGTTTATACTTTCAAATGCAAAAACATTGAAAACGTGTCCAGGCAGAGATTTTCCCAAGGATATAATTATCAGAAGCGCTTATATATAAATGGCCATTGTTTAAAAGCACAAAACAATCAAATACTAACGTTACGAGTTACGCGCAAATAATTTACGAGGCTAAACTTATTTGTGACAATAAGGTGATCAGTGATGAGTTCCCTGACTGGCATCATACTTTGAACACAAATGGATTGGTTGGTATTCATCAAATAGAAGAAACGACTGACAACCATACTATTTTCACCCTATAACACCCTAGCGACTTATGTCCGCATGACAGTCGAAATGCTTCGGTTGTACACATTTTTACCTTAATATTTCTTGAAAGACGAACGATACACACGGGGGCTACACCTCAGAAATACCCCTCCCCCGCTATATACCCCCAGTTTTTTTGCATACGAAAATAGCTTTAAGACAAAAATAATAACGTCACAACCGTGAAACTGACAACATTGTAAAACATTTAATTCTCATGCGTCACATGCGCTGTTACATAGGTAATAACTGAAGTTGCTTATCTCTGTTAACTATGTCTCTGGTTCTATTATGTTTATTATCATAGAGTTTCAAAATTAATAAAATAGTATGTTTACTACTGGAAAACTTTATTACTCATTAGATTTACATTACAAAATCCTCAACTTTTGGTATATTTGTGACTGATTTTATATGGTTTAAATGATATTAGTTTTGTCAAATAGCTGTTATATCTTTCTTGTCTTTTATAAGTTTCCAATGTATTCAATAGATAACCACATTAACGTATGTGATTGATTGTATATGCATGCTGTTGTCAATCACCGGATAATCCTATTACGGTAGCTGATTGCTTGTTTATTGCATTAAGTGTGACACTTATATAATAACATGCCGATTCTGATGGTTAGACTTGATAATTCTAAATAAAAAAAATAATCGAACTTGTCGACGACTTTACATATCTGCCATGGGTATAAATTTCTCAAAGAATGATCATCGGAAAAATGCTGTGAACAGTCTGTTTGATCAAGCTCTTATTTAAAGCGTATTATAAACTTATTTTATAATATAATAGCGGTGGAAAGATCTTTAGAATTTTGGCCAACAATTATGTTGACAAATGATTCGTTTATATGAACAATTTATGTAAACACTTATAACCAAAAATTGCTAGGGAGATTGTTGCTAACTTTGTAAAGAGGCTGCACTGACTAATAACTCATTACAGTTTTGAAAACTAGAGAGCTTATGGTTTCCAACAGTATTAATCTTAAACAAATATATATTTTGAAATAAAAAAGTTAAGATGGTGGGCCATGCATGTTTTCCGAACACAAAATTCTGTTATAAAAACTGTGATTTTTACCTATCATTAACCAGACGTTCCCGGAAGGTAAGTCTGGTATCAGACTAGGTAAGTCTCAACGATTTGGTCAATATAGGAGGTGTGGCAATTTAACCTTCGCCTTTAGCAGTCATTTTGAAATAATAAATTAAACAGAACTTTGAATTATTTGATACATATAGAATCGAATCTTCATAATTTCTATCACAGGTATTTGACACGTACAAAATCAAATTTTGGCTATATGTATAGCTGTTACAAGGCTACTTAAACCCTTATTATCAGGTATATTAAGTAGCCAAAATTTAGTTTTCTATGAAATGAAAGAAGTTTATAGGTTTTAGAAAATGTACGAATCTTAGCGTCTTTTTAGCGAATGGGAAATGTGTTAATTTCATTGGGCTTTTTGTGTAGTTCACTTTCTACAAGTTAGTATTAATTCCTTCAGTCAATAACTGATTATTACTTTAATAATCTTTGTAAATAATTTGAACTGGAATAGAATCTGTAACTCATTCGTCCACTGACATCTGACTTTAGACTGACAAGCACTGAACATTATAAAGCATATGATATATCGATCGATCAGCCCATGGGCTAATAATAAATCATTACCGGTAGATAATTTACCTATACACCTGGAACCAATACAATACATTGTTGACAACATTGAAAACATTATTTTATGGGTTTTATTCTTCAAGATCACAATTTGGCAACAAATATAGTGGTGTGAGACCCTAAATTGATTATCATGAATGTGTGAAAATAACGCTAAATTTGCCAAGTTCTTTGTTTACGAAGGTATTTTTCAATATACATGCGATTCGGGATCGCATTTGATTATTTTTCTTATTTAGTAGATTGCATTGATTAACATTTTGCTATCCTGGATACAACAACGTCGTTATCGAGGTAAGTTGCTGTCATTTTTATTTAGAGTAACTGTCATGTATTCGGATTTGCATATTTTCGGACGAAAATAAATTTATTTTTTTGTCGTTGATTTGCTCTTTTCTTGTTTTAGTAGGTAACACTGTTAAATTTGACAGTATCTTTACATGTTTGTTGAAGAACTGGGCATTGTTTTTGAGTCAAAATATGGTTTGTTATCATTTAGCATTTAATGAAAACTGGAAAGCATGTTTTGACACATGCCACCACCTGTATAAGTTATAACTCATTTAGTCATTAACCGTTTAGCTATAGCATGTGTATGACCATGAGCATCATCCTTAGACTCCCTCTTTTTTTGTTCAGTAACAACATGGCTTGTTTATACAGAAATTCAATATTTCCATTATTGATTTGAATTTATGATCTAGCTGTATTTTGACAATTTTGTTTCAATTCTTATTTCTTACAACTAACTAAACTGTAAACAGTTGTATGTATCACCATTGCATGATTCATTGACTTACGTAATTGCTTCGTTAATCTTGAAAATTTATATTATTGCAATGTCACAGTGCCTTATCCATCTATTTTGGCAAAGGCCCCTGGTTTCCAGCCCTTTTTTATGGCAAATTTAGGTCCTTTTTTGGCCCCATTCCACAAGCTGAATAGTATGATCAAGGACTTATATACATACATGGATTCGCAACTGCTAAAAATAGATCAAACGATATTGTCGGCGATCCCACAATGCATTGCTATATACTCGGCAATGTCCGACAGCTGTATTTGGGTGTTTACGAATTTGATTATACTAATAAAACTCTGGCAATTGGGCATGGGAAATTGGTAAAAATGCAACAAATTATTTAAAGATAATGAGATACATTTATAATCCACAAAGTCTTAAAGTATAAGCATCGAAAAAGGCATCAGTCGAACATTTTAAATTCCAAGATGGCGGACATCTATTATAATCCTTTCGTCTCCGAGATTAAACATTCGGAATACCACGGATATTTTCGCTGTTATTATCATTCGGATATCACGGATTTTTTCGTATTTTCGCTTTTGTAAACAATAGCTTGTATTCCCGTTGATTCACGTCTTATTATCGCGGGATTTGATTAGTTTAAACTGTTAAATACGGAAGTTGCGAATCCATGTATGTATATAAGTCCTTGGTATGATTGAGTAACCCTAAATTGTGATACCTTCGTTTTCGTTATACCCGAAATATTTACATAAAGCTCATGCTATACGTTGTTGAATGACATCATACTGGAAGCCAACTGCAAAGACGACAAACCGCTGTCAGCAATAAAAAAATGCTTTGAATATAGCTCTTGGAAGCACAAGAAAATAGTTTCCCTTCGTATACTATGATAAAACCATGTAAAAAGATAATTTAATTAGTATAAAAAAAATTTGTCTTGTAATATTAGGTATATAATTGTTAAAGTACATTTAAGTATTGAAAATAGATTGCTTAAATTGCTGCTTGTATGGAATATTCTGATTAAGCTAATAAATACAGTACAACCTCTCCAGAGCAGCCCTCTGTAGAGCAACAACCTCTATAACAAGACATTTAGAATTTTCCTGATATTTACTATAAATTTAACCAACAACCTTTAAACAAATGTCAATATTTGCAACTTTCACAGGGTGTTACTCTACAGAGGTTGTACTGTTCATATAAAATAAAATATAGTAACTGTTTAGATATAACTTCAAATGATTAATTTATGGATACAAACTTACAGATTGTAGATCATAAACACTGCATGAAGTTATGGAGTAGTACATCAATTTCTTTCATTTGCAGACAGTCAACATATTAATTAAACCATTGCTTGGCATACATGTATTCTCGGAAGTTATGAATTCTGAGTTTAAGTATATAAATTGTATGAATTTTACCACTTTCGTTGTCTTATAAATACTCATTTTTGTATTTTAACCCCCCCCTGATATTCTGGTTATAATGTATATCATGTATGATTATATAGAGATAAGGGTGCTCCCTACACTTCAAAAGTCGGGGTTCAAAATGACCCTTAGATGATAGAAATTTAAAGAGTCAACAAAATTTCAAGAGTCGAAAACCATATTTTGAAAATTTCAAGAGTTTTTTATCATTTTAATTTGATTTTTGTATGATTTTATTTATCTTTTAGTGATTATGTTATAAATTTAATATATAATGTTCTCTTGTGAGAATGCTTGTGACATTTATTTAAAAATGCGTAAAAGGAGAGTTAATTGCTGTAATTTATGTGAAAAACCTTTATGAAATACTTTTTCTTCCTGCTACCAGTATGCTTTAAAGATGATCATGTGTAGATCTTTATGTAGCTATAGTAGTATATTGGTCATGTAGCCGGATATATTGGGCACTTTACAAAGTACTTACTGTAATTGAAATGTACACAGGATATCTTAACTGCCAGAGCACTTGGCTAAGTTTGATATATATATTTTTATTATAAATACTCAGTCTGTCTTTTGGATAACAAGGAAATGAAACTTTACTGTATGTCCACATATGGTGTGTGTGTCTGAAGTCATTGTGTATAGTATTCATAACTGAATACTCATAATTCATGCAAGTTTAGTGGAGTTAAAGATACCATTGATTTAACATTGTTATTATTGTCACATGTACTGTAAATAATTCCCATTATTGTGACTGAGCGTGCCTATTGGTTGCTGCTAATGTTAAGTAAGGATATATCTAAAATTGAAGACAATGGTAGGTTAATATTTTCATTATTCTAAATTCATAATCTACCAATCGTTTGAATTTCAAATACTAGGACCGGTTACAGATTTTATGTTTATCATTTCAATAAGAAATTATTATTCAGTACTCGCTTGTCCATGTAAGTTTAATCAAATTTGTGTATCTAGCTTAATTATATACAACACCCTGTTCAATGTTTCTGTGCATCAAACTCGTGAGTTAACTTAAAGCATCTCTTTTTCCATATTGACTTCTTTCGTTGAATTGATGTCATGACACATGTGTGCAGTATTGATTTTTTTCATTTTTGTAGATAAAAAAAGTGAGGAAGCTCATATAAATTAAGGAATCAGCAGGTCTCTTAAATGAATGCAACTTTTTAGGTATTCTCTAGAAAGTGTTTTAGATTTGAAAAAAAACACGTCACCACTTCAAGTATGGTGTAAAATTAAAGTAATTACTGAAATAGTTTTTTCTTCATGAACTTGATAGGGTGAATAATTTCTCTAATTCCAAAAGAAAGGGAGGAAGATGTCAAGCTAGCAGAATATTGGTGTTTCGATCTACACTGGGTTGGATCTTGACCTCCTCTGTCAAAACTGGTAAAGTTGTCAAATCACCTTCAAGTTGGCTGTTACACCAGGGTAAACCACCATAGAAAAAACTAAAACAAACTATTGAATTCAGTATTGTATTTTATACACTTACTGCGGAACACACATATAGTTTCTCAAAGTTTAAAACAGACGATTGTTGTCTGTCATCCATCTTCTATCTAGTTTCATGCTCAAATACATTAAGTTGATTAACAAGATTAATTCTCAAAATTTCCATCTATTTTATCGTAAATACATGTCTTTTCAATTTGTTGCTCAATTTAGATTTTGATAGCACTTGGATATTGGTTACATAAATTTAAGTGATTGTTTTTGTACCGACTTACGTAGGAATCAAAGTATCATACAGGTACATGTATGATCCAATTACAGTATACTTTGTTTGTAAATACAGTCATACCTGTGAAGAAAGGCCATCCTTTAAAAAGATAAAATATTACCTTTATTGACAGGTGGACTTTATTCAGGTGTCATTTTGTCCAATATAATCAATGAAGGTTTTTAAAGAATGACCTTTATTCACAGGATGGTCTTTATTCAGAGGTGGCTGCTAACACAGATTTGACTGTATGTGGAACTATATGAATGTATTAGAATATTTCAAAGATTATGTACATGATGCGTTCATCAAAATCTTCTAATGTATCAATTACATTCCAGCACACAATTGGTCAAATTCATGCATTTGAATATTTTATTTATTAATATCTAATTATTTGCTGAGTGATTATATAAGTATAATAATGTTAAGTTTATTGTGATGGTGTCATATTTTCAAATTGTAAACCCAGTATACATTTTCTTGTACATTTTAAGTACATCAGAAATTCAATTGAAGCTCCATTGTCATTATGATCACATGTAGTAACTGCTTCTTATATACTCACAGTAGTAACTTGTTCTTATTTCAATATGAGTTACAACACTGTTGCGTTGAACCCTCGAAATGTAAGTTGTATTACATTTACCAGGCTGAAAATAAAAATATGTTTGTTTGGAGTGCTGCAACCCAGAATTTTATCACTGGATAGGTAGGTAGGGATTTTATTTTTTTACTATGTAACAACAGTAAAAAAATGCCCCCCAAAAACATTGATTTTATTTATTTGCTAGGATTTTCATGAGTAGGTAGGAGCACTCCAAACAAACTTGTTTTTACAAAATGTATTTTTGGCCCCAGGTATGTAAAAAAAGCCAGTATTCATCAAAAGTCATTGTGTTCAGATCTCTGTCATGAATTCATCTTCTCAGGTTTCTATCTATTACAATCTGAATAGATCACTAACAGACCGAAGTATATAAATACATACATGTAGTATTGTAATGATTATGGAATTGTATTTATTCTCGCAAGCTGTCAGAGAAAACTTATGTAATGAATCCTATTTTATCTAGTACTGTAGAGTTCATAGAGAGATTTTTTACCGTAATTAGTATTGAGTATTTATACAACATTATTATTCTCCAAAGAATGTATTGATTTTTGTAAACTACGGTTATGTCGCCGAACTATACAGAAGCTTGCGGAGATAATGAACTCAACCAGGTTTGTGGAATGTTTATAATGTATAAAGTAAGAAAATTGATGTAAATAATAATCAATACTTCACATTTCCTTGTGTTCAAATTTTTATTCTTAATTATGCAAAATTGATGTCAAAGGTAATATTTTTGTTCAATGATTATTTGTTGAGGATATTTGATTGATAATATATTTTTGGTATTATTACAATAAAAAGATAAGAAAGGTTCCATATTGACAAAGTGTGTGTGCCATAATTCTTTGTATGTGTACATATGGAGTAGTATGCTGTATTACAGATTTATAATTTGTAGATGATAATGAATAAATGATACTTTAAATTCAGGTGTAAAAGAAAATTGTTTCTGGTTGTACAGTACATGCTCATTACAAATAGGGTGGGCAGGTAAATTAAGGAATTTTTATTTTATTTAGAAAGTGTGTGGAAGGGTAAAAAAGTGAAACATTGGATGCTCCGTCCCTTGGACCTAATAAAATGTCTAGGGCCGTGCGAACCTTTAGGAAGGTTGCGTTACCAGAAACAATGTTTTATGCCTTACCAGTGAAACCAATAAACTTAAAACAGCTGTGTGTGACAATATTTCGGATATATCCGGAATTTCGGATTTATCTGTCCTGAAAGGGCTATCATTTCTGAGCAAAATAAAAGTTATTTGATTGGAATATCTCAAGAAATGGCAAAAGTTATGGTAAATTTTATCTGATCTGCAGGATTTTCTTTAATACAAACTGAGTTAAATGTGGAAACAATGTGGTTTAAGGCCTCTTGTTTGGCAAAAATGGTCGGTCGTGTATGATTTTCTGGATTTTTAATTTTGCTCTATATTGACGCCCCAGTTAAAAGCACTTGAATGCATGATAAAAAAATGACTTGTACTAAATTTCTTATTCATTCCAATTTATAATGTAAACATCTGAACATGCATAAACTGGTGACTAATTAGCTTTATAAATAAGTGACCTATTTCATTTTGTAATACTGCCAAGAGGATATTTTGATAAATGAGTATTGTCTGTTTGATATCCCTGAATATCTTTTATACATGTGGTCTCAAATGGTTCCATTATCATTAAATGCCTTAGATCATATAGATCATTATATAGGTTTGGTCGTTAAAAAGGCCTAGCTAGCTGCTATGAAATACTTAGAAGTGATTGAGAATTACTTTTATAGCGTTATAACGTTAATCTGTTGAAATTTTCAATTAATGAGAAAGTTTAACAGCAGACTTTTTTCCATAATAAGGATTAATGAAAACTTTTGAACTTCTTTATTATAAACAACCTGTTAATTTAGATTTTAAGATATAGAGCAAGCTTTATTGATTTCTACCTTGCTTTATCAAAACCATGATTTGTCATAAACTTCGATAAAATGTTTTGTTACGCTTTTAATAAGTTTTATAGACTTTGTATGTGAAGAGTTGAAGATGGTTTTGTGTTAAAGAAAGGCTATTGTGATTTTTTGTCATTCATGCAGGCATTTTCCTTCTCTTATGAAATAAGTTTAAACTTGAACACGATGCTTAGAATTTGACAATAGTTATGTATTGTATATTCATGACAATACTTTCGTATATGGATAATGGAATGAAGTTTTTATAATTTGGAGTACTGTAACGTTGAAAGACAGTGTTTATAATGAGGCATGATGGCAAAAGCTTAATGACATTTACATACTTAAGTGTTTTTTAATACAAATGATTATTGGATATTTAAACATTCCTATATCAAGAATATTGAAAACTGGGAGGGGCTGTTCATAAAGTTTCTATATTTGATTGTGTTGCCAGTGTTTTCATTGGTTTGCATACCACGATCTTCATCAATTATTTTGAAAGTATTGAACTGGTACTAGCTTTTGCAATTAATTGAAGCTTGTAGATTAGTGTGCATCATTTAATCTGGATGGCCTATTTAAACGTGAAAAGTGGATGAATGAATGTACCTAGCTCCTGGAAACGTGATAGTGTTTGAAAAGATTTATGCTGAGAACATGCAACATGCTTTTCGTCAAATGTTTGATAAACAATGTCTAGTGTTCAACTATATGCAGTGTAATGTTTTTAGTTATTTAATTTTATTTAATTTTATTTTAATTCTTGCTAGTATGAAAGAGTTAGGTAACAGCATGCGACAGTCTCCCAGGTGTAAGGGAGGGGACTCACCACGTTACGGACCCCAAAATGTCTGCTGGAAATGCCGGTATAAGTGCGTTGAAAATTTACTGTTTATTCATGTTTGCATAACAGTTACATAACATGATATCATTAATATAAACTAATTCACATTCCTTAATTATTATTTCAGCTTAACACATCTTCACCCCACCGAATGGTTTATATGTCCATTGCTTTAAGATTCTTATTTCATGAAGTTTTATAGTCCTGTATCCTTGTGGTGGTGCTAAGGTGTGTAATCCAAACATTATATGTTCCTATAACCTCATTGTAAAAAACTTGTGTCTAATTAAGTTGCATTCCTTTGGTATCAACATTGGACAGGTTCTGGCTTCCAGTAAATCATGACCATGTTCATGCTGATGTTGTCTATATTGCTTGCCATTTAGTATACATGCATTTTTTGCGCTATGTTGAATCACGGTTAAAGTAAATGATATTAATCATTGCATTATGATTGGCTTAACTAATCTATTTTATTTTGTTAAATTATTAAATAGTTAACATTATCTTTTTACTAACAGTTATACTTTTGCATAACTTAAACTTAACATATGATTGAAACCATTTCTACCATTATTGTGGATTTGTTATACTTCCTTGTTTTTAATGGTACCTTTCAGTTAAATATTGTTAAGGCCAAGAATGCAATATAATTGTTCGCCCTATAGTGCTTAACAAACCCAGAAGAATGACCGCTACACAAAATTTGTTAAATCTTTTTCCTAGGCTACAGTACATGTATATCAGTTGACTCAGTCTTTGTTCAAAATGGGAAAAAAGCAAGAATTATTTCCCCTTCCTGTAGCAACTTACTGAAAATTTCAAACTTGGGTAGCGATAGGGCAAACAATTTTGATTAAGGCCCTTAATTCAACTTATATCAAGTCAGGTCTGTTAGTGATTTATCTAATATACCTGAGTAACATTTAGTGATACATAAAACACTTCAATCAGCTGTAGCATAACTAAATACTAGACATGTTTGACACTGACCTGTGTCAAAACTGACATTTTTAGGAATGTCAGTATTTAATTGACAATGTTCTTAATAATGTATCATTTCGGACAAGTTTCAATACAAATAATACGATTTAAGTAAATTGGTCCATTAATTGCTTTGATTTAACAACCAGTTATACTAAGTGTACATTAATTGTAATACATGTTAATTGTGAACTTGTCATAAATTAATGTTACCGGTACATCCTATGTTTACTTACAATTCATTCTTAATTTGCTGAAGGGACATTTTTCTTAGATTTGTCATGATTCAATATTGGTTATGTATACATGTAGATGTCAGGAATAACTTGAATAGTTTTGTGTTAATTATTGTATTATTCTAACTATCCTGTTTGTTCTAAAAAAGTGTATAACTAATTATAAGAGCTACAAAAAATTGTTAAATGTGATTAAAATGTTAACAGGTATGTACAAATTCAGACTCTTTCTAATTGAAGGTATTTTATGTTGTGGTCAATTAGTTTAAATTCTCTTATTTAACGAATACTGAGTTGAATCTAGAAACATAGTTTTTGTTGTTTTTAAACAAATGTTAAATATCCCAACTTAACTCACCTCTTAATGTGGATTTTGTTAATGTGAATAATTTACTGTGGAAAATGATTACTTTCTTAATAGGCTAGATAAAAACAATAATTATTCACATTTACAGTAACTTGATGAAAGCAATTTAATCTTGCTTTTCTGTTTTTTTCCTAAACATACCTATGGTACTTAGGAGGTATGACAAAAAAAGGGTCGGTCAAGTAGCTGTAAACATGACTATGACTTTTTAGCTCTCTTGAGCTCATAATGGTATCAATCAGTGTCCGGATTCCATCGTAGACAATTCGGGTTGTTAACACTCAAAAGTTTACAGTTTTGATTGGACCTTGTCAGAATGTTGTCTTAATCAGATTTCTTGGCATAATGGACAAGTTGAAAATGGGTCATCTGGGGTAAAAAAATTAAACAGTTTTAATTGAATCTTCATTAACCTTGTCAGAATGTTTGTCTTAATGTTATCTTGGACAAGTTTGAACATTATGTCATCTAGGGTCAAGAATTAGGTCATGGGGTCAAATCGTAGGAAAACCTTGTTAACACTCAACAGCTAGGTCATAGTTTTGATTGGATCTTCATTAGACCTAGTCATATTGTTTGTCTTAATGATATCTTGGACAAGTTTGAACATATGTCGTCTAGGGTCAAGAATTAGGTCATGGGGTCAAATCCCAGTTAAACTTTGTTAACACTACAGCTAGGTCACAGTTTTGATTGGATCTTCATTAGACCTAGTCATAATGTTTGTCTTAATGATATATTTGGCATAAACAAAAAAAAATAGGGCACCAGGTCAAAACACAGGTAAACACTGATAACACTGTAGAGACAACATATTTTATCAAATCTTGATGAAAGTTGCTCACAATATCTGTCTTGATGATTGCATGGACAGTGTTAGGCTCTGACCTAGTTAAATGTTGAGAAAGAAGTTGCAATGATACGAAAAAAAACTCAGTCTTTACTCAGGTGAGCGAGTTAAGGGCCATCATGGCCTGGTCAGTTTCAAAAGTTGTCTTTTATTTTCATTTGAGTCATTTGAACAATATATACTAGCTAGTATATTATATTCGAAATATTTATTATTTATTTCATTTTAAAGAAATTACAGATTTCTGTATAATAACGCATTCTAACATTTATTTTGCCATAGAGACTCAGATTGAATGTCTTGATACTATGGTGTTTATAGTCAGAGACTTCCATTAAAGATTTTATCTAACAAGCTAATATATAATGGTCATTTTCCTTTCTCCATCATTATCAATCAGTCTGTGTGTTAGTTGTTTAGAGAACTCAGACTGACAATTGATCTGTTTTCTGTCAGAGTTTTGGCTAGAAAAAAACAAGTTTTACATTAATGTAGACAGAAAATGTCTGTGATCATTGACTGAAGGTATTGACTAAGTTGTAATATATACAGTTAAATACATTAACTTGTACATTAATTCACCATTAGGTAGATATGGTCAATTTATTTATAGAGTCTGAATTGATTTGACTTTAATTATTTACTTTATTTTGATCATTGACCCCTGTATATTATGTACATATATTTAGATACATTAAACAAAGCTTTAGAATTTGTAATCAATTGTTTTACCCATGAAATCTGCATTCATTTCAAAATTAAAAGAAAGTTTTCCCTGTTAACAACAGTTACTGTCTTGATCCATTCTGAGTGAACCCTCAATAATAATAGCTTTAGCTAGCTATAGGTTTGATATTCAATTTGTATTTAACAGTATTAGAAGTAAATTCTTGTCATATTTATCACTACAAAATTGACGTGTTACTAATTGAGAACTTGTATTTTAGGTAAAAAAAACATCAAATAGATTTATTTTATCTAAAAATTTGAATTAATGTTAATTTCTGAAATTAAAAAGTTACGAAATTTGTAATCATACCAAAATTAGAATGCTTGAATACTCATATAATTATGTTCTAACTGAAAACAAATGATCAGACACATGAAGTTTCATTTTAAAAGTTATTTACAATTGTATTATTTTTTGTTGCACGCATACATTAGATATTTTATTATCGACATAAAGTATTAGTTAAGTTCTGAATTCTTTTAATTGTATTGACAACAATTATTTACAAACTGTATGAATAACTATAAGTGCAGCATATAAAATATAATATAATTTTTATTTTACAGCATGACATTGGAGGAGTGCAATGAGTCCCGGCCTCCGCTGCGCCCTCTGAACCAAACCAAACCCGAGAAGGTATCCAGCGGGAGGACTCGACCAATGATACACCCCTGTGTGGATCCTCCGATCTGTGAAGAATGTCAGAAGTTAGATCTGTCGTTCTTTGACCCAGGCTGTCCTGGTTGCCATGACATTCTTGTCAACCCTAACACCAAAGTGCCAGAAATTTTTGCAATCCTTAGACAATGGACACCACAGACGCAGCTAAATTTAGATCTTCTAGTAAATGAGGTAAAGTTATATGTACTTATAGATACTGTCTTTAAATTCAAACATGTTTAAATATAATGAGGTAACTTATTAAATAAAGGCCCATTAGCTTTTTGAATTTAGTAATACTGAACAATAGGTAAAATTACAGTAAAATATAATAAATCTATATTATTTGCTCTAAAACAATATTTACATAATGCCTTTCTTTAGCCACATGTATCTCTTTAAAATGTTGTCAAATGCTTTTTCTTATTTTTTGCAATATCATTGAAAATAATACTGTGATATATTTCTATATTAAAAATAAAATTTTGGAATATTGATAAGATATCTTTCTAGGTAAAATAAGACCTACTTAAATTTGAACATCCAAAAAGCTAATGGGGCTTTAAACTTACTAAACCTCTCCAAAGCAACACCCGTTAAGAGTAGGCTAGCAAAATTACGTTGTTGTTGAGAAGTTGTTGCTCTAGAGAGGTTAAAGTAATAGTTAAATTTTGTTGCTCTGGAGAGGTTGTACTGTATTATCATTTAGTGCTTGAAATTAATTTCTGTTTCAGAATCTGTAGTTCTTTAGAAATTTATATCTGAGTTTGATAAAAAGTATTCGAAATTAATCTACAGTTTGTATACTGATACACACTTCTAAACCGCTACTTGGATTTTTAGCTCACCTGAGCATGAAGTGCTCGGAAAGCCATTAGTATCAATCAATGTCCGGCGTCAACAATTGGGTTGTTAACATTCTAGGGGTCACAGTTTTGATTGGATCTTTATCAAACTTGTTCAGAATGTTTGTCCCAATGATATCTTGGACAAGCTAGAACATGGGTCATCTAGGGTCATAAATTAAAATTGGGTTACCAGGTAATATCCCATGAAAACTTTGTTAACACTCTAGAGGTCACAGTTTTGATTTGATATTCATAAAACTTTGTCAATATGTTTGTCTTAATGATATCTCGACAAAAATAAAAACTAGGTCTCCAGGTCAAGCCATTGGTAAACCTTAATTTATAACACTGTTGAGACAACATTTTTTTATCAAATCTTGATGAAACTTGCTCAAAATATCTGTCTTGATGATTTCTTGGCCATTGTTAGGCTCTGACTTAGTTAAATGTTGAGAAAGAAATTGCAATGGTATGAAAGAAGTTGCAGTCTTTATATACTCAGGTGAGCGAAAAAGGGCCATCATGGCCCTCTTGTGTGTAATGTCTGCAGAAGTTTTAGCCTGGTAGTTATGCAATTTTACAAAATAAGAATTAAACATCCTGACAAGCGTGTGCAATCTATGTGGTAGATCCTGTCCATTTTGTCATGCTTGAGCTTGCAACATGGTCACATTCACCTGCTGTCAATGTCGACTAATGCACCTGTCAATATGATGAATATCACAACCACATGGGTTATTGACATTTATTTAATAAATTTGTGCAAATTTCTATTTTGAAAATCAATATTTATGATATCCGTGCTCTGTTTTAACATGATGTTTTATATGAAATAAAAAACCTAGACTATTGTTATATACAAAATATATTGGAGTAAACAGATCATGATTTTGTTTTTGATATGAAAAGGAAGAAGGAACTTATATGATCGTTATTGAGGAAAAGATGTGTTACTCAGATAACTAGATCTAATATATAATCATCCATTTATTCATGATTGAAGATTGGCTTATTTGCCAGTGATTTGTCTCTTCATTTCAATGGTGTGATTGTATGGAAATTTTGTACAATCAAACCTATTACATATCAAGTGACTGCATGCAACACTGGCCGATGTCATGCTAAAACATTGTAATTCACTTGGAGCTTTTAACTAAGAATGATATTAATCAGTCTGCCATGTCTTAGTTTAAGTGTACTCTTCTATACTAAGTATTTTAATTACTAGTATGGTATTAGAATATGTCTCTTTGTTTTTGAATCATTGAAGTATGATTTTATACAAGAAAAGGTGCATTCAATAAACACATATACCCCCAGTGGTTGACTTTACCTAGTACAGATGGGCAGACAGACAAACAGATGGACAGGGCAATCACTATATTCCCTAGCATCATTTGATGCTGGGGACATAAAAATCATGTATGAATTTATAAGTGATGCGCAAGATATATTATTTAAACTTTCTTTTTGATTTTTAAGATTTTAAAGAGAGGGGGACATATTAATGATCGGGATGGCTTGACGGATATGACCTTGTTACACTATGCCAGTAAATCAGGGGCTGCTGGTATAGGGGATGCTGAGCTTGCCGCAGAAGTTGTAAATATGCTACTGTCAAAAGGGGCCGACCCGAACATTCGATGCAGATGGACCAACATGACAGCCCTTCATTATGCTGCGTACTTTGATGTTGTTCCAGTTATCAAAATTTTACTTAAAGCCACCAAAGCCTTAGGTAAGATTGTTTAAAAAATGCAATGTAAAATATATATGAAATGAGTATAGCTGCAGTTATATTTGTTATAAAAGGTAAAAGCTGTGTTTAGTATAGTCATAGTGTCACCCATATTGAAAGGGCCAGCCTAATTTTACTGACAGTACCTTCTGAACTCTTCTAATTTGCTGGGCACCTGGGTGAGATGAACCTTCGGTAAAAGTTATTTTACAGCCTAGCAGTCCACCAACAGACCGCGCCAGATTTTTTTACCTGTGGCCTCCACTGCAGTTCGAACTTGATTTTTCATTTAAAATGTGGACATCAAAACCACTCAGCCATAGCGGCAGTTTTGTTTGTTATATTTGTGTCATGTAATGTTTGTGAAAGCATATAGCTTATTGGCGTGAATCTTCTCAGTATCTTGTTAATGGTAAAATATCTGGCTTTAAATACAGTAACTGAGATGAACCGAATACCTGTCTCCTTGGCACACATACTTTCTATTTTCTGTATCAATACACTGCAGCTTTGTTAAGATGACACGGTGTATAGTATTACACTTTGAAGCTTGCTTATCTGTTATCATGTATCAAGTACATAAATGTATCATATTACATCTACAAATGTTCAGTATATAATTAGTTTGATTTATATGGATATACTTTTTAACTAAGGGAAAAAAATACCTCAGTCTTTCTTTCAAAGTCAGAACTGATATTTGTGTTTACAACAATGTCATGTTAATTTCTTAATTGTTAGGGACTAGCAGCCCCTTGTAACATGTATAATTTCTGTTTACAGATATAGACAGTAGATGTTCAGAGTTTGATAATGGTACAGCATTGCACATAGCAGCCTCTAATTTAGCTCATGAAGCTGTTAAAGTCTTACTACAAAATGGAGCTAACTCCTTCGTCAAAGACGACATGGACAGAAAACCACTCGGTATACACCTTGATATTTGTTTGATTCATTTATAAGTACAGTATAGAGGCAACATAATGTCTTTCTAAAAAGTGGCATTTGTTCACAAATTTTACTGTAATTTGTTGTAAGATGAAGTTTCACATGGTGACAATCATGACCAACAATAATATATTCAGTTTTCATTATATGTACATCAAGTAGTTTTTAGGGAGTTAAAAACCTGTATTATTATGATGCCTACTGTTGTTCAGATTTAGCTGTTTGTGATTTTTTTCTGTAATGTTTTAAACATGATTTCATAGTTTCAAAACAAAATCAAACATTGGGGAAAAAAAGATATTTTCCTAAATTAATGAATGACAATGATGATCACATTTTTGTTTAGAATCAACAAAAATTAAGAGTCATTTATTATTAATTCTAGATGTCTTTTGAATAAAGATCACAAGATGTGAACCAAGTGGTGGAATTATCAAAGACATTTAAGGCTTTCTTTTTATTAAGTGGTTTACATGGAAATGCATTTTTTTCAGATTGCATTCCTGACACAACTGCCCTAGATTCGGATCCTGAAATGCCAAAAACAGTATTGAAATTAAAGAAAACATTAACAGAAGCGGGAGCTGAGAATAAACGACCTCCACCAAATTATGACCTTGTACAGAGTAAGGTCACGCTACAAGCTCTGTCAATCAGCCTAGGTGATAAAGTTGTAGTGAGTGGAGTAAAGGTGAGCCTCTCTAAAAGAGCAGATAAAGTTGTTGATGCTGGTTTTTGAATCCAGGGCGCTCCCTAGACTTCTAAAGCTAGGGGTCAAAATGACTCTTAGCTGATAGAAATTTAAAGAGTCAACAAAGTTACCTACTAATGTAATAGTTAATTTTGACCCTTTGGTTCCAATTCTCAAGAGTCAAAAGCCTTTGCTAATTTCAAGAGCCAAAGTACCATTTAAAGGGTCAAGGAGAACCCTGGAATCAGTGGTATTATCTAATAATAAGACAGTTTAAAGAGTCTTGATTCCAGTTTGACTTCATAAAGTCTTGTTTTATTAATAAGAGCATACTAAATATGTTGTAAAAGGAGAGTTTAATTCATTTTTTGTGAAAATCAAAGTAGAAGTGGTTAATTTAAGGCTTATTTATGGCTCATAAGTATACTGGTTCCGATGTTTATTTCTTAGATTTGTTTTTTACATTGTTTTAACAGTGTAGTTTCTGTCGTAATGTTTAGAATTTTAATATTTGTGTGCTGTGCCAAAATAATTTTACTGTGACGTAATATAATTTTTTATGTATCCTTCGAAACTTACATTCTGTTTATTTTACAGATAATCTTAATTTAGATCTAAAGAATGTATAATGTGTATGTGGGAATCTCCTTGTCTTATGGTGTATATTCATTATTTCATTATTTTAGCTATGTATTTGATTATTCTAGGTGGGAACATTAAGATATTGTGGACCAACAGAGTTTGCTACTGGTGTATGGGCTGGTATAGAACTTGATGATGAAGCAGGAAAGAATGATGGCAGTATTGGTGGAATCTCTTACTTCCAGTGTCAACCTAAACATGGTATTAAATTACTACAGGCTTAGCTGTGAACTGAGACCGCCAAAGGAATGAATAAACTTGGCCTTTATGCACAAAATGCATGCATTTATTATGCCCCCTTTCGAAGAATTGTGACATATTGCTTTGCACAAATGTCTGTTAGTCAGTCTGTCTGTCTGAGATCAGACTTTGTCTATCCAATGACTAAAGAACAATTTGGCCTATGGTCCTCATACTTATTAAGGAGGTAGGTCAGTATACATGTAGATGTAGATGGCCCATATTGATTTTGAGGTTAGTTGGTCAAAGGTCAAGTTTACAGTGACATTCAGCACAAAAACCTTGTCCGAACAATAACTAGAGAATGATTAGCCTAAGGTCCTCTGATTTAGTTGGTAGGTTGGATATCACATGTAGATGACCTCTGCTGATTTTGAGTTTAGTAGGTCAAAGGTCATGGTCAGAGTGACTAACTCATAAACGTAGGAAATAACTATGAAACAATTTTGCCCATGGTCTTAAGATAACCGTAAGGTAAGGAGGTTGATCATCACAAGATGACCCAATCGAATTTGAGGTCAGAAGGTCGAAGGTCAAGTCCTTTTCATAATTTGAAATTGCTATCCAAATGGCATTTAGGATTTAGTGGGGCATACACCTTGCTTGGTTGTTAAATTGTTACTTGTCTTATCATTCCTGTAGTGTTTTTTGCAAAATAGTGACAGATGTTCACTGGTGAATGCTATTCTCAGATGGTTCTATTAACACACTTGTTTGACTGTTCAATTAATTTGTATTGTATCATGGTCAATGCTGGGAATTATTGGATGCATGAGTTGGTAATGTGTTTAAATAGACCTCCTGTAGAATATGAATACATTCTTTTTGTGTCCTGTTTAGTTGAATTGACATGCTTGTAACCCCTGTCCGTCTATAATGGTATTCTTGCTCTTTACAGATAATGCATTTTAAAATCATGTTATTTGATATTTTCATTTGTAGGTATATTTGCTCCAATCAGTAAAATAGCGAAACCAGGTACAGTGTTAAAAGCATCGAGTCCAGTAAAACAGGCCCCTGTGAACCAGGGAAATGTAGATGTGTCACATGTTACATCGAAAGTTGATTCAGGTTTGTTTCTATTTTTAAAGAGTACTTGTGTTATATACATCATTATACACACCCTTGTATCAATGTTTTTTTTAACAATACCAGAGCTCCAATTTGTTGTTTTTTTTACACAAAATTTTAAAATTTAATTAAATTCAGATGAGTTAGCTTGCTATGTTAAACTTGCAGTTTTGAATTTAGTAATTTATGTTACTCA
This sequence comes from Lutraria lutraria, assembly GCA_964023205.1. Taxonomy (NCBI): domain Eukaryota; kingdom Metazoa; phylum Mollusca; class Bivalvia; order Venerida; family Mactridae; genus Lutraria; species Lutraria lutraria. The sequence goes on from OZ026838.1 coordinate 16,466,800, forward strand.
AATTGCTTTTGAAAATTGTCACAGACATTTATTATGTGGTGAACAAGTCTGACCAGTTTGTGAAAAGCACGAGCAACTGTTTTCTGCCATATACATATCTAATTATTGGCTGTTAGAATTTAGCCTTATAAATTTCTTACTTGAGCAATTTGTAGTGTCTCTAAGGAAATGTTTAAGTATTCACAGCTGGCAAGCCTTAAAAGTTAATTGTGAAACTTTGTCTTGAAATTGAATGCCTGTTCCCCAAATTTAAAAGAAAACGGAAAAAGTTCTAAATTTTGTCAGAGTTGTTAAAGATGATGTAATGAATTATCTGTGTTGTATTGGAGAAAGATCATAAACTTTATTTAAAAGTTAAATCATTCACATTAAATGCTCAACTCACATTTTTTTGGCATGAAAACATATAGATTTGATATCATTGAAAGGATGTTTGTATTTTGTTTTGTTTCAAGGTTAAATCATGACAATATATTTTTTTGCAACTATAAACTGGCTTATTGTTATACATATTTCAGTACATATTTTACTTCTAAATTAATTTCTCATAATTTCCTTTTTTTATTTTTAACTTAGTAGACGAAATATATTTTTTTCTGATGTCTTTATTGGTTATCAGACTTATTTCTTATTGAACTCATAATCAAGCATGTTAGACAAACATTTAGTTACAATTGAAGAATCGGCATTCTTCCTTATATTCCTGATTTGTATGCAAATTAAGCATCTATGTATGGCTTTTTTTTTTTCATTTTCATTATCGATGTTGTCTGCATGATATCACAGGCTCTAGCTGCATTATTGTTTTTAATCATATGTTAAAAGCATTTGATCGTTATTACATCAGACATTCTAATTAGCATTGTGCTATACAAAGTAACACATGTGATTTCAGGAAATGAGCCAAGAGACGTCACAATCGATTTCTTATTGTTTAAATTATTACTCATATCATGTATATAAATTGGTTTAAAGAAATAGTTATGTAATGACTGATTTTGTCACATTAAAGATGTTGGTCAATTTGTGATATCAATTAGTCAAACTTGTCTGTTTGCTTGATCAGTTATTATTATAAGACTTGTATTTGACCTTGACCCTAATCCTACATACTACTGTTAAATGGTCACTAAATGATTTGATGGTGTGCCTGACACCTGATCAGAAGAATGCACATTTGAATGACTGTCATGGTGATGTCCTACTACTTCCTCACTGTAGTTAGATCAGACTGGTACTGGTTTGTTACCCAGAAATCTTCAAAATCTTTGACTGTACAGTGCAACCTCCCTATAACAGCCACTAATGGGAAGGACAAAAATGGCTGTTGTAAGGAGGTGGCTGTTATTGTGACAGTGAAAACATAGTAAAAAATCAATTGGGGTTGCTAGTATACTGGCTGTTACATGGAGGTGGCTGTTGTATAGAGGTGACTGTTCATGGAGGTTACACTATATGTTCAATGTATATCAAATAACTAGGATAATTCACAATAAGGTATCAGTAAAGCTGGACAAAATAGTTCATGTTTAGTGATTTATACATATCATCTGTTATATGCTCCATTATTCACTTGGATGATCATAAATGATTAAGCTAAATGACTGTATGTCTGTTATAAAAAAAATGGATTTAGGACCAACTTGGTATGATGCATAAACTATATCTTTATTGAAGTCTGAAAAAATTATGTAAAGCATGGACACATCTCTTAATATGCCAGTATGGGACTAAGGGGCATTGATGCATAAAATATATAGAATTAAACAAGCTTTTATTTGCCTGAATAGGAATGCTAGAGAAGGGTGCAGTTGCCGTGGCTTCACCTAGGAGATCTACAGGTAGCATGAGTATTTTATATGCATGCATGCGTGCGTTATAGTAAAACTTGCATGTATTATACTTAACTTTGTTCAAGTTTTATTAATCTCATTGTAAGTTGAGACAATTAAGGGACCGTTAAATGACTGAATTAAAGCTAAATAATGAACTCAATGCTCTTGAAATGTTTCTGTCAAATGATTTTTTTCGTACTTATTAGATGAGTTCTTATTTCATTTCTGCTTATAAATTATTCATTAATATACACAATTTTGCTTTGTATGTTTACTCATTAAGAGTAATTAATGATTTTCAGTAGGCTGGTTTTATGGTTAAATTTTAATAAAGATGAAGAAAGCTTTTTACAATGGATTTTGTATAGCTTTTGTTGTCTGTGTAAGGTATTATTGTTCTTGCTTGGTGTAATAGATTGAAATGTAGTCTCTATATAGTTTTGTAGTCAAATATTTTGTAAGGGAAAATTATAGTTGTTATAGATTATATGCTTATAATAATTTGTATGATGTTAAGATAAGGAACTTATAAATAAGAAACGATTAATCGTAATATTTAGTTCTGGGTAAAATTAAACATTTTTAAATAACCCAACTCCGTGGTCAAGTGGTTAAGGTGGCTGACTTCATATCACTGTAACCTCTCACTTATAAAGGGTCATGGGGTCAAGCCCTGCTACCAACCATGTCTCTTTATGTGTAAAAGTAGACAGTTGCTTACGGAGGATGGGAGTCTAGTACTGGTTCTTCTCAGGAACGATGGTTAGGTGAACTGTCCGCCTCATATGACTCTTGACTGTTGAAAAGGGGCGTAAAACTCAAACAAACAAACAAACAAAACCTACTTATACTTTTGTTGCTTCTGTTAATAAATTGTTGCTGATCATTCTGCAGCTACCAGGGTATAAATGGCTGATATTTACTATTTTATGATTTCTCAAGCATTTACATCTTCACCTTTATGGGATTATAGTCGTGACATTGTGCTGGTTGGCTGTGGTATGATCAATCTATTAGTTGAAATTAGTCCTAATATTTTCTCATTGTAGAAATTATGAACAAAAACAAGATGAATATTGACATTTCCTTGTAACCTTACTTAATTCTTTCAAATTAACCTATCTATTTATCATTAAAGACTATGCATGTAGCCTGTATTGATCTGGGTATTAGCCATGTACTTTTGATAGTTATATATACATTTAGTTATTCCTATTTACATGTTTCTGATATCTCCATGTGTCAGCTGCATTTATCCATAATATTCAGTGTCATAGAAGAATTTTATAGACGGCAAAAATTTTAATGTTCATTCTCCTAAGAATTTGAACTTTTTATTTCATGTCATATCATTACTACCATACCATATGTTATTGTAAATTACTGGATAAGATGCCTCCATACAGAATGAGGTCACATGCTGACCTGATATTTTTCTGTATTAGTTCAGTAGCAATAGAATTCATATCCAGTCGGTAATCAGGATTTCATCTTGAATGTAAAAAAGAATATAAAAGTTTGTTAAATTGATTCATGACTGGTGCTCGGTAAGATGAATTCTTTACATGAGTTCTTACTGACTTGATACAGTGTGATACAGGATCCGTAAGATGTGTAACTATTATTATTACATTTATCAGGATTCCTATTACAATAATAATAATAATATATACAATATAACCGATGAAAACTTATTGTAACGATGTAGAGAGCTTTATTGTTAGAACTACTAAACATATATATTCTGTGTACGATTGTTCTTTTCCATTAATATAAATATACATTCTATTCTAATATTAATTAATAACACAATTATTTATTACGTTGTTATTGATATAATACATACATTAATTTTGTAATTAAAATTACGTAATGAGCATTATTCTACACAGACTTCTACGTATGGAAATTTAGCATTTATTGGTTTGCATTTTTTGCATGAAGATTGTAAGTTTGTTGTTTATGTTAAGCTTATTATTTTGTATGTGATATGTGCTTGTTACTATATTCTTAGATCTTTTATAAGCTTTCAAAGCTGGTTGTAAAAGGTCATAGTTGACTTAAAATAAAAACATTACTTACCCTGGTATCTATTAGTCTAACCTTTTCTGACACTTATAGGTTGAATCGTTTACTGACTTGATTTTAATTAAGAATCTTAATTTACCATTTAGACACATGGAAAATAATTTTAACTTGAACATAACAATGATTATGTTATTCTATGGAAATCCATAATCCTTGAAGATTTGTTCAACGATAAACAATGATCATTAATTCTGTACAATTTTCTTCAATGAATGATTATTGTATGATTATTTTATGATCTATGGAAGTTTGTCAAGTATATTATTATTATTCAGTATTTTAGTTGAATGAACATGGATGAATAGAAACATATAAATAAAGTATTTTATGAGACTGATTTAAGATCAAAATATCCCTTATCATTGTATTGGGGTTTCTGCACTATCATTCTTTTGCTCAGTTTCATATAAAAATACATTCATTTATAGATTTCAATATTAGGTTTACAATGTATTAAATTTAGCAAATATGTTATTGATAAAACATTATAATTATATGTATTTTATGTAGGTTTGACTAAATCACGAACATCATCTATATCTTCCCTGGCTGAGATTGAGGTCGGTGACCGTGTCATTGTCGCTGGGCAGAGGAAAGGAACCATCAAATTTGTGGGTGAAACAAAGTTTGCGCCAGGTATTCCATATTTTTTTATGATTTGATCTTTTGCTAAGAAAGAGTGGGTGAATAGTTAATGTAAAAGTTGGGAAAATCATGTCTTAGAATCCCTTTAATTTTTTTTCAGTGGGTTAAATGCTGTTATTCAACAACTTTTCAGTTATATACAGCGAGAAATCCTGAATAGTTTCAGTAGTATGCAAAACTTTGACTTGTAGCATACTTTTAAGTGGAACGTATGTTTTCAAAGGTGTGTAAATATCGCCTTTGAAATAAAAAAATTCATGGCAATGGAAGGTATTGAAGGACTACAACAAGAGCAGACATGGTTATGTTAAACAGCTACAACATACATACCTGGAATAGACAAGACTTGAGGAGATTTTTTTGTAATCTCAAAATTTTGGAGGCCCGAAAAATGTATATTTACAATCACTTGTATTATGCATTGTGCATCTATATTATTTAGGCTTTGGTATAATGATAAGATTGGATCGTCTTTTCAAGAGAAAGAGAACAAGGAAATGGTATCAATAGATAAAACCATGTTTCAAATTCTTTTATTTGTTCATTTATTTTATTAGTTTATTTCTTTGTTAATCTTTTAGCCTCTCTCCATACAGTGTGAGGTTTTATGTTCAATCTTTCTAATTCTGTTTCACCTCTTGCAGTCTTCTCTAAAATCTCTTTTAAGCACTGGACATACAATCCAGCAGAAATGCAAACTTTACTTGACCGAATGAACCTTTTGTTGACCAAAATTAAATTCAAAAGATAGAGATATTTTCACTCAAGCAAAAAAGAAACTTATTTTTTGAGAGAGATTAAGAAATTTCATTTTTTTGTTCTGAAGTATGATAAAATTATCACTGTAAAATTTACTGGAATGTCGAACCACAGACCTTTTCAAAGGTACTAAACTGTACCTGTATTGACGGACTCTCTTCAGGGCTTACCCTAAATCAACAACTTTACTTTTAATCCCTTGCCGAAAGACAGAAGGGGATGTTACGTTGGTCTGTCCGTCTGATACATTAATAAACTCTTGTCTGGAGTATACCTGTGATATACTAGTATATTATCAGGATATTGATGTTCTGAGGTTTAAACTTGTCTGTCAGTCAGATATGTAAACAAAACATTCATAGATAATACTGAAAGTATATAATCATTGTTGAAGTTCGGTCATAAAGTTATTAATATAAATGCCAGCCCCATTGAAAAAAATATTTTACATACAAGCGTTGCTATGGTGAGGAAGTGGTCATTTCTAAAAGTCTTCTTTTATAAGCTTAAAGAAAAATCTGTGTCTTCATCTGTGCACAAACTTTACTGTAGCTCATAACTCAGACACTATAAGAGGTAGCAACATAAACCTTCATGATAGGTGGATGGATCTCACTGAGGCAGTGAACAGACAAGTGTTGACACTGCTTGCGGCACTATTGTTTGATGTAGCACATTTTGTCTGGATATAGATTTGATTTGCTCTTTGTTGATGACACAGACCTCATGACACAGGCTCAAAACAATGTTTTCATCAGCAAGCAATGATTTTCATGTGAGCAATAAAGGGTCATCTTGCCCCTGTTCTTAATAGTTGGTATGGGTTACGGTTTGATTAAATAATTTTGACTGGTTTCTATGGATTTTCTGTTAATTATTTATGTTGTTAAGTGTAATATCATAGCTGTTGGTTTTCTCAATTTTATCAGACTGTAGAACTTAGTTTTTTCTCTGGTGTTTGTTTTGTAGGTATATGGTATGGTATAGAGTTAGACAGGGCAGCGGGTAAAAATGATGGCTCTGTGAATGGTGTCAAGTACTTTAACTGTAAGATGAAGCATGGTGTGTTTGCACCATTATCAAGGATACAGAAGTAAGTAACTGGCTGTCATGTTTACAGGACCCTATATATAACCATCCTTTAATACCAAACTGGCATGTTTACTGCTAGATTAGGTACTAGTATCTGTGTGATGTTTAGATGTTTCATCTATTAAAGTTTGGGATTGCTAATTTGGTTTTGGCTATGAATTAATATCGAAGTTTCATACTAGGACCAAGCATTGATTTCATAAAGTTATCAGAATTTACGATAGATTCTTAATTTTTTCTTAAACACAGAGAAAAAAGAAAATTTGATGATGAAGTTTTCTGTTAAGAACTATGTTAGTTTTGACAAGACTTAGTATGTTGAGATCAGCTGCATTTTTATTTCTTAGATTTTCGTAAATATTAGAGATCTATGAGATTATGATATGTTAAGTTGATATTGATGCTTAAATACAAAAGACTGATTAAAATACTCACTTTATTAGACCTAACATTATCAGAGTGTAAGTATTATGTACAGGTTTAAACAGGTGGTTTGCTGTGATCATTTCTCGCACCTATGTTTCTTAAACACCAGCTGAACTCCAAGATCTGTTGCTTAGTTTTAGCTAGTATATATAGAATATATTTGACCTTGTGTGATCTTGTGAAGGAGTTTTACAACTTAGGTCGAAGGGACAAGTTGTTGAGAAAGATATCAATGATTTCATACACAAAGATTTAAAGAGAACTCTAACATCGGTCAAGATTTAATTATAACTTGCTGCACCCAATTGTATAAACAATGGTTCAACTTAGCCACTGGGGTAAACTCGAAGTTAGGTTAAGAGGTTGACCAAATGATAACCAGAAATAAAATGACTGCTTTTCTTGTACCAAACCCTATTATAAAGTTACTCGGCAATTCAGATGGGCAAGCAAGCAGATAAACAGAAAATCCGGATGACTTAATTACGAATATTTCAGACACAAGGACTAAATTTAACCAGAATTTATCTTTACCATCACTTTATTCAAAGCTTAACCAAATTTTAACCTAACCTCAAGTTTAACCTTCTGATTAAATTTAACCAGTGTATATACAGTTGGGTGCTCCTGGAGTTTATCATGGGTTTTAAGGATATTGTATTGACTGGTATAATGAATTAACTTCAGGATTAATCACAGGAAAGTCTCAGCTATAAGAAACAGGTATAAAAATATTGACAGACTGTGTTTGTGTGACGTCCAGAGTTTGTTAATACAGTGTATTCTACTCCAGATAAAATGTTATGATCGTAATCTTTATAATTATGAAATATTACTGCTTAATAAGTTATTTTGCTTGCAATATAATTAATGAACCATGTACAATATACGACTAATAAGAAATTACCTAACTGTTCAAAATATCACTTTTTATGTACAGCAGATGTTTTTTTATCTCGAAACCCGAATATGTTTGGTTAAATTTTATTTCTAGACAGTAAATTAGTGTTCAGGTTTCTGTTAAACAAAATAATGTATAATATTGACACAATTTTGACATAAATAATATTCATGTTTATTTGTTTGTTAATGTTGAGGATTTGTTGTGAATCAGGTTTCTGGAGTGTGTATAATTATATTTTAACAAAGTTACTCAATTGGATTCCCTTTAATGTTTGTTTTTTTGCTCTTTGTCTATTTTTTTATCTTTTAAATTTTTGGGCAAATTGTCTTGTGATCAAAGGATTTAATTAACCCAAAGATTTAAAATGAAGCTATGTCTTCAAAGAGCAGAAAGATGAGACACATGCAATAAGTTACATTACTACTGTATTAAACATTTCTAACTAAAAAACTATGATCTTTTTTAACTCATTCAATTTCTATCACTTGTTTGATGAATTGAATCATTTGAGTTCACAATTTACCTTGGTAAATTACAAGTACGAAAAGATTTAAATTTAGTGTTGTAACAATTTCTTAATTTGTCTTATTTTTGCTATATGCAAGATTTTCTCTTTGAAGTTTAAAATGGTTATTTATGTTCTACAAAACAAATGTTTGGAATTTTTAAAGATTTTCAATATATGTTAATACTTTTTTTTTATTTGGATAATAGGATAAAGGTTTTGTGCAATTTTAATTTAAGATTTGCTCTGTACAAGTACTTTACCTGTCTTGTGTGAGGTTGTGGAAGGGTTGTTTCTATCAACTAACAAATAAGATGACATTCTCATCTCAAAAGCCACTGTACTCCTCAGAATAGTGTTGTACTTATTAAATTTTCATCTCGATTCAGTTAAATAATGCCAGGGTTTTAACTATACATAGAACAATAGAAAAATGTTAATATTTGAAGTATCATAATTTTACTTGTTATTGTATATATTAAATGCAATATTAATGATAAATGTTTACCGATTTGATGATATAAGAAAAAGATTTTTAAGATATTTCAATAATCTATGTCTTGTTTGATATGACTTTAGTAATTAAGTTGATATAATGTTTGAAATGTAGTTGAAATCTGATAATACATGCTTTATTGTGGTTGGAATATTAGGTTTCCTTCAGGGTAGGATGACTTACATGTACTATCTAATTAAATAAGATTATTAATGTATTTCTTCGCATTATTAAGAATTGCAGCAGAGCTGGAGGAAGGGTAATATTTATTTATATACATGTATGAAGTAATATTTATCTGAATGGCTGACATTAATGGTTATGGCTTTGTTTGATTATATGCTTGGTGTTTGTGATTTTTAGCTCACCTGATTCATCAGGTGAGCTTTTAGGATCGTTGAATGTCCGGCGTCCGGCCACAATTAGTTTGTTTACACTCTAGCAACTGCAGCTCTTAACGAATCATGATTAAACTTGCTCACAATGTATATGGCCACAATGTCTCGGCTAAGTTCGATTATGGGCAAAATCGGACTATAACTTCTAGAGTTATGGGCCCTTGAATTACAAAATTTGCTATATTTAACTTGTTTACACTCTAGCGCCTTCATTTATTCACCAATCCTTATCATATTTTCAGTAAATGTGTATAACCAAAAGATCTTGGACAAGTTCGATTATGGGCAATATTAGACCAGAACTTCAAGAGTTATGGGCCCTTGACTTTGAAAATTTGCTATGTTTTAGCTTGTTTACACTCTAGCACCTTCATTTATTCACCGATCCTAATAATATTTTCAGTAAATGAGTATAACCAAAAGTTCTTGGACAAGATCGATTATGGGTAATATCGGACCAGAACTTCAAGAGTTATGGGCCCTTGAATTTGAAAATTTGCTATATTTGAGTTTGTTTACACTCTAGCGCATTCATTTATTCACCAATCCTAATCATATTTTCAGTAAATGTGTATAACCAAAAGATCTTGGACAAGTTCGATTATGGGCAAAATCGGACCACAACTTCAAGAGTTATGGGCCCTTGACTTTGAAAATTTGCTATATTTTAGCTTGTTTACACACTAGCGCCTTCATTTATTCACCAAACCTAATCATATTTACAATGAATGTGTATGACCTTATGGTTTTGGACAAGTTCAGTTATGGGTGGAATCGGACCAGAATTTCAAGAGTTATGGGCCCTTGGATTAGAAAATTTGCTACATTTTAGCTTGTTTAACAGTATTATACCTTCATTGTTGGTTTTGATCTCAAAATCTACGTAAAAATGAGTTTTACGAGATGGAAACTATATTACCTGATCATTAATTATTGGCCTTTGTTCTCAGGTGAGCGATAAAGGGCCAATATGGCCCTCTTGTTCTTGTATGAGTTATTAATGTTAATGCAGCATGTTGTACACATTAAAATTTTGTTTGCTTGTTTATTTGAGTTTTATGCCCCTTTTCAACATGTGAGGCAGACAGTTCACCTAACCATTGTCCCTGGAAGAACCAGTACTAGGCTCCCATCCTCCGTAAGCAACTGCCTACTTTCTCACATAAAGAAACATTGTCAGTCGCTGGGCTTGGTGTTGTATAGGATTTGCATATAGTCTCTGAAGGGTAATCGCTGGCCCCTTACTGTTATGTGTTTAAACATGTGAAGAAGCTGACTAGCTTACCGATCTACCCAGGTGCACACCTAGGGGTCTTCCTCCATTTCTAAGGCTGGAAAAGTCACCAAATGACCATGGCCTTTGTTGCAACATTATAAAAAGATCCTACAAAAATATCATGTTAAATACAATCTAAACTCATTGTCTTGCAATTGCTTATGTATAGATGTGGCACATTATTTGAACACCATACAAATTAAAGACTGCATGATCTACCTATGTATCTACCTGTTTGCCTTCCTGAGTCAAACTTAATCAATTTCTAAATTTTATTTTCTTAATTGGTTTTAAAATCATGTTGTTTTCTGAAGATTATCTTACTATTTCTGTTGGATTGCTTTCCTAGTATTAGCCTTAACCAAAGCTGTTTGTTTAATATACATTTATAGGTATCATCTGATTTTTTGTTGATTTGTTGTCCTTTCATTGTTTTTTAGCTCACTAGATCACGAAGTGCTCAAGGTGAGCTATTGTGATCGCATGATGTCCGTCGTCTGTGCATCCATCGTGCATCAACGACTGCTTTTAACAACATCTCCTCTTAAGCTGATTTTGTAAATAACCTTTTTTTCTGGTGAGCGATTATAGAGCCATCATGGCCCTCTTGTTGTTCAAGCATTCATATTTGTTTTGTTTTTTATGTGTCATGTTTACTGTTCATACCTTGAAATATGCGTATAATGTTCAAACTGAAAATCAGTGTTTTAATTAAGTTTGCATGTTGCTATTCAAATGCATTCTTCACTCTTGAATGCATAACATACCATATATTAGAATGATGGATATTTGCTGGTATCTTTATTCCTAATTCCTCTTCCCGGCAACTTTAGAAGCTTTATTTTGCTAATGTCAACAGTCAAAGACTCAAAATGCCATTTTAAGGGTCAAATGAATGCCCTAATTGTGAAGTCCTTCCATTTCTTGAATTGTTTAACTGTTTCATTTAATTTGAATCATTATGTCTTAACATTCTTGAAAATAATCAGTTTACATTAGTAGCTGAGTTTTTCATTCAAGGGTGTTTTATGTATAACTTAATCATAATAAAATGTTTTTATTTTGAATACTGTTTTATGCCCCTGTATCGATTGATCTGAGGTATATTGTTTTTAGCCTGTCTGTTTGTACCAAACTTTAGCCTTGTCTATAAAATCAAAATGCTTCTATCTACAATATTCAAACTTCATATATTGGTTCCTTATGACCACCTCTACAGGACCTGTGCATTTTAAGGTCAGTAGGTCAAAGGTCACCTGGAGGGGGCATTGTTTTTCAAAAACACATCTTGTTATTGTGTGTATTTTGCATTTCACATGCCGGTATTGCATCATACAGGAATGGTCATGCTTATTCCTTTATCAATACATGTATTTATATAAGAATAAAACTTGTTTAAAATTTCACCAGCCCTTGTAGGATATTGTCATGATATTCACAAACCAAGTTTACTTAGCATAATTCTTATTTATCAAAGTTTGTAATGATGAAATGTGCCAATACATTTTTAAATGCCTTTTTCCATATTACATGTACATGTATTACAAATGTATTGTTTGATATTTTTTCTTAGCTTAGAAGTTTTCTTTATATATATTATTTGTTGACATCTATTAAAATCATCAAAGTTAATAAAAAACATTGCAGTTTTATTTTTTATTCCAGGTTAGGGGATAAAAAATTCAGCTCAAATGAATCTCTAGAGACAATCAGCTGGGGAGCAGTATCGGAAAGGGTTGATAAACGGGGATCAGGGTCAGGTCATCTACGAGATGGTAGACCTAGAACCCCTAATAATAAACGCCCTAAAAGCGTGAATAGTGATGGTATTATGAGAACTCCTGGTTCCAGTTCTAACTTCAAACTTGAAGTCGGCATGAGTGTATTCTGCAGCAATGAACTTGGTATGAATATATAGTCAAACCTGTAAACAAAGGCCATCCTTGGCAAAGACAAAATGTGACCTTTATTGACATGTGGCCTTTATTCTTAGGTCATTATGTTCTAAATAATCAATGATGGTTTATAAAAGAATTGACCTTAATTCTTCACAGGGTGGCCTTTATTAAGAGATGACCGCTCACACAGGGTTGGCTTTTTGTCGGTTTTATATGATATTCATACTGTAATCGATAATTTTATCAAGGAATAAACTATTGTTACTTTGACGTCATTGGTGACCTCTTAAAACCTAAGCTGATTAATTATTGTTTTATAAATTTTGATTGGTTCATACTTCTGACAAACTGGTATGAATTGTCTTTACTGTAAAGTCGTATCAACTCTATGAAAAAACATTGTGTTATGGCGAGCTTGTCTGTATTCTTCTGAAAGAATTAGATTATAACATTGTAATGTTATACTTTCACTGTTTTTTGGTCACATATTTGATAAAGCATCAATTTGACTTCTTTAATATTGTGATGTTCATATTCATTTAAGCCTTGAATTACTAAATTTTCCTGATGATTTTATTGATATCATCTTGTTTTATAGGTGCTGTCCGATATATTGGACCAACCGATTTTGGAGATGGTATTTGGGTCGGTGTAGAACTGAGAACAGCCAAAGGAAAGAACGATGGTTCCGTACAGGGTAAACGATACTTTTCCTGTCGCCATGATCACGGTCTGATTGTACGACCAAATAAAATCACAGTCCGAGGAATAAATGGAGCGAAACTTGTCAACGAACATTATGGAATGAATACCCATGATACTAGTGTTACAAATGGAGATGTGAAATGAAATTGCCATGAATGTTATACTAAGAATGTACTTCCCTTCATGTTTAATCATGAAAAAGATACTTTCAGAGTTGATTGATAGTGCTTATGGTTCCGTGCTAGGAGTAGATTGTGCTGAAATGTTTTCAAAACAACGATAAATTACCACATCATATTAACCTTAGAGGTTTTCATCTATGTCATCATTTTGTGTACATTTCGGTCCTTTTTTTCATTTTGCCAATGGATTTTGTGTCTGTATATAAGCTGTTGATTTTGTAAATGCTTCACAATGGCGTATCATAGGCCTCTTGTAATTTATCAACTGCATGTGGAAGCCTTTGGTATATTTTCATTCTGTAATTTGGTACCTAGGTCTGCTTTTCTTTAATTTATCTTTTGTTTATGCTTCACTTTAGATAATCAACTGCAAATACTTTGTTTTTAGCCTTGAGGCTTGCGATGATATATTCTACTTGTTTGAGGCACATGTTTGTTAACTTTATAATACTGCTTCACAGCTGAGCAATAGCTGAAAAGAATTTGTACAAGCTGGCTGTTGCTGAAATTAGTACAGTTCTACAGGAAATAATTTGGCTGTGTTAGATAAGCCTATACATTAAAATTGGATTTCTTACAAATTTTCTTGCATTGTCAAAAATATGGATATCATCGCATTTCTTTATTATTTCATCATTGCTTCGTTACTTAGAATTTGATTTCAAATCCTTGTTTGTTTTAATTCACTTATTGTGCCCCCTTTTGAAGAAAAGGCGGTTTATTGCTTTGCACATGTCGGTCAGTCCGTCAGTCAACAAACCTTGTCTGACAAATAACTTGAGAACAATTTGGCCTTAGGTCCTCAGACTTGGTTTGGAGATTGGTCATTGCATTTACATGACCCCTATTGCAGTAGGTCAAAGGTCAAGGTCTAAATTTCTAGTTGGCCTTTAGGGGCATCCGTGTTTCACAAACACTTCTTGTTTTATTGTTAGCTATCCAAGTTAAGAGTCCTTATTTTGTTTTCAGATTGTAATGCAAAAAAGTTTTTTTTTTTTTTATTATTTATTTGTTTTTTATAGTTTATTTATTTGTTTAGCTTATCTCTCATCTTTTTGCAATAAGAAACATGTCTACTGATTAGCTTGGAATTATCATGTGACCTAGCAATCATATTGGTTTTAGTTTATATAACTTTAGATTTTCGAAATTTCTTCTAAATTTTTGCATATCTTCGCCGTATGTTTAAATAAATAGTCTAATAAACTTACGTGTTAACAAAACACTGTTTTTCTAAGTGAAACAATCTTACCATTACTAACTAGAGAAATATTGAACACACATATTGAGATTTGAGTTTGGATATATGTCTCATGTTATATAACCTTGTCCATGTTGTATCAGTTTAAACAACAGATCAAGTGTTGCATAATTGTTTTATTCAATTTTTTTCTCTTGTTATGGTCTGTTATGATTGACTCATTTTTTTATTGTTAACTAAGTACATAGAGCTGTATAGAGATTTCTGTATCTACAGGATTATATCCTTGTCTGATGGTTGAGCTGTGTGTCAGAATTTTAAGTAGATAAATCATGTATTCTTTGTGCCAAATTGGAGCATGTTGTGTTAGCTTAATATGAAAGTATTTATCTGTTTGTATGTTTCATTTTTTCCAATTTATGGATTTATATTATTTTAACATTCTGTATCAATGTCTCAGCATGTTTTGAATGACATCCTGTTTTGTATTCTCTTGTCTTGAGAAGAAACGACATTTTTCATTAATATTTCAATGCGATGAACAATATTTTTGGCTGAATTTCTTCCAAAAAAAGAAAAAATATTTTATTCTAATACATGTACTTGCTTTACCTGTAAATCTGTATTTCAGTTGAATGACATATGAACCTATGTACCTTTAATGCTTTTGTTACATTTCTGCATGGAATATGGCTTGCTATTTCTGTTTGAATATCTTGCTTGTTTTTGTCTATGACTTCTTTTATGATGAATGCATAATTTTTATGTGAACAAAATGCAAATAAAACATTAGAACAAAAGTTCATGTGTGCTGTCATCATGATCAATAATCATCTTCTTATCATCAATGTAGATTGTGTTTTATAGGTCTATAAGATTCCATACCTAGTATGTATTGAGTTGTACACACGTTCACAAGATGTGTTGGCTGCCTCAAACCAGTACTAACTAAACCTTCCACAAGGAGCTGGCAACTTCTCCATATAATAATGGTGGAGAATTAAAATTTGTGTCGAATTTACACAGAAGGGTATGTCATGCAATAACAACTGGACATCAGCCTGTAAAATGTTATAAAACAATGCCCTCGAAACATCAGTAGTGTTGATTAGTGTGACAGACATAAATGGGTTAGTTTTGTTCAGTTATCCAAACAATGTCATTGAATATGAGTAAATTGAAAGTAGTTCAATCAACCTGTGGTTATAAAACTGATTTTCAGCATTTACCAATGTCATTTTTGTATGATCATGATTAACTTAGAAACATTAAAAGACAAGAAATAAGATTTGAGTTCTTAGACTGATCTTAAGTTTTATAACCCCAGGGGCAGATATATTGCACAATGATAAGTGTTTGAGCATTTATAGTAGGGATGTCAATTCGTCAAGATTTTACTAATCGGTTAATCGTTCGTTCATACGAACGATTAATCGATTAACCGTATGTTAATTGTACAAAGTGCTTATAAATATGAATTGTCACACGTTTCCGCGACACCGACGTATTACACGAAATGCGATCATGTGTATATTCATCAATATATTTACAACAGAAATGTGATGTTCTTATCAATTTTCCGTTTAAATATATTAATGATCAATTACACATAACATTATGGCAACAAATAGTTATTTTGTTTACCAAAAAAGTAGATTACGGCATGCCTGTTTCATACTCTGTTTTGGTCAGTTTATAATTGGAACATTTGGGCGGAGCTTACAACAACGATCATTTGATTGGTTGATTGGTGTAATGCCGAATTATATTTTGTGTTTAATGCTTCTTATAATTCGTCTACCGCATAACGTTTCGTTATCGTTATGGCTTTTCTTGTTCATCACTACTGCGTCTAAAATACGTCCAGACGATTTTTACGATATTGTAACTTATTGTATATGATAACTTGTGAAATTGTGAGGAAGTGCCAGACCAAGCAAGTTTACTCGTATATCCAAAATCGCTTCTCAATTAGTTAATTTCACAATCAACAATATACGTGTCAGCGTGTATAATGGTCCCAGGTCAGTGTCAATGAATTGTTAATTTGCTCAACTGTCGTATTTTTCGCACCTCTGGTCGACTAATTTACTGACAAGATAAAACGCACGTACTGACTGAAAATTTCGATTTTTCTATAATTTACTATTAAATGTTTTACTTGCTTCTTTCTACTTTTTTTCGGTTAATCGATTAATGATTTAATAACCGGTTAATCGGACAAACGAACGGTTAATCGATTAATCGATTAACCGTTTACATCCCTAATTTATAGATATAAATGCGATTTTAGACTAGACCAATTTTAAGGTCGATCATATCAAACCCAGTTACACATTGCAACATGTACATCTCAAATAACAAGAATAGTATGTAGGATAAAAAAATTACGTTTATTGCTTTTAATTTAGTGTGTAAGTTACCGATATATGTACATATTGATAAGTAAGGGCTGGTTATTTTGTGAGAATTACATTTTTGGCTGTGTGTATATTATATAACATCTCAGTCAAAAGGTATTTGTATTTAACAATTCCAAAATATATGACACACAGAGAAGTCTATTGAAAGCTTTATGTTTCATGTGTGTAGTCCACCTCATCTTTGTCGCTGAAAAACACAACCACTGATTCCATACACAGGTTTTAACAACGGCGGAATATCAGGAGCCAGTTCATTAAGTAATGTTTTAATACATTCAATATTGGCAAGGGCATGATTCTTGGAGGCAGAACTTTGTCCACCAATAACATAGAGCTTTTTGCCTATGCCTACGGCAACTAGATTATGTCTTGGTACTAATAGCTTTCTATACAAGTCCCAGCTGTCTGTCTCATCCCTGTATCGTAGTATAGAATCTAAGCTTAATGGTTCACCGTTTTCAATCACATATCCACCCACAAGATAAACCACATCATTCACGTCCGCCATTGCTGAGTCACAGACAGCGACGGGAAGAGGAAAAACGTACGAACATATTCCTGTGCGGGGATCATAGACTTCAACTGTGTTCAAAGCTTTCAGTTGCTCTTTGTCAAACATTCCACCAGCCATCATAATTCTACCACGATGTGCAACAGCGGCAAGAGCTGTTCGAGATTCTAGCATAGCACCGACTACTTTCCAATAGTTTTTATCTATATCATAGTATTCCATTGTGTCACAACTAAACCCGTAACTATCTTCGCCACCAAGTACATAAATACGACTAAACAGTGTAACTGCAGCGTGTCCCGACCTGGCAGTATTCAAAGGAGCAACAAGTTCCCAATGCCCGGATGCAGCATCATACCGATGACAATCATTAACAGCAACCTTCGTCCCAAAGTTAACTTTCAGGCCTCCACACACGTAGAAATTTCCTTTTAAAACTGCGGAGCCACTTCGATTGATCGGCATAGGGAGATAACACTTGAGACTCCAAATGTTTTTTTTCGGATTAAACTGTTGAACAAAAAAGCTCTCTTTTGTTCTTTTCGTATCATGAGCTGATTCACAACCTACAACCAGAATCGCGGTTGGAGGGAATGGCTTTGGTGGTAGATTGAGTAAATCCGAATTGGTAAGATTGGACTTAACCAAATCTTCAACCGACTGTTGCCCTTGAACAGGTTGGGATATTACATCACTTCTCCTATTCATCTCACATGTTTTAAATTTCACCTTTTGTGTCCCAGCATGATCAGAAACATTATGTATACAGGGCTCACGCAATTGAAGAAGTCCACGAATAATGGTATTCGCCACTTGCCAGCGTTTAGACATTGCTAGAACATAACCAGGAGCGAGTTCACCATTTGTTTCATTACGAAACTCCGCAATCGGATCTTCAAATAGTCTCGAATCAGATTCAACGCGTTTACCATCGTCTATTTCATTAATGCGATCCTTATAAATTCTTTTAGGTCTTGACCTTATATCCGAAAGAAAATCCTTACTTTTCTGTTGATGCAAGGTCTTGTCATTCATTTTACTATCTGTTGGTTTAGACTTGTCCTTAGAAAACTTTGGCCAGTTGTTATTTGCATGGCTCGACAAACTATTGTCAGTGTCGGAAGAATCCATCAATAGCATTCTTGGCACGACAAACTTGGTATCATTTATTATTTGTACAGGATTAACATTCAATTCATTGTGACCTAAATCAGTATTTTTAAAGTAATGCGTTGTGCTTGGCTTTTTGTGTATTGATAAAGCTCGTTCTTTTTTTTGATCAGAAACATTGAGTGGATTGGAAGATTCTGCATTGCTAGAATGCATTGATATATCCGTATGTAGAATATCATGGTTGTCCTCTGGTAAAGAAGTTCTTTCTTTCATGGTTGTTGAACGTGGTTCAGTTGTTTGGGAACTTGAATGCCTTCTCCGTAATACATGCTTGAACTCTTTCCTGGTATAGTCATTATCTTCAGCGGGAATGGATTCTTGACCTACATCTAAGCATTCATTTGGGATGCCTCTTGTGTGTTTGTTTGTTGTTGTCGGATATTTTGATTCCGATGCTTCTCGCGAATGTTGGTTAGAAGAATAACATGCTTTAGATGGTTCATTCGAATATTGCATACTTGTAGCAACCGATGGTTTAACAGCTCTTGACGTTTTTCTATTATGCGGAATATAGTCATATTCAATGGTTGATTCTGACTCCGATCTTCTAATCACACTGTTGTTTGCCGAGTTAGAATGTTTTGAAACAGAAAATTTTGCATCGTTTGAGTTTATTCCGCCTATCTCGTTAGGGAGAGTAGTTGAGTCATGTTTATGAAGGTTATCTTCATGGAGTTTGGTGTTTATATGCATTGTACCTGAATGATTTTTCGCGTGTCTCTTCATTGATTGCCGTCCGATTGTAGTTTTGTTTAAAGACTGTCTGACCGCAGGAGTAATTTCCTGCGCCGTCGTGTCCTGCTGCATGTCCATAGTTAACCCTCGCTGTCTGTGAATGCTTTCACATTCTAAACAACTTACAGCATCGTTGTTAGCTGAATTATTTGCCACCGACATTTCATGTATTGGTTCAATAAAGTCTATTTCTGGGTCTGCGTGTGAATCGGACAATCGTTCGTTGAACGGTTTTGTCGAGCTAAAGCTTTTAGTGGTTAGAGCATTCATCGAATGTTTATTGACAGGTCGCGTATACGTTTCATGATCGGAAGCTAATTCTTTATTGGAATCACCCATATCACGAATGTTTGCCTGGTTAGAATGGTTTGTGTACACTGTGTCAGTCAGCTGTTCTCTGTGAGACGGATATCTTCCTATAGTATCATCATTTCCTAATAAATCCTTAGTAGCATGTTTAGAAACATGATTGTTCACTGATTCTGGTGCTTTGTTAAACTTAGGGGTAAAAGTTGATTTTATACCAGAGTCATTGAAATCTGTTTTATGTATCATTTTGGAATGCTTCATTGATAATGATTCTTTCTGTAGTTTCCTTGGAGACGCATTTGCTTTATTATCATCTAAAGTTGTCTTCAATCTGTTTTTAGACGTTTTAATACGTTGTTTTTGCATAGTTTTATCTGCAATGTTCTTTACTAAGTCAATCATCGAGGCTTTGTTTCCATTTTTGTTTTCATTATCAGCTCCATTAGGTCGTGTGAAATCAGTGTTGTTGGCTAGATCTTCGTGGGAAATCTTCTTGTCATTGTTGTGGCCTCTTCCCGTTTCACTGGAATCAACTACTGATTTAACTTTGGCTTCTGTTATTGGCATTTTTTCCGGTGATTTAATTGTTGAGTCTAAACGGTGGCGCTGTCTTGTTTTGTTAGGACTTTTAGAGGACATTCTGGACCTTTTCGATGACTTTCTTTTGTCTGTATTTTTTACTGTGTCATGCAGTTCTACAGCGTCATCCATTAATGTAACTTTTGTCTTATTTTTGTCTGTATTCAATTGATTTTTAAATGCACGTTCGGCAGGGTCGCACTTTGGTTTAACTTTTGATTTAGTTCTGTCTGTGTTCAATGCATTTCTATCGACGCCTTTTGGTTTGTTTTTTGACTTATTTTTGTCGGCATTTAATTCATTTCTTTCTGCGTGATGTGCTGTTCTATGCTTTTCTACAGCCTGCTCCTTTACTTTGACATCTGAGTCGTTATTGTCTTGTGACAATGATTTTCTATATGAATGTTTAGTCTTACGATGTGCATCTGAAGTGTCATCCATTGGTTTAGTTTGGGAGTCAGTGTGATGTTCATGGTTGTTCTGTTTTGACATCGGGTCGTTGTCAATTATCGTTGAATACATCATATATTTCATATCTTTATTTGATTTCTCTGATTTCCTTACGGTTTCTCTATTTCTAAGTATGTACTGTGGTTCATTGCGTATTGATCCTGGTTGGTGAACGTTATCATTGATTTGTTTGGTGCCATAGCTTGGTCGACCTTCAACAAGTAGAGCATGGTGCCGAAAAGCGATGTACAGCATATCTTTGCACTCTGGAATATCGAAGATGAATGATACAGGTTCGACTTGTGACACGATATCACATGCTGGTATCATACTGAACCGAACCTGGTTCATCAAAGGAACGGCGAATTTCAGCCGCTCATCACGATTAAAGTCAATCCATTTCACACATGTATGAAATATTGTCAGTTCATCTACATTCGTCAGGATGTTGGAAGAGATTGTATCATACACGTATCGAAAATCACTCTTCAAAAAGGAGGATGAATCAATAATTGCGGCAAAATGCTCGTACATATATTCATCAACTGCTTTACTAATGCTCGCTAAATTATGCTTTGATGCAATTACACGATGTTTCATAGCATTGTTGAGATTTATTGACAGAAGATACTCACAACACCGATCTTGTAACTTTTTGGCACCAAGTTTCTGGCTCGCTTGCAACAATTGTTCTATATTCACATGAGATATGTTTATATTAGACGTATAGAAGAAACTCAAAACATCTTCCATCACCTCGGCGCTAATATCGGCCAAATCGTAATGTATTACTGCTTCTGAATTTGAATGAGTTTGTCTGGTAAAATGTTCGCAACTCGCAGCTAAAACTAGTCGATGAGCGTAAAATTCCTGTCCTCCGGCGGTTATTATCACGTCGCACAGTTTTTTATTCTTCCAAAGTTTAATTATATCATTTGTCAAACTTCCTGATATATTTGTCAATGAAGTGCTCGAACCTTGCGCTTGAGCTGAGTTGTTGGTAAAGTTTGGGTCCACCTCAGAGTTTAACTTAATGGACGAAAAACAGCGTGCACACCCATCAACATTTCTTCGCTGTTCAATGTTACGCCCGTTATCACTCCGAGTTCGGGGGTGACTTCTGAATTCTGCGACAGCCTTTGAAAGATCTGGACAACTTCGTCTGGTAAGTACATTACTGTTGTCTTTTCGTACGGACTTTGGTGTCGGAGGCATACTTAAATCTTTGGAACAGTCTCTCGTTGGAATTTCATCAGAAGGCGAAAATATTTCACGACGGGCTCTGATTTTCTTCGGTGTCCTCGGTTTTCTTGGAGTTGTTCCACTCATAATTTATAAGATACTTATCATAGATAAATATTCAAGAAGATGACGTCCTGTACTATCAGCCATTTTGTTTTTGACGTCGTATTTAGTGACGTCATGGTTCTGTATGCAACGTTAACGAGCCGATTTAAAAAAAATCACTATAGGCCTAATAGTAGAATCACTAGAATACTATAAATTTAATATAAAATAGTGAAATTTTGTTTTGGAACCTTTTTCCTTTCGTAATGAAACATGCCCTCAACATCATAATGTTTTTATTTAACAGTGTTTCAGAGTGTAAATAAATTTCTAGATAGTAGAGGGTTTGTATGTGTGTTAGGCGGAGGGAGTGTAAGCTATGGCCTACACCGGGTGCTCCCCAGGGTAATGTTTAGCCTTACTTTTTGAGCTTTCTGGTTGGACGATTTCATGAATGAATTCGGAAGGGCCATCCCTTCAGCTTTACAAAGAACTAGGCCTACATAGTGTGTGCGGGAACTTAACGCAATTCACGTATAATGCCTCAGTAACTGCTATAACTTTGTCTTTGTGAATGTGCCTTTCATTTTTGTGTTGAACGACAAATTTTAAACATTGAACTAACGTCGCGTGTTATTTACTAATAACCAGTGACAAAGTACTATAATGCCGCACCAAATTCCTCGCCGTACAACTGCCGTCGGAACAGATCCATTCTTAGTTGATCCCGTGGGTTGTTTTTACGGCTAGTATATATTTGATATGGAATAAAAGAAAAAAGAAGTTAAAAAATCCTTATATTAATCAAATAATAAGGTATTTAAAATTATTACAAGCATAATGAGAATCAAAGTTCTTGCGTTGTATCAAATCCATAATTCCAATTGTTTACGTAAGATCATGTAATGAATTTTGAAAAAGTTTGTTTCTAAAAAAGAACATTCTGTTGGTTAGCTTGTTCTCGTCGATTGTTTTCGCCATCTTTTCGCTTACCCTTCGATCGATGAAAGGCGTAATATATGCGTTCAATGAACAACTGGAAGAGTTCACACATGCTAAGTATCCAATCCACAGACCAAAACCACCTCCAATATCCGACAGGAATTGCTGGAGCTGAAAGAGAACGCATAGAGGGTCTGAACGAAAAACACCCATGCATTTCTTAATTAAGGTAAATGGGTGCAGTGACGCATTATAAATGTATTAGTATTACATCGTACGTTGACCGTGACTTCGACTTAAAAATCACCTGACTGCGTACGTCATACACCGGTCCCAGTTATACACATAAGTGCCAGTGTCGTGACTACTCGGGTATTCCAGTCACCGAGAACGACTTTAAAACGTGTTTATCGTTCGCGATAAATAAAATAGGCATCATATTCCCATCTTTGGATTCCCGAGGTAAGCCATGATGGAAAGTAGTCCGCGAACAACAACAACAATATGGCGGCATGCATAGAGAAACGCCGAAGAGTTCCAATTACCAACCGATTATGATTCGCATTAATCACATATGAGTTTTACAATTGTTTTGGTCTAGATAAGCCCTAGGTACATCTTTTCTCTTGGTCAAATCTGCTGCAAAAATAGCCCATTTACTTATTAAATCTGATGAGTATTAGTACCTTACCTCAATTTGAGCCGTTTCTGTAATATTTTCGAAGTTCAGATCTTCATAGTAAATGTTCTGTTTCTGCTAAAATTTAGTGATACAGAACACGTTAAGTAATTTAAATGATTGAAACATAAGTTGGTGTCATTGTTTTCTTGGTATTGAAAACAAAGATTATCTAAGTTATAGACACCGATTTCTTTAATACATGTACATATTACCATATAGACCCAATTTAACATTTGAATAGTTGTAAATGTATTAGTACACAAACTAT
Source organism: Lutraria lutraria (assembly GCA_964023205.1). Classification (NCBI taxonomy): domain Eukaryota; kingdom Metazoa; phylum Mollusca; class Bivalvia; order Venerida; family Mactridae; genus Lutraria; species Lutraria lutraria. The sequence goes on from OZ026838.1 coordinate 16,490,569, forward strand.
TGCCGGACTACTTTGTTACGAGGTATCAATACGAAATTGTGACAGACTTAGTTTTTTTTAAATATTCAATAACTCTATGGTCATTCCCGATCCGCCCCAGCTGGGAGAGGGGGGGATAAGATACATGAACACCAGTCATTTATATCCCTACTCTTTTTTAATAGTTTTTCCTGGTTCTTTATCGTTTCTGGTACCCGCCTCCCTCGCCCCTTTTTCTTGTGATTCTCTAGACTCAGTACTTGGCTCGGTAGTTGGGATTAGAACACACACTGAAAAAGGGTTCCTGAAAAATTCATAAAGACTGAGCCTAGAACCGAACGACCTTTCGTTCAGTAGTCCAGCGCTTTTCCACTCGATCATCGATCACCTTTAAATTACACATACATTCATTTTACATGTGTTTGTAATACAGATATAGGTTTACATGCATTGAAATATATACACATACTCACCATACCTAAAGTATCTGACTTCAGATATTTTGTCCTTTAAATGTAAACAGGAGGTTGGATGTCGACTACAAACCCAGTGTAACAAAACTCTCTGACACATGTGTTAAAATAATGTCAAAATCTCTGGCTTCACATCTAGACCACTTGCATCCTGACATTAGCCGCTAGCATCTCATAATGTTTTTTTTTCACCGGGGTTTATGTCGCATCAATAGCCTGAGTCATTTGGCGATATTGCCAGCTTTAATGATGGAGGCTTGCATCTTGGCAGTACCACATACATTCCGTAAACTTGGTGGACAGTCTCATATACTTTAATGCAAAGTTGATGTCAAGTAAAAAAAACGCTGGTGTGATAGATAATTTATTACATGTCACATTAAATGAAGATTTAATATATCATGTTTATGCAACTACATGACAAATATATGGTATAAGTAGGTCGCCAAACCATTTGATTTCTAGACATGATACCTTTCGTGCTTTGGAGACTTGATTTGTCCTCAATTATTTCCCACAGACGCGGATATTTCATAACCCTTTCGATAAACAGTCTAAATTTCTTTTGGAGACGAGACAACGAAAACAACATTTCGAGTTTCTTTATTATATTCCTAATAACACTGACACATGAGGTAAGGACCATGATAAATCTATTATTATTAGAAAATATTTATTTTGAATCATAGCCATGCATATTTCGTCAATGGACTCGGATTTGATATTTTATAATCCTTTCGGTCAACAGTCAGACTTTCTTTCGACACGGACTAAACTACTGATGAATTAACTGATCATATTGAAAAAGGGGAAAAACACTGACGACATGCACAAAGAGGAATTTGCATTGCTATGTATGTTACTATACGATGTACTCATATTCCAAGAGTATATACAATGCGACACTAAATACACTAAAGCTTTGTAAAATCATCAAAACCATAATGTTTTTCTTTTATCATCTTACATGCTTTCTAGTCAGATAATAAAACATGCACTTTCATTTTTTACTTCCCATTATTTTGTATTACTTTGTATCGTTTGTCGTATCATCAGTATTGTAGGTACAACTATACAAATATACATTCATGGTGAATACATGCAGACAAAATACCTTTATTGATATTGTGCATTACACATATTATTGCTATTTCACTAATGAAGGAATCATGGACATTTTAAATTTTATGAACACGTTAATGAAAAGCTCTATTAATATTGTGTTTATTAAAAATGATCTCCTTATAATCGAAATTTACCATTATTTTGTGAATCCTTGAATCTACCTGCTTTGTTTCTATAAGATTAGCAATGCTTTGACATTGCTTGTAGTTGTGTTGATATATGATCATTGTGTTGAAGTCATTGTGTGATAAGTCTTTATTGACTTAAATTTTTTAACGTTTTCCATTTTTTTCTGATGTTTAAGAAATTTGACTCAACATTGAAGATATTTTTTTATTGATTATTACTACAAATGATTATGTTGTATGATATTGACTGCATGAATGTTAGTATCATTCTATCCACATTGCAGAGTATTTTAATGTCTTGAATATCCTTTAAATTCTTTTAACTTGTGATGTGTATAAAGTGGGTATATCTGTACACGGAATGCATTTTTTTTGTTTATGTATAGAATAAACCAAACCGATTTGTCCACAGGTAAGTAAATATCGACATTCTCTTGATAGCAAGTGCTTCAATAATTGAATGTCCAATAATTCTTTTAAAAATGCAACAAAAACCAGTTGTGACTTAAACAGACAAATTGTGCAACTTTAAAACATTTAGACATATAATAATTATCTTATGTCCAGAGTTTATTCACATAAAGTAAAGTTTTTGTTCAAAAGCGTTTTTGTTATGTTAGTTATATGAAGTGTGATACAGTTATACAGTTTAGATTGCTTTAATACCCGGGGCAAAAATATTACAATATGGACGTAAATTAAAGCACGTTTATAATTTTTAGTATATATCTATTAAATTGTTCAGTATTTTGTTACTCAAATCAAAAGGCGCTAAGTATAATTTACCATCAAACAGCCCATGAATATACATAAGAGAAAATACTAAAATAGATTTATTAGACATACCTTTAGTTTAAAATATACATATTCAAAAGTTGTTTACAAGCATTTAACCAGTGGTATAAAAGGTGTTAAGCTTACTTTATTGTTATCATTTCATGATCTGGTGTATAGCGATTCTCTTGGCAGAGTCGCATATACGCCCTTGTTTTTTAGTTTGTGTCGTGCTATTCTCACGACACCGTTTGTAACTCAAACGACGTCCAATTCCTACGGCACCCTTTGTAAATAAAACGAAGTGTTATTCTTACGATACCGTTTGTAAAATAAAACGACGTGTTATTCTTACGACACCGCTTGCAAATAAAACTACGTGTTATTTTTACGACACCGTATGTAAATAAAACGACGTGTTATTTTTACGACACCGTATGTAAATAAAACGACGTGTTATTCTTACGACACCGCTTGCAAATAAAACAACGTGTTATTCTTACGACACCGTTTCTAAATAAAACGACGTGTTATTCTTACGACACCGTTTGTAAATTAAACGACGTGTAATTCTTACGACACCGCTTGTAAATAAAACGACGTGTCATTCTTACGACACCGTTTTTAAAAATGACAACTTGCTATTCTTACGACACCGTTTGTAAATTAAACGACGTGTAATTCTTACGACACCGCTTGTAAATAAAACGACATGCTATTCTCACGACACCGATTGTAAATAAAACGACGTGCTAGTCTAACGACACCGCTTGCAAATAAAACAACGTGTTATTCTTACGACACCGTTTCTAAATAAAACGACGTGTTATTCTTACGACACCGTTTGTAAATTAAACGACGTGTAATTCTTACGACACCGCTTGTAAATAAAACGACGTGTCATTCTTACGACACCGTTTTTAAAAATGACAACTTGCTATTCTTACGACACCGTTTGTAAATTAAACGACGTGTAATTCTTACGACACCGCTTGTAAATAAAACGACATGCTATTCTCACGACACCGATTGTAAATAAAACGACGTGCTAGTCTAACGACACCGATTGAAAATAAAACGACGTGCTGTTTTCTGTCCCGTGCTATTCACGACAACGTCATGCAATTAAAACGACGTGTTATTCTTACGACACCGTTTGTGAATAAAACGACGCGTTTTTCCCATTAAATCTGCATTGATGTCTATGGGAGTAACTCCTTTTTTAAAAAATTAAATGCGAAAGAAAGAACATCCATTTGAATGAAAACTCATGGCATAAGGATGCAATTACACAATATCAATACCACAATTTTAAGTAATATAAAATAAAAATATAATAGTAAATGCAAAGCGGCTATATGATCACCTTTTCAATTTCTCAAAAATTTGAACCGGAGATGGCTCTTCACGCAAGGAGTTGCAACAGTTATGTGCTTTTAACAGTTACCTGATGTTTTCCTAGTTCGAAGGACAAAAAAATGCGTGACGTCACTAGATCACGTGGATTCCCCACACTGGTATAGACGTAAGTATAAACTCAGAAACGTAAGCATAAACTCAGAAAAAATAAGTACAGACTCACCACAACGGACATTTCATACAAACAAAACATGATAAATATATGATTATCCTGTAATTATAACTTACTGACACCAATTATTTCCGCATAATGAATTATTGCTAAATATGTTAAGTTGCTAAATGATTTTACAGTACAACATGATCTCAAAACATAAGATAGAAGCTTGATAAAACAAGAGCTGATTTCAGTATATCATTTCACACTCTATGCCAATTTGATTTTTTCGGGTGTATGCATCCTTGTATCTTTGGCAGGTGATTAAGTCATTCGGCCAAAGCTCCTTACGTAAATTGTTCACAAACTTGATACATACTATAATATTGATGTATGATTTAAAATGTGTTTATTATACATGTGCTGTACTTCTTACACATATCAATACTGTTACCATGCCAACAGTACTTACAGCTCGTATTGTATAGTAAACTATCACCCATTTCTATCAATTAATTGTATGTATAACAAGATCTGGTTTTAAAACACAATGACCCCACAGGGTGACAATGACCTTAGATCTACTGACCTGATAATGCTCAGGTCGTGTAGATGTTGTCATGAGGAACCAACATATTAAGTTTGATGACTGTAGATAGAAGCGTTTTTATTTTATAGGCAAGGTTAAAGGTACAAACAAACAGCCATACAGACAGACCAAAAACAATATTCACCCGATCTATCGATATGGGGGCAGAAAACTAGCTTTTATAATAGTAGAATATTGGGGAAGACATATTTTCAAGTCACAATTTTCAGTTAACTATATATATAACCGACCTTGATGCCTTGCCTTACTGTCGACCTTGACATCTGAACTGCGTTTGCTTGACAGAGCAAGCAAAACATTATGTGATAGATATAAGTCGAAAACTGCCCATTTATATGTAAATATTGGAGTGTTTGAGGCGTGTTCAAATTTGGATTAAGAATAATACAACACATGATACATAACTAGAAATTTATTTTCAGTCGATTAACAATGAAATGTAAAACATACCAAATAAAGAGGTCACGACAGAAGTAAACTTCACAAAATCACACCCTTCCATGAAAATTTAAATCTGATAAAAAATTGGCCATGATCGTATAGAAGTTGTCAGTAACTTGTGGATGGGTAAGTTAGTACTGGTTTAGAATATAGTCCAGGAAAACTGGTTAGGTGAATCGGCCGCCATATATAACAATAAAATAAAAAATAATGGCGTTAAACCTAAATTAATAAACAAATAAAAACAAGTTCAATAAAAGTTTATTGAAATTCCACAGTACATAGAAACAATGAATAGATATACAAATGATGGACCCTTTAATGATCCTTTTCAGTATTGTCAGCCTCACAGATATTACCTTGAAAACACACGACAATTGTGTGGCGTTATACGCACATTTTATTTCATACCTTTATTAATAACTCAGTTGAATCATTTTAGAAATACAACGATATTATTGAGCAATATTTATAGGATTTGTGTTAATTCTAGAATTCTTATCTGTACCATTGACCTTGACCTTTATAAGCGTCACGTCTGTCGTCACGTGGTACAGGATGTCGAGAATTCATAGGTGACCTGTTCATAAATCCAGTGTCTGAATGACGCCTACGTCCGTCCGAAGTATCCGAATGACCACTTCGTCCGTCTGAATTATAATCGTAAGGGTGAAGGTGATGGTGATTTCTGTCACGGTGGCCATTATATGGCTTCCTGTCATGTGACCACATGTGAGGAGAATTATTATCGAATTCATGTTTTCTATTATCACGTGATACATCATCGAAATCATTCAGTTGGTTAGCTTGTTCTCGTCGATTGTTTTCGCCATCTTTTCGCTTACCCCTCGATCGATGAAAGGCGTAATCTATGAGTTCAATAAACAACTGAAAGAGTTCACACATGCTGAGTATAGACAAACCAATCCACAGACCGAAAGCACCTCCAATATCCGACAGAAATTGTTGGATCTGAAAGAGAAAGCAGAAAGTCTGAGGACCCGATTCCGTGGTCGAGTGGTTAAGGGAGCTGACTTCAAATCACTGTAACTTCTCACTGATAGAGGGACGCCGGTTCGAGCTCAGCTTATAACGACCATGTCTCTTAATGTGAGAAAGTAGGCAGTAGCTTACGGAGAATGGAAGTCTAGTACCGGTTCTTCCCTGTTGAACTGTCCGCCTCGTTTGACTCTTGACTGTCGAAAAGGGGCGTAAAACCAACCAACAAGTCTGAACGAAAAACACCCACACGTTTCTAAATGTTGGTAAATGGGCACGGCCTGTGTCAAATAGTTATTCACACGTCATTAACTATTCAGGAAGTATGCAAGAATAGCTCAAGAACAAGTCACTTTTTTATGAATTTCATTCGAAGTGGAAACTGTGACGTTTTATAAATGTATGGTATTAAATTCTTTGTGACTGTAATTGTTAGATACACTATTCGTTGGAAATGACTTAAACTAACTCGACCAATGACTTCCTGTCCATAATTATTATGACTAGTATTAATCATAAATGATGTTCACATTGTTGTACTCGATCTAAATAAACGCTGCATCTTTTCACTCAGTAAAAGTTTGATGCAAAATGGATTATTTACTAGCTTGTCTGTGCGAAAACCCAGTCTTGTCAAGATAGTACCTTACCTCAATCTGAGCCGTTTCTGTAATATTTTCGAAGTTCAGATCTTCATAGTAAATGTTCAGTTTCAGGAAGTTATTGCTGAAATTTAGTGATACAGAACACGCTAGGTAATTTAAACGCTTGAAACATTAATTAGCGACAGTGCTGATTTATAGGAACCTATTTCTCTAATACATGTACTACCAAATTATACAGAGTTGAACATTCGAATTAGTGTATATGTACTCATACTCAAAATGATTGCTTTAATCTTGGCAATGAGTACTTTTTAGGAGGTAAAAAAAACAATACGAAATTGTGAAAGACGTATTTTTCATTATACATTCATCGTATTTATGAAAGTAATATACAAGCTAGTTTTGCAGACGTGGAAATGTATCATGATTATACTCAACATACCTAAGGTATCTGGCGTCAGCTCTTTTTTCTCTCAAATTTAAACAGGTAGTTGGATCTCGATTACACACCCACTGTAACAAAACTCTCTGAAATAACAAAAGAATGTTAAAATTAAAACTGTTTAAATCTGGTTTTACTTCTAGAACTTTAACTTCCTAGAATCAGCCGCTATCATCTTATTATGCTTTAACACCGCACTAATAGTCATAGTCATTTGGCTTATCGGGGGAGGAAGATCGCAGGTACACACTAGGGGGGGGGGGGGGGGGGGGGCATAACCATCAACCTTCTGTAAGCTGGGTTGACAGCCGCCTTACATGTACTTTTTTCTAGTCCCGGTCTGGATTCATACTCACAGCGGATATGGCTATAGTGAATACTAGTCAGAGAACATAACACCACCACAATGGAGGCCCCTTCTTAATGTAATACTATAAACTATCGTATTCTCTTTGAGCAAGAGACATTTTGCATTAAATTGATAATAAAATGAGATAACCATGTACATGTACTTTGTATTTCATTTACATTATGCCATTTTGATCGTAATATACCATAGATGTATGTTTTACTCAATACGTGTATTTCAAAGGTTAGCCACATCATATTCAAATATTAACTTCTGTGCATAGCGTACAATTATACTTCTATATGGTTATCAAAAATACACATTCATTATTATCGTAGTGTATAAAAAGATTTTATTTCATAAACGTTGATGAGATCCAATTTCTGCATAATGTGGCATAATAGACAGGTTCGGGTTCGTTTCGTATGCACATTAAAAGTGGGCTTTTGTATAAATAACATAATAAATTGAAAATATATCTAGCTCTGCGCTTATGTAATGTCCATAGTGCATGGTGACTGGTCTGCCATTTCATGTCTTTTTGTCTACGCCCCCAAAAGCCGAAGGACGAAGACATGAACACACGATTAACCGCGGCCAGCTATTTTATCTTCGCCTTTCGAGGCGAAGATACGATGAGCTAACAGTTTATCGTGTCGTCGTGTTTCGACTTTTGGGGACGAAGACGCGAAGACATCGGAAATGGCAGAATTTCTGTTAGCCACCATAATAATGAAATAAAAAACTATGCACGCATACGCATGAAGTATAAAACGGTATCTATAATACAGTTTAACCTATATCAAAGCCCATCTGTGACGTAGAGACCGCATGAATGCAAAGAACAAAAGTTACATTTGCTATGTGTCATACACTTGTTTACAAAATGAACCTTTGAATGAAGCCCATTCGAAATGAAGACGCGACTACTTAGGAATTTCATCCGACTGTATAGTTTCAAAAGATGCATGTATTCTCATTAACTGAATACCTGGCTGCTAAATATATGACGAGTCTAAAAATCTCTGACGTAATTAAACATGTAATTACATGTCACATTTTTATTCAACTGTAAAAGGGCAATGCTTACAGTTACTATACAAAAAAAGGTAAGTATATCGCCTAACTATTTCTTTTTTTTCTAAAAATTATACATTTCGTGCTTATGGGGGACGACTCGTCCCCAGAGTTCGAACTTCGGATTTTGTTGTTTGAAATTTAGGTACGGCGCCAAAGAAACATATAGTAGATCGGGTAACCATAAACATGATTTTTTTCTAGCTGTATAGAAAATGAATATTTTAAATACATACGGCATATTCATCATTCGGCCACTGTCTCATACTGAGTGTCTTTCTGTACGAGATCTCGCTGAAAACAATAAACATACGTTAATAACACATTTATATACATTTTATGTATACAGTACAACCTCTCCAGAGCGGCCTCTCTTGACCAACAACCTTCCATCAACGACAGACTGACTTTTTTCTCTCTGTTCGATTTAAGAACTATTTAACCTCTTTAGGGCAACAACCTCTCAACAAAAACATAGTTCATCTACTCCCAAAGGATGTATTTTTGGAGAAAATACAGTATCAGCGATGTCACAGTCCGGGTCAATATCACTTTCTTCGAGTATTTCTGTCCTAGTATTGCCTGGCATTTCATAATGCAACGGGCATTTAGATATACGTAGAAGTGCGATCAATCGTCGTAATGTTTTATTGGGTAACTGTATTATCATTTAACGCTACAAGACGTTTTGTTTCAAAACTAAGTGATATAGAAATATTTGAGGTTGGGTCGGGTTAAATCCGTTTAAGTTACCATAGAGACTGCCATGTTTTCAAGAACTGACTTATGGTAATTGTACTTCATACACAGGACAATATAATTTATAAGTATTCATAAAGGGGTATAATTATATACATTTTGTATATTAAGGCATATAAATCTCATAAGTTTACATAATATCAGAATATGAAAGGAGATAATTATTGTATAATTATGCGATAACTTACTTGCACGGTTTGTCACAGGGGCATGGTGCATCTTGATTTGACAGATCTCTCATGACTGTTCTAAGGCATTGCAACTCTGTAAAATTGATAGATTTATAGAATTTTAACAAGTCAATCACACGCGCAGAATGAAAGAGTTGTTGTTTTGGTTTGCCATAACTGACATTTGTTTGACTATAACTCATCAAATTACACGCTACCACAAGGGTAAATTAATCATGATAAAAAAAATAGAACCATACACCTTTAAATATTTCATTAAAACTATTACATACATGTAGTACTAAAACTAATGATACTTGAGTTAGACTCCTTTAATTTTGTTTCTTTGTTGTTTAACGGCCTTTTCGAAAGGTATGGCCATTTCAGAGCCGTCACAGAGAGAGAGAGAGAGAGAGAGAGAGAGAGAGAGAGAGAAAGGGGGGGGGGAGAGATAGAGGGAGAGAGAGGGGGGGAGAAAGATAGAGAGGGGGGAGAGAGAGAGAGAGAGAGAGAGGGGGGAGAGAGAGAGAGGGGGGGAGAGAGAGAGGGGGGAGAGAGAGAGAGAGGGGGGAGAGAGAGAGAGGGGGGGATAGAGAGAGAGAGAGAGAGAGAGAGAGAGGGGGGGAGAGAGATAGATAGAGAGAGAGAGAGAGGGGGGGAGAGAGAGATAGAGAGAGAGAGAGAGAGAGAGGGGGGGAGAGAGAGAGAGGGAGAGGGAGAGAGAGAGAGAGGGAGAGAGAGAGTGGGGGGAGAGAGAGAGGGGGGGAGAGAGAGAGAGGGGGGAGAGAGAGAGGGGGGGGGAGAGAGAGAGGGGGGGGAGAGAGAGACAGGAGGGGAGGGGAGGGGGGAGGGTAAGATAAAGAAGAACCGGGTATTTGTATTCCTACACTTTTCGAATAATTCCTGGTTCTTTATAAGTTAGACGGACTCCTTGTTTATTCTTTATAAGATGACTTTATAAAACAGCTATAATTCCGTACCATTCGTTTTCCTACAGGGCTTTAACGAACTATTTCTCGCTAAAGCATATTCCTCCGCCTTGTCGTTAAAACAATTGCACGTACTGATAATTACTGAATCAACACAGAACGCTTGGCAAGCCTAAAATATTAAAAGGATAAAAAATAATTTTAGAAATGAATTATGTATGTTTAAAATACTAACTAGTAGATAAACGCAAGGCCTCGAATTTGAATTACTTACATAGAAATTTTGACGATAGAAAATGTCTTCTTATCAAAGGCCTAAACATGCCCGTATTTATGGAGTAAATCAAAGACTGAACATACAGTTTAATACTGACATTAATGTCAGTAATACTGGGATAACAGGTTGTCCGTATTTCTGAATTAATATTCGGCTAAGAAATGAAGATAATTCATTCGTTCTCCTATAAACAGCCACTGACACCAGAATGTCAGTAAGATGTGGTTTTACTGCATAACCGTGAAATAATCAAAATATCCATTAATTCATATATGTATTTCTTGTTTTTGTTTTATTATATATATAAATTATGATGATAATGATATTATATATATATAGTAAAACAATTTCAGTAATACATATAACAATGTTAGTGTTACGTAATCAAATATTAAATTTGAAAATATCACGTACTCGTCTTGTATATGTTAAATTATAACTGTTCTGAAAATCAGTACCATCACCACAGGTCCCATAATTTCCTCCCAGTCTTGACACCCGTATCTGTAACAACAAGGAGCGAAACACTGTAACATATGTCAGTTTCACAATACTACAGATTGAAATCGGCAGAATTGCCCAGTCATTATCAACAGTTACTTACTATTTTATATATTACAAATATAACGGAATGTTTGTCTCGGGAAATTATTTGAGTTGTACGCGGTATTTTGTCTTTGTTTGCTGTCTATTTTCTACCAACTGTCATTCTCGCACGAAAGCATTAAAGACCATTTTCAAGAAAGCCGAAATGGTTGTTTTGAATATATTGTAAATTGCATTTCAATTTTTAAGATAAGCTGTCGATGGTTTTGTTTCATCAGAGCACAATGTGCTCAATGTGAGCTTTTGTGATCACTTAGCTTCCGTCGTGCGTCGTCCGTCGTGAAGTATCGTCCATGTTTACTTAAAATAATATCTGCTCCTACACCACTATGCCAATTGCAACCAAGCTTTGCTGGAATGATCCTTGGATGGTCCCCTTTCAAAGTTGTTCAAAAAATTATATTTCACTAAAAACTCTGGTTGGTATGGAAACTAATAGAAAAAACTTAAAAAATCTTCTTGTCCAAAACCACAGGGCCTAGAGCTAAGATATTTAGTATGTAGCATCGTCTAATGGAATCAACAAGGTTTGTTCAAATTATTCCCATGTGGTCAAAATTGGCTCCGTCCCGGATTAACTTGATTTTACATAGACTTATATAGGAAATTAAAAAAAAACATCTTCCAAGAAACTACAAGGCCTAGAGCTAAGATATTTGGTATGTAGCATTGTCTAGTGGACGTCATCCAAATTTGTTCATATTATGGCCCTGGGTAAAAATTTACCTTAGGGTCACTTGATTTTACTTGGACTCGTGTAGAAAACTTAACAATGTTCGCCTCCAAATGACCTTTTTGCCTGGTGAGCATTTACAGGGCCATCATGGTCCTCTTGTTTGAAAACTGAGTAAAACATATAGCTTCCCATAGACGTCACTTGCTCGGTGCGAATGAATTTTGATGCGTACCTAAGTACTATGTTTTTCTACATCCGCAATGCAACTGTTAAACTAGTTCCCGTTCCACTTGCTGTGAAAGTCTATATAAGTTCAGCTTCCATGAGTACTTTGATTAAAAAGTAGTTTCGGTCTACATTACATGATTTCAGTTCACAGATCAACTTTTTCGTGGTTCAATCAACGTCGATTTAATCGGAATCAAGATTAATAACACCAATGCTCTGTTAAATGTTTAGCTGTGAATAATGTCAATATAACATCAAAGATAATAACGGCTTAGTTGCGGGTTAACATCTCACCATTTTAAGCCCAATATCCGTTTCCATGGAAGCAGGTATAAAAACACCATCGTCCGCCGGAAATGGATACGTATTACGTTCCTGTAGAACTACACGTGTACCAAACCCCGTTGTTATACCTTTAATGTATTCGTTTGATTCGAGGAACAACACCAGTGAAAGTCCTTTAAATAAAATATTTATATTTAAAGCCACGTTAGCTTTTTTGATGTTACAATTAAATGTGTTGGTCTTAGTTTATATAGAAAGAGGTCTTATCAGTGAAACTGACTTATATTTACAATTTGAACATTCTAAAACTGATTTTCTTTTTAATCACGAAGTACATTTATAGAAATGTAGTACAGTATTTTTCAATGATATTGCAAATAGTAAGAAACGCATCTGACAGCATTTTACGAGATGTGGTAAAATAATGGCGTTATGTAAATATTGTTTTAGAGCACATAAAATGTATATATATTTACTATCATTTTATCTACCGTTCTGTATTGCAAAATTCAAAAGCTAACGGGCCTTTAAGCTTTACATCTACACATGAGAATCCAATGTACGCATGTTCATAGACGCATACTTTAATATCATGCAAAATATATCATAGGAATATTATCTAGCGGAAATTATCGTAAAAATAAAGCCGAAAAAGAACCTGTTTGGAAGGTAAACGGCTTTGAGAATGTATACTTAATGTTTGTTATAATTTTTAGCCAAGGTGTTTCCATTTCTTTCAAAAACCTCCCCTTTAAACAGTTCACTTACTGTAGCCAATAGAATTAGGCTTTTCAATATGTGAAACAGGAAAAACATATGAACAAGGAGCATAATCATATCAAAGATAACAGGACAAATGGTATCCTCTGTTGCGATATATATAGAACAGCCAACATGTAAGTATAGTGCTTCATTCGTAACAATTTGGTAGCAGGTGATTGAATTGAGACCAAATATGTAGCAAACATCAAGCACAATCGTAAAAATACGAATGACTCGTGACGAATGTGGTCGATGCAGATTTTTAATATGATCACATTAGTAACACATTTTATTCAAATGCGATCTATTAGAAATGCGGTTCGAAGTTGGTAATTTCTGAAATAGCGCAAAATACTCTAACAATGATTTGCACTGTATGTCCTCGTCTTTTTATTACGTACATGTTTACTGTTTAGTTGACATACATTGCATAAAATAATCTATAGATAACACCATTATTTTAATTAATGAAATGGCATTTTCGTCATATGCTGAGTTGATATATATCTCAGTTAATAGAACTAAGATTTTTATCAGTGGCATCTAAGTTAATTTTAAGCAAATTTGTTTGCAGGCAGATTTTCTACATGTGTTTGCGTTCACCTTCGAATAAAGACCACCCCGTGAATAAAGGCATTAAAAACGTTATTGACTATTAAGTACAAATTGACATCCCAAAAAGGCTACCTGTCGATCAATGCCATATTTTGTCTTTCCCAAAGGATGTTCTTTGTTCACAGGTTTGAATGTACACCAAAGAGTCAGAAAATTGAGTATCAAAGTAGTTACATATATTTAGATAGTAAATACATACCTCCAGTTGAACCGGCATTCTTAACTTTGAATTTCTTTGAAGTCACAGTCCAACAATTGCCATACTGTGATGTTTGGTGGATTTTGAACATACTAAAAATATTTAATAACCATCAGAAAAATATAAAATCACATAATTCATGCCTGACACCAATACGTATACTATTATCATAGAGGCTCTGAATGAATGTTTTCTTACAGTGTACAGTAAAACCCCTGAAAACCGGACTCCCTGAAATCCGGAATTCCAAGATAAACCGGACGATTTTTTTAAGTCCCAGTTTTTCGGAATTTATCATAAGTTGTCTAAAAACCAGACTTTTCAGAAAACCGGATTTTAAGGCCAGTCAGGAAGCAATCGAGTTTTCAGGGGTTTAAATGCATTACAGTTAAAAAATATAATAAATAATTATTCTGATCAAGATTCGGTACGAACGAAATTGTATTCATTATAAAACACAGATATTTATAACACCTAGCTATATTAAATATGGAAGAATTTTCGGTCATATTTTACAAATTATTCCAGATCATTAACGAATACTTTGATGTTATTTACGAAAGCGATCAACATCAAACTTCAAGCAGTTTAAATTATCTACATAAACTTACTTGGCATTACACTTTCTACCATTAAACGTACAAGCAACCAACATATCGTCGATATTGTGACCTAAATACCTTCTCTCGGACCTGAAATAAGAGAAACATATATTTTTGTATTTTTTTTTGACTGAAAATCATATATACATAATATAGACATAATGATATCATCGTATAGCATTTCAAGATGTCTTTACAGGATATATTTATATCGAGAACATGTTATACACATATAAAATGATAGGAACCATGTACAATTTTATCAGTAATATTAGTAAATGTTCTAATTCAAAACAGCGTTTTGAGCTTATTGTCTTGTGTATCAAAATGATCTTTTTGTGGAAAAATCAAAAAAAATCAAAGACTTGGGTTGGAATTAATTGTGTAAAATAATAAAGGTAGGGAAAATGTAGAGCAACTAAACAGTTCATCAAGATACAATGTCACACAAACAATAAAGAACACAATATATCGTCAGACAGTTTAGAATATTACCTATATTGTGTCTCCGCCAAAGATGCCAATGGAGCCCAACGTTTGTCACATTTGTGTGTGTTAAAAATTAAAAGACTTGTTATACTTATCAATCTTAAACATATACATTTTTGTATTATATGTATTAGTTATTTAAGTGAAATAGTATCGCCACCTTGTCTAAAAGAAACACTCCCTCTGATGAATATTTTGAATTAAGGAGCTTTTGAAATAAACTTATTTTCGGAATAGTAAGGTTTATCAATACTAGTTAGATACTAATACAGAGAAGATTTCCAACCAGGAACAATGGACAAGAACGCAACAACAACCAACGACTGACACTATAATATAAAATAAATGGCGATGGCCGGATCGAACACACCTTGGGTAGAACACAGCCCAACATATTAAGACAAGCCCTAGATTGGAATCCTCGAGCCACTAAGCGAAGAAAGAGGCCAACGAACTCTTGGCGTAGAACCCTAGACATTGAGCTTCGAAAGACAAGGATGTAATGGGTTGAAGCCAAAGCCGGGTCATGGACCAAAACAAATGGAGAGCTGTGGAGAAAGCCATATGCTCCGGCTGGAGTGGAGAGGAATACTAGTAAGTAAGTATTAAGTAAGTAAGATATGTTTTCGGACTAGAGGTTTTCTGGTTAAAATGCTTTTTTCTAGTTGAGATGCTGTTGGATTAAAAAGGTTTTCGGTCTGGGGATGTCTTCTGGTTAAAAACCAGAATTTTGAAATAAGCGAGTTTGATATAATGTGATTCAACTGTACAACCCAATATTTGATATGTGAACACAACAATGTCCTGTTACAAGCAATATGTCGACATTTGAGTGTTTAATCTGTTCTTGGATGATTTATCATTCGACCTCTTAAAAGTAGACAACTTAATTTGAATAAATAAAGGTAATCCCAAGTCATAGATAAAGGAAATATTAAATATTCATTGGACATACTTTATATTGACAACATAACTAATTATTCAAAACATAAGCAGAATACACAGTGTATCCAGCCATAGGCACTAAGATAGTTTGTATCACAATTTAAAATCATTCTGATAGTAATGACACTTACACTTTCAAGTCCATGAACAGATCAGAGAACGCTTCTTGTAGGAGTGTATACTCTCCATACTCAGAGTCAAAGTCACCATCTTCTGCCTCCTCCGTATACAAATTATCAACATAATCTGATATATTCAAGCCCTGATAAGTATCAGTGGCCCTTTTCTTTCTGATCTGTTAAAGAATAAAGAGTAATGGTGAAAATTTCATTGAAACTTTCGCAGTCAATTTTCTTTAACACATTGATGCAAACAATTTTTTCAAATACGAAATGTTGCGGATTCACGATGCTTTCTTGTGCACAGCCTGAAATCTACGAATTTCGATAAAATGATGCATCCAATTCAATTTTGATAGTCAATCAAAATCGCGAATGTTTACTGTTCAATAATCAAAACCGCGCCCAGGTTTGATGTCTAGTAAGAAATTTAATAACAAACCATTGTCATTAACGAATTAATAGTATCATATCGTACCAATATAATGCGCAAGACATTGGAGATGGTTAACGCTAACGAAGTAAAGTCGATAAAGGGGTTCAGTGTTTATCGCAATAACTCACAATTTTCGGTCAGGATTTTTTAAGCATATAAAGCCAGGTCCGATACATTAATAACTACAAAATTGTTATTAATAGCGAAATTCTTAATGTTCGCTGTATTGGCATGAGTCGTTACGACCAATGCCAAAGACAAATAACTGGGCCAATTATGAATAACACTAAATTGCTGCTCATTTTTGAATATCAATTAAAAAAATACGGCTACCATTTGTTTCTTTTCTTTACCTTCATTCGTATTATGTCGAGTTTCAACAATCATTGAAAAGTCTGGATTTCGTAATTCTATAAAAGTGCCGAGATTTTAAGCAATGGGAGTACATGGAATCCCATATTGCCGAATTTTATTCGTATTGGCCGACTTTTCCCCAGTCAGAGGGGTTCAGATTTTCAGATAAGAGGGTTTTGTAATAAGATGGGTTTGTATTGAAAGGATTCGGGGTCAAACTGTCGGGTACGAAGGGGTAGGGCAACATTTAGTCTTTCCCAAGGGTGGCCTTTATTCACAGTTTGACTGTATATTTATTTATCATCTTAATTGATTGCAATATTTAGTTAAGTGTTGGGTTTAACAATGTTAATATGAAAGCATTCTTTTTAACTTTATAAATTACTGTACCAGTCGATACCAGCTGCTTTTGTTGTGTTGTTCCAGATGACCTGTTGATGGCTGAACATCATAATTATCTCAATGTTCGATTTATGTAAGTACCACACCGGTACACGATTATCCTAACGTAGTATAGTTTATCAAACTTAACCGAACCCATCATCACCACGTACTATCAGAGTCCATCAGGACACAGACTGGTTCTTGACGCAGTTTCAGATCACTAATAGGTAAACATAATTAAAAACGATAGGGATTTCGCAATAATTACAACCGCTCAACAAAATAGTACGTCACAGGTGAATAACTCGAACTAATGTTTAAACTAGTCTAATAAAAATTAAATGTATATATTGATTTAAAAGACTACATCTAAAATTATTACTAAAATAGGTTTTCCGTTTATAGGTACATTTGTATAATGAAGTGTTAAGTATCATAATGGCGTGTTTCAATAACGTCGCTGTACGGTGTACAGTAGTATTTACAGAAAATATACAAAATTTATGTAGCTATAAAAGATGACCCAGAAGATTTGTTTAGCTTTCGAATTAACAATGGAAGTGGTGAAGATCTATGTTTTCGTATACACGTAATAAGACTTCATAAAAATACTTTCAACAACTAGATCTAGAACTATTGTCTACTAAGATTTATAATTTTTCACTGATAACATCTACACAAAGCTAGGGCCATCATGGATGAGCGGTAATGGTCTCTGACTAGTAATCATTAACGTTCGAAGCCCAGCTGAAACAAACAGAATCTTTCAGGTGAGGAAAGTGTTCAGCTAGTCTGGAGTTACATGCCCCTAACGCTACGTAACCGTATAATCAAAGCAGACAGGAAATCAGACCAAGTGTCCAGCTGGTTTACAGAAGGTGCACACCTGCCTGGGGGTGTCTCCCTTCACCGTCAAAGCTGGAAGAAAATCGTTCAAATATATCTTGCTAAAGAGCGTGGGAAAAAGTCATAGATTTGTCTGTGAATTGTAAATGAATTCCAAATGCTTAATAAATAAGTGCAAATATATTTCATAATATGGTATTAAAAAGCAAAATGAAAACTGAACAATAGAATTATAGGTAAAGTAAGCACAAAATTCAAATTCAAGGGCAGATAACTAAAAAACGAGACCAGTAACCCCCATTTTTTTCGCTTAAAACGTTTCTGTTGTCATATGCTGCATTCATGCAGTCTAAAAGAATCTTTTGTTAAGTTTTAATTTTGCCTATATGTCTATGTGAAAAATCTAGAGAACTGTAGCAAACGTCTTTACGGTATCAATAAACAAATTGGCCCAATAACTCCTTGTGCAAGGTATACGTCTGGTAGATTTTAGAAAGACATATCGACCTGTATACTAAGGTTACATAATATATACATGTACATGTACTTACATTTGGATTTGTAGTTTGTTCCGATGTTTGTGTACGATTTCTGTTCTCCCCTCCTTGTCCTTGTGTCGTAACACCTCCTGGGGCCATCGTCGTAGTCCCTTCTGGTGTGACATCATCAAATTGATCCGGAACTAAATTAGCTGGACGCAAATCACGGACTAGTTGTTTCAATTCTTTAGCACCATTGAACTTTTCAAAGCGACCTTTATGCATAACATTTGTGTTACATATAGTTACTTGAGGTAAAGGTAGGTTATCAAACCCTAATGCAATCTGTGTCGATTTTGGATACAAATACCATTGGTCAAATAAAAACCACAAATGGAGAAGCATAACACCTATTGCGACAAGTAACAAAACAGACCATATGACCTTAGCCCACCATAGTTTTGCCATGTTTATATACGGTACCCCTTGCATGGACGTTTTCTCGGCAAATCTGCTGACCAGTCGCCGGAAACTTTTCCTTTTTCCTGTAGAATCAACTGTTACGTCGCTTTTAGGCATGTTCACAATATTTCAGCACAAACCTTATAAAAATATTATAAATTTATCCTTAGTGTGTTAAATTTTGAAAGTGGTCTAAGATGAAATGTTTTATAAACGTTTCCTATATTGACACTTCAGAAAATATATTTGAACTTGTATCATTATATCTTAGTAGTACACAAAAGAATAATTGTAGCAAGTATGTTTCTTAAATAGTTAAAACTTTCAAATGAAAACATATAACTTATCAGTTTAACGTTTTTCATTTTTAATCATGAATAGAAGCAATATAATCCAACATAACACAGTTTTATTCGCTCTGCCCCGGTCACTATTCGCACATAGTATTCAAATTAATCCGAACATAAACTGAAACGTAAAAAAGTATCAGAAAATCTCACTGTATTTATGTTCGATTATCTTAAGCGTTTATCCAACTGAACTCTTTCTCCGCATGACTAAGTGTGATTCAAATCAACTTTAGCGACATTAACCGATCCAAGTGCGGATGAGGGGCGCACATACTTCAACGATACATACCCGTACAAGTGTCTCCTCCCTTAATATATAAAAACTAATCACTCGGCTCGCAGTTGATGCATATTAAACGTCAATCTTTGTATGTTGCACACTAAATAATAGTTATGTCTATGTTAATGTTTGTTATCGCTGGTTAAACATTAATATATTTAATGTTTAAATTTATGTTTTGAATTTGATGCATGCACATCATGGTTTAAATACACATCCGAGTGTTAAACGAGTTATACAATAAACCATACGGCTAAATAAATTTAGCCGGTCGACACATTTGAAAAATACTGTGATGCCATTGGTCAAAATATAAATCCGAATATCTATCATTTATATTTATATACTCAGTGCCGGTATACCCGCTGCTGTGCACCATCCAAAACGTAAACAAAAAGCCGCCATCTTGGATGAAAAAGGTAATATTTTGCTTATTTCTTCGATTTCGCTTTTCTTTCAAATTTCTGCTATAGCAAAGAACATGCTACACAATTTTCTGGACACGTTGATACCCATAGTATTTACTAGGTACCTCTGGTATAAAAGTTACCTTGGACAAGAAAATCGAATCGAGAGAAAAATTCCGTGGTGCACAGCAGCGCATTTAGTATTTTTCGATCTTTTTGTCCAGAAAATTGACTTGTTCGTATGTCGACGCACATTTTTATCCTTAAGTTGTAAAACAGAAGCTTAAAATTAGACTTTCGGTACATATAGCAACGCATTTTCTAGCATAACGAATTTTTGAGCTATTTGGTGGACAGCAGCGTGGGAATAAGAAGGGTGGACAGCAGCGCAAACGGGTGCACAGCAGGAGCTTTTTTGCGTACTTGAGAATCATAAATCTGTTTCCCCAAAATCAAGACTGCTCCTGTATAACACTACATGAATCAATAAACACAAAGTATAGCATACACATTTGCAATTATAAGTATCGGATATGTTTCAATAACTATATGTTTTTTATTCAATCAGGAATCACCAGTTCGACACGAGCCAAAGGAAGCGACTTGCTGGGCGATGGAAATACGACCATGTTACGTTTGAGAAGAATGCAGCGCTCAAAGGGTCTTTGGGAGTTTGCTGGGAAAGAGCAAGATGCAACATGTCCAAGATGCTACCTTGTCAACAGATGGGAATATCCGATGATTGTTATGTTTGACTATGTGACATCAATTGGAGAATAGTATCTAGTGTTTAGAATATTGATAAAACATTATAAAGTACAGTATACGGACTTCATTGCATCAAATTGTCGAATATTGTACATGTAGTTGTTGTATGAAATGTTTTTTTTGGATATCTTTGTATATTCACTTTATAAGTATTTTAATAAGAAGTACAAAATGTAGTTTACAATACAATTTACGTGATGAGAAATATAGGCACCAAGTTTTTATAGCATATGCATGGCTCTCGGGTTTTTTAAGTAGTTTCAAATGACAATATTTGACCACTTGGATAGCTGCATATATTCCTACTGAGGATAGTGTGTACAATTATAACATTAATGTATATGTGCATGATTTGGAAGAGTTTACTTTATTATGTGCATGTACATGTATCTGTTTATAATTTTACATCATGTTAACCCTTTGCCGATGGATCGTGTAGGAAAGGAAAAACAAAATCATGTACAAATGTATGTTTATTTGCTTTATGCAATAGAATTTGTAAAAAAATATTAGAATGCTGAATCATCAAAAACACAGACAACTTGGTCAAATTTCAAAGAATCACATTTATATAAGTATCATTATTACAGTTGACCATCATATTTCAGTAACCATAAAATCACAGACAATTATCATTGAGCATCACATTTCAATAATCACAATAAAACAACTCAGTCAATAATTATTCAGCATAATGTTTTTAAAACAGCAATAGAACCCAAATACAGTAATAAATAAACATCATTATTTCAAAATAATGACTAAAATTACAGAAAAAATAAATGAGTTATCTAACCGAAACTTTTTAAAGCTTTTAACAGTTCCATGTGTTTGCGGAGGTGGCATACATAGGCAAATTCTCTGTCGCAAGTATCACACTTGAACTGTTTTTTCCTTGTGCAACCGATTTTCACATACTGAGCAAGGTCGTGGTCGTGCCCTGTGCTAAACTAGTTGCATGTTTTACGTCACCATGATGGTTACCTGTCATAAGATTGGTAGTTTTAAAGTTATGTTTTATTATTGATACAACGTTGATAATGTAAATTTGTAAAGCATGATAGTTAAAATTGATTATTTATAACTAATAAATGATGTTATTTAAAGTATACTCGTACCATTATTTGATATTTTATGAAAAGACTTAGTTATATGTATGTTTCTTACATAATGTATTGGTCTTACATAACAGATCTATCACAAGAAAAAAATAGAAGATTGAAAATGTTATGATGTTTTTTTGTTTTATTAACCTGCATCTGCTTGGCTGTGTCCGGTCTCTGAAACCATGGGCGTTCGTGCACCGCCGCTATATGTCTAGTCTGCGGCTCCACAGTGGTCGCACGTGTTCATCTTTCTAAAAGTGCACAAAAAACATCATTTAATTCTTCATCACTAGAAAATGAATTTCATCAACAAATTCTAGAAATTCAGTTCATATAAACGAGTAATTATGAGAGCCTGCATACATCCATTTCACGAAAAGTAAACAAAGTTTTGATGTTGTTTCTTAGTTCAAAAAGGCTGATAACGGTTCTTCGATACAGCCCGTGTCACGTGATAATGCCTTTAAAGCTTTCCATTAGTAAATGAATAAATACTTCATCAGTGAAGCAATTAGAAATATTTGCATTTCAGAACAATGCCTGTGATAAGCATTTTCTAAAACGATTGACTAGAAATAAATTCCCCTCATTGGATGAAAAAAATTGGAAAGTTACAAGTATTTAACGAATGGTTATTCAGGAACAGTCTCAAGTACGCAAAAAAGCTCCTGCTGTGCACCCGTTTGCGCTGCTGTCCACCCTTCTTATTGCCACGCTGCTGTCCACCAAATAGCTCAAAAATTCGTTATGCTAGAAAATGCGTTGCTATATGTACCGAAAGTCTAATTTTAAGCTTCTGTTTTACAACTTAAGGATAAAAATGTGCGTCGACATACGAACAAGTCAATTTT
Organism: Lutraria lutraria; assembly: GCA_964023205.1. NCBI lineage: Eukaryota > Metazoa > Mollusca > Bivalvia > Venerida > Mactridae > Lutraria > Lutraria lutraria. The sequence goes on from OZ026838.1 coordinate 16,513,471, forward strand.
CTGGACAAAAAGATCGAAAAATACTAAATGCGCTGCTGTGCACCACGGAATTTTTCTCTCGATTCGATTTTCTTGTCCAAGGTAACTTTTATACCAGAGGTACCTAGTAAATACTATGGGTATCAACGTGTCCAGAAAATTGTGTAGCATGTTCTTTGCTATAGCAGAAATTTGAAAGAAAAGCGAAATCGAAGAAATAAGCAAAATATTACCTTTTTCATCCAAGATGGCGGCTTTTTGTTTACGTTTTGGATGGTGCACAGCAGCGGGTATACCGGCACTGTGGAGTAATGTTCAATAATGAACAGAAATCACTCCCGTCCCAAAAGATGTTGCTATATACGCACCGGACGCCATTGGCAAAAAATGACGAATATGTGACGCTTGACTTATTTCGATAAATAAAAAAGGTTCACTAACGTCTTGTTGGCGCTTGTTGCCACCAAAACATATATTTTAAATCATGCATAACTACAGTTGCAAGAAAGCTAAACCTATTTTTGTAATTTATCCAAACTTTTATGAATAGCATTTGGTTCAAATTGGACTTTAATTATGGGAACATATCTTTACAACTTACCAAGCTGTATTTACTGTCACAACGTCTATTTTAAATGATTCATCTCAACAGCCAATTATTAATGATGTCAAAAGTACAATCGTGAAGAAAATCAATAACTCGTTCAACTTATATTTTGATGCGGATACCTTTTGGGTTTAATGTATATGGGATAGGTCGTAATGACGTTTTCTTGTCACGATATTCATTAGGTAGCGCATTTTTTCATTTTCATGGTCACAGAAAAAATCTAGACCTTATTTTGGATGATCGGTGGTATAGTGGTACACGCTGGACTACTGAACGATCGGTCGTGGTTTCGATTCTCGGCTCCGCCTATCGAATTACTCAGGGGCGTATTTTCAGTGTCCCCAACCCAACCACCGAACCAAGTACTGAGTGTCTAGAAAATCACAAGAAAAAGGGCGAGGCGTATATCGATGGTTTACGCCAGGCATGATAAAGAACCAGGAAAAAACTATTCGAAAAGTTATCTTGTATCTTATCTCTCCTATCCGAGGGGCGTTCTGGAATCACCATACTAGCTAATTTACGGAATCATTTAATTAATTTACCGATCGTGTTTCGAGCGCTTCCATTTACTCGAACTTTCCATTATTTTTCTATTTTCACGTCGTTATTTTTATGTATTTTTTTTAGAATTGGGCGAGGCCGTTTAATTTACATTGTTCTTCACTTTTATAACACACAAACCCGGTAATTCTGCTTACATTTTAATCATTGCATTTAATGTTATGTTTTACAATGATTATGCTCTGATAATTATTCAAGATATGCCGAAACTACAATTTGATTCATACATATTTCAATGCGTCATGTGTAACAATAATTTATCAGTTATATCACTGCTTCCACTGTATGTGAACATTTCTAAATATATTGAATTCATCGGATATATATCTAGTGTTTTATGGTTATTGAATCAAAATTCGGAGACGCAACGTGGTGGATTTTGTATACTAATATTCATGTCCGTAAATTTATGATTTCCGCCCAGCTACAAGCACATTCCTCATTTATGGTCTTTTTCCGGTATCTAGTTTAATATTACATACAATGATGAGTTAATACGTATTATGTTGTGTCAACTGGCTTACCAAAAAGTACATCGTCATTCAGAACAAAAATAAATATACTAGACGCACACATGCATGATGCGAAATAATTTGTTCATAAACGTCACGTAAGAATTTACATAATATTTGAGCGCAAGGTATACATATACATAGTCATGCGAATAAACATATATAAGTAAATAATACTACAATCGTACATTTTCTTAAATCTAAGGGAAGTAACAACAATAACATTATGATATGGTGATATTCTATAATGGAGTTATCTCCCTTAAAATTTAGTATTTTCGGAATGGCATTTTAGTAGAAAATATACTGAGATTTATAGAATATGGATGATGAATATTTATATCTAAATAACTGACTTTTCGAATATCCGACGTCCAATGTACATTGAGCTAGCAATATTGGATTTGTTTTTGAATTTTCCAAATGTATTATCTGTTGGAAAAGTTGGATAAATCATTAAAACAAGAAGTGAACACGTTTGTTAAATATTTTCAATAATGATTTATTCTATTATCGAAGTTGGTGTCAGTTTAAACGCAAAGTGACACAAAGGTCCATCGAACCGGGCAATATTCTGTGCAAAAGTTACACTGACTGGGGTGTGATGCGTGGATCATGGTTCGAAGGAAAACAAAAGAAACAAATAGATCTATAATATAAAAAAATGTATGATTATTTTGGTAAATTTATTAACAAGCCAAAATAAATTTACTACCTCGGACTAATTCAACACGCATATCAAACACTAACTAAATCTTTCCGGTTCAAAAGATGGCTTGACTGTCACTTAGTATGAAGCACATGTGTATACAGTACAACCTCTCCTGATCGGCCCTTTATTAAGCATCCATTTAACAACAGCATGGGTTTTTCCCACTGCACGATTTAACTATACATTCAACCTGCTACTCCCAAAAACTGTTGCTTTGAAGAGGTTGCACTGTAGTTTCTACGCGTGTATAAATTCAATTGTCCGGTCCACGCCTATTACGGGTATTATGAAACGTAACAAGACCACGCTAACTGGAGATACCCGAGTTAATAACCGTATATCAGTACATTGCTACAGATGTCAACCAGTTATCATGTACGCGTTACAACACCTTGCGAACTATCAACGTCTTTTATTTACATGTCATATATAGCACCTTGCAGCATTTACTTCCGCCAATATATTGATTTTTATTTCATTGATTATACGTATAACATTGACTCGCTTCGTTGAATTGAAATTCTTAACCGTACACGGTTATCTGATCTGTAAAATTCGTTTTAAAGTGCTTTGACTACCTGTCGTGGTGTACATATTGTGTAGGGACATTATTAAAAGAAGGAATTCTAATGGTCGAATGATCACAAGATCGTAGGATTCGCCTGCTTTTAAAAGTACAATGTTATTGCTCGGCTATTGTGGAACAAATTACTTTACACGGTAAATTAGATTATCAACTGTATGCAATAGTATTGGATTAAGTTTGTGTATTAAAAATTGCATTAAGGAGATAAAGCTACTACGACTGTGGTTCAAAATAAGGATAAGACTTTATTCGGATTTAAACTTATCCGTTGTGTGGTTACTTAAATCCGTACATGTCGGAAACATATGAACGAAGCGTTAAGCAAACACACCACAAACTGTCAATAACGTTATACCGGCGGGTATTCGAAGGATACAACGAAATTTAACATGTTATTGTTGAACGACAGATATGTGGAATGAAACATGTAACCGTGTTAAAGTGTAGAAATAAATAGATAAATCGATGTGTTCTCCGCAGTCGACATGGCTGGTGCTAGTGCCGTTTTGGGTTCGAATCAAGGACTTGCAACTCACAGCGAACATGGGCTTCTTTGGGAAGACAGGATTCGAACACTGAGAGATATAGCTACGAGTGGGAAATGTCCGTGTACTGTGAAAGTGAAACACGGGGATGTTAACAAATACAGAGGTGATGGGAAAAGTTCAAGATCCGACACAACGGGTCCGACCGAAGATGTTTTACACGTCATCGAAATGCGTAGGCATAAAATGGTTGTATGTGTCAAGTTACAGTGGGACAGACGGACAGATGAACACACAAAAACAGAAACTATAACGGATATTAATGTCACACAAAAAGGTGGGTACTAATATGTAGTATACTATTTTTCAAGCTCAGTAAGTAAAAATTAAGCTCAGTCTGCATGAATCTAGGGTCGAATTTCGAACCATGGACCTAGCACTTGCTCCCAGTGGCGATTCGATTGACCACTTTATGTATAAGGTCATTTGAAATACTCATCTGATCATTCTTGTGGACAAATTGACAGTTACTTTCGGGGAACAAGATTTGAACAGGTTCAAGTTCCATGAAGACTTGTTAGGGTTTAACTGCCCCACCGGTAATCGCATATAGCTTGAATAAGAATATTGTCACCGACCCTCAACTGTCTTTTCAGCCTGACTCCGTATCTCTGAATTACACGTTTGAGTAGGCCTCATGTCATATAATAGCAATAAGTTGGACTGTAAATATACAAATTCAGATGTAGTTTATTTTAAATTACGAGATACTTGAATTCAGAACATTCAATATTTCAAACCAAGAATGTAAAATATGATTTAATGATATACTATAGAACATTACCCAAGGAGTGATAAATTTACATAACAATCTATATCTGAATGTGCTTGAGAAGGTGAATGTGTACACAGTCATAAAATAAAGTAAAATGATAGTACTTCGAGTATAAATATAACATATGTATAACCGACATGGACATATTAACTCCTGTTTGATATTTAATCTTTAAATATACCAATCCCGGGGATTACGTTAATCTTCATTATATTGTGAAATAAACACGATCATATCTTGTATGTTCAACTATGTATTGTCGTTCTGAGCGGTCATGCTACATTGTTACACTCTATTTTACTCTTCTATTGTTTAAACTATCCACAAATATGATACAAGGTTAATCGAAGACTGTTTAACACGATCTAATCATTGACTTATCTATAAACTGTGTTTATTCGGCGACTTGGGAAATGAAACTTCATACAAAATCAATTTCAAATACGAGAGAATTGGATGCCGACTTTCTATCGTCCATTTTATTACGCAAGGCAATGAACCTAAATTATGAGGTTCTAAATTTTAATTTAAAATAACGAAATTTATATCATTAAAAAGGTAATTTTAATATCTGTAAATAACCATTTAAATCCAGGTTAAAGATACCCATGTTTGGTAATATGGTAAGATTTTATATAGACAAAGAAGGAAAAAACACTATCACGGTGGTGTAATATACCTGCAATTATGACGATCTAAATAATAATTGAAATACATGAAATTAATATCAAATAATGCGTAAGACATTAAAGATTACTGAACCTTTTGCACGTAAGAGATGGTTTGTCTAGTTTTTTAAGAGAAATGTATGCAGCTCCATCTTATTCAGTCTATATAGAAAAAATGAGGGCTATCGATTAACCGCTTGAGTAGAATTTTTCCAAATGCTTGCCAAGTTTGAATTGTGGAGCAAGACCCCAGGATTACACCTGGGTAGAACCATCGACCATCCTTAGCTGGACATCTTCAGTTTGTCCCGGCTAGGCTTCGAACTTACAGCGGTGAATTGCTAATGAATACTAGTCAGATACAATATCAACTCCACCGCAGAGGTCCTTCTCTCTATCGTCTATAGGTTTTTTCTCGGTATTTTGGGAATATGACCCATACCCTTGGGATTGGGAATTTTCGCGGTGTTTTAATCAAAATTGGGGAAAATGTATAACTACAATTTTTGCAATGTTCAAATTATCCTACTTAATTCTCCCATAGAACAGTAGCAGAATAAAGTATTTACTACCAATAGTGATGTTAATGAACTTATAAAATTTATAAAAAAAGATACTATTTTCCATTGGGAATATGACCGAATTTCGGCTATAAAATCGCCCCAAAAAAGCCCTGTATAGAATACATTGATTTATCAAGAATATGTTTGTATAATTAAATATTAAACTATAACGTTGCTATCTTCAGTTGTAGTATATACATGCTATAAACTCTAACATACAGTTAAGTGTATATTATATATATATGGTTAGATGCACACGCACATTAACATGGTGTGTTTTAAACGGGTAGACGTGCTGACATAGAAATTAATAGGAGCTTCACCCAAAATACTGCAAATAAAACTTCAAACTAAATTTTACGCATGAAGTTCACAATTGAATTATACATAGGAGACGTGGGTATATATACAGGGACTTTGTTTGTATATGAACGCATCATTACTGTTTGTTCGTATCTTTGTAAATTATGTATTTGCCTCTATCAAATCATCATCAAATACTCACGGTCGCTGACTCCGCACCGCTACATACATCATGTAGCGATGCGGAGTCAGCGACCTAGCGTATCCGACGATGTTATCCAATGAATCTACGGTCTTTTGATGTTACAAACTAACTTATGAATGTCTAATACATGATAATTCAGCCTCATTTGCTTTCATGAGAATCTTAATGATCCCTTTAGTAAATGACCCCTGTCAGTCATATGTCCATGTCTTATGTCATGTTACTGTTGTTATTATGCCTTTGTGTACACATCAAAGAATAGAAGATGAATAAAATACTTAAACAGTAAAACATCTTCAGGCGATCAATTTGATAGTCAGACCACCTCTTTACAACGGTCATTCATTCACGGACTGGTTTTTCACATTTCTTCTATATTTCAACTTGATAACGAAGCCATCTCAGTGTTAAATTCATTATGCTCTGGTCCTAAAGCTGATCTTAATTTGGCAGATTCGTTGTATTATGTATACACGTATTTTACCATTATAAATTCATTTTATTTAACATATGGACAAAATTAATATCAATATTAAATGGACAAATACGGCTTAGAACATACTGCATGTTTGCATGTATTTTTAATCTTATGCAAAAATAGTCTTTCTACATTGAGAATACATAAATTATGTTCGTATTAATGTGGCTACATAAATTTTACCTTATCAAACTACAGTTACATACTGAAGTTTTCAAAGACACTTGTAAATTGAACAAAAACTTGTAGAAACTATTTGAGCGATTGGTATCATTACGATAGTGGAGAAAGATAATCGATCGAAGCAAAATTATATTCAACGCACTTTTCGTTACGCACACAAAGGAATTTATGTTAACATTGATGTGTCCACTTAAGGCTATTTCAAAGGTCTACACAATAATATACAATAGAAGTAGCTTAATTAATACATTATGTCGATATATTTATCAATACTTTAATAACCTCGTTAAATAAATTCCATTGTAGTCATTCCATTGACTAGACATGTACTATCGCATTCCAGCCATAACCTGGAATGGTGTTAGGACGATATAGTTATATAAAAATGTACACTATTAAAGTCAAGAATCGCCGTCATCCAAATCTGACAATTTCTACGCAACGCAAAATTTTGTCTTTAGTACTATATACATTCAACATGTCATAGGTCTGTTTTATAACGATTGAAATGTATTTTTTGGAATGGTTAACATGACTCAGCCACCTTTTTTAATTTTTGAATTAAACGAAGAATAGCCGTAGAGTTAGAAAAAAGGACCTGCGGTTCAATACAAAACAAATATTAAGCTTAAAATGGTGGGAACATAGCATTATAACCAGTTAGATATCATTTAGTCTGACCCTCATTATCTTGTGGCAATCTCCTTGTTAATTTCATATTTGCATTCACATGACATTGTTTTATTTTGTTTTACTTACCTATGATGTTAATCAAAAAGCTTATTAAATATTTTAGTGTCCATGTTATACGGAATTTAGTCTGATAGATGACGCGCATTGTTGACAATGGAATTTATAACATAAATAATGTATACAAATAGTTCTATGTTAGCTGTAAAACTTTACACAAATATCGAATAGATGAGTAAATATTTTCACAACAGGTTTAATAGAATCACAACTTTAAAAGTTAAATATTAGTAGAAAAGTTAGGTTTACTTGTATAAAATTTGTGTACGAAATTCAAATAAGAATTATATATATTTGTACAATTTGTATTGCCTGATGTGTCTCAATATACACCATTTCGTAAAAAGTCAGGTCAACCTTTAATTGCCAGGGGCTTCTATACTCGATTTACAAGTTCCTTTCACCCTTTGACAAAGTTTTGATTACGTACACATACCACACATGCCTATATGTACCGCACCAAAAACATTCGTACCTGATTTTATCATACCCCATCTTTCTGTCGCGATATACAGGAAGAATGTGATGCCTATTAGAAGACTTATATATGAAACATTTTCCCGTTCGTCCACTATGAACGCATGAACAACAAACTCAAGGTTGAGTTTTTAATTCTAATTCGGAGTGATTGCCCTTTTAATGGCGATTGTCATACTCAATAATTGGCTCATATTGATCAATAAAAAATAATAAATTTGTACGGATATTGAAACAGTAATATTTCATGGTAATTGAATATGTCTTTTTCGCGTGTTCTTTGTACAGACATTTTTAGAAATAAAACTTATAAATTCGTAATAATCAGTTGTGACAAATATAGTATGATCAATGGTCTGATATGAACTTTTAATGACATGATAAACATATTGTGTTCTATGATTGTATTGAGATAAGGATGTCAGCAATATCATGATTAAAATATTGATGTCAACACAGATGCGCTGATTATGGATGTAATGATCAACGCTTCACTTATTTTTACATAGAATTATCTGGACAGTACAGTAGATATGTTCGCATCTACCAACTCATATACTAGTATTGTTCTTATATATCTAAGTTCCAGAAAGCAGTTTGAAAGGAAATGGTGTTAACTGATCTAACATACAAAAGCGTCCTCTCGCTCAGTCCCTTTCTCTCTCTCTCTCCCTTCCTCCTTACCACTTTCTTCCTCCCATTCCCCCCTTCCCACCTACCTCTCTTCCTTTCTCCCTCAATTTCTTCCTCCTCCCCTCTCTGTCCCTTTCTCCCTTCATTTCCCCTCCCTCCCTCCCTCCCCTCTCCCTCCCTCCCTCCCCTCTCTCCCTGTATTTATGTTGCGTCTGTTTACGTCTTTGCTCGCATTTCTAACTTCACCTATATACTGATCCTCTAAAATAATATACAATAACACAAATAAAGCTTTAGACGGACCTCTTGCTGAATAAACTATGACTGATGCTCATTATATCAACTCTCATTTACAACACCATGAGAGCAAAGTACTTCTGTCTATTCATCAAAGATCTCTACTCAGCCAGAGTCCTGGTTGTTAAGTTTAATTTACGTTACCTACTCATTTATAACGTACCATCTCATCTTACACCTGCCCAATGCAAACAAAGCTATATGTATCATTACAAAGTTGACCAAGTCATGTCAAGGCATTTAACACAATGAATAGATACCAAACATTCTTGTAAACATTAAATATCAAATGTATACAAACGTAAGTGACGCGGAATCTTAACTTGAAATTAATTCGAAACTAAAATGTTATTAAATTACTTCGTCGTGGAAAAATGTTGATAAACATGTAGATATTATTCCCACCGGAAAGTTAAACATTTCATATGTTTGCTCAAGAATAATGTGATTAATAATGAAATACAACTTGAACTGATGGAATTTAGTTCCATTCAATAAACATATAACTATACCACAACGACATAGGGCGTTCGCTAGACATAACAATTTGAGGGTCAAAACCTTCACTAATTAATTGTGTATGACCTCATTGTTATGTTTTTAAAAATTAGTCGTCTGATGGTACATACGATATATTTTTAACTGCAATACAATCGGTCTTTTAATCAAAACACTAGTTTGAGAACAAATTAAACAAACTATCTACACACAGGTCTACATAAATTATGTTCAATTACAACTCAATGTAAACAATATCAAATGTCAACTCTCAATTTTTTAAACAGGTTTTTCTCTTGATTTGGAAATTAATGTACATTGTACATGTTGCAAACTACATTCACAGTACAGCGCACTTTTAAACAAACATAAATACAATTTATAAATAGATTATTATATTATACATTTTGCTATTTGACAATTCTCACTAAAAATGGTGAAATTCGATATTAATTTTAATAAGATTTAAATAGAAGAAGAAAAAATATTGACATTTTTTTCGGAATTTGTTGCTAGGATACGAAATAATTATACTTCTCCAAAAAATCTTAAATACATTCTATTGAAGTTGATACCAGGGCAAGGATATAATAATGTTCTCCAGACATGACTTTCTGACCCCTAGTTTGAATTACTTGTATGTCTCGTGATAAATACATATTAGATATGTTGATCAATTCTGCTTAAAATAGTCCTACCTATAGGTAGTATCTAAATACGATTCCTTTGTTATAGTGTATCACATTAATGCTATAAAACATTATGTAGGCGTTCCAGGCTGTTACCTAACTCCCGTACCCTCGAACAAGATATTCCAGAGCATTTAACCCTGTATATCATAGATATTACAAATGTAGTATATCCCCTTAGTCCTTTTCAATCGTACATTGTCGTTGTTTCCAACACAGTCTTAATACCATTTGAAGCGTATCTTATATATTTGAAACTTAATTGGGTAGTTATTTTTCCATTATGTACATTATGTTGTGGGAAAAATTAATATTGTAGACGTTACGGCGAATAGCGATACGTTATAACTTGATTCATTCTTAATTAGCACAGATGGTTTTATATTGATATTTACTCCATAAAGTACAACACTATTTAAAACTACAGTGCAACCTCTCTAGAGCGGTCCTCCTTTCAGTGACAATCTCTTTTCAACAACAGCATGATTTTTTCCCATTTTACACTTTAATTATCAATCTAAACACACTATCTAGAGCAACAACCTCCTAGCAACAACATAGCTTTGTTTCTCCTAAAGGATGTTGCTTTAGAGAGATTGCACTGTATTACCCAAAATATTCAAGATATAAGCCAAAAAAACACGCTATTTTAAGTTCATAATGTTCTTTACAGGCAGACCAACTGTTATTATGACCGGAACTTTCCGGAAACAGGTCGTGCGGAACTTATCGGAATCAAAACGGTCTTACTTTTTTTTAGTGCAAACTTCGAAAATACATTTACCCTTTCATGAATGAAACGGAATTTTAAACATTCGGTAACACTACAATACGATTTAAGTAGACCACCATGTGTTTAAATACTTTGTTTCGGTAATAATTAATAATTAGGCCACGTTCTATGGCACACTATTTCCAGTAATAGGATTCCTTGTATGGAATCATAATACTTGTAGATCTGAACTTAGTGAAAAGGTTCAGCCAGACATGTTAATGTAACACTCGATATAATGTGTTGTTAATTCCCAATCTGATTAAAATCGGATCCATGAGATTATACATGAACAACTTCATTAAAAAGAAACCAAGTGTCGTATAAACTATTCAGACATATTAAGTATAATGTTTTTGAACAGTTTACATGTCAATGTTGACCTGTGTATATTTTGTTTATTTTTTAAATTAAATATATTGAAACAGAGTTATAATTTGTGGCTGCTTTTGTAATAAGTGTTACTAGCAGTTGTAGTAAAGACATGAATTCCGACAAAAACAGAAAATAATGTAAATCTTGTGGAGTGCAATAAATTCAGTGAAGGTGTCTAGCTGGCCGAAAAATGAAAGTTCATTAAAACACCCGATGTTTCAACTTAAGTCGATTTTGTTTAACCGACCGACGAAATAGCTACAGCTAATCTTAAAATGAGATAATTTCAAGTGCCCATCGGAAATTAATGTCTCCCTATGTCTAAATATGTCTGTTTATCTTCGAACAGAAGTTTTGTGTGTGCGTGAGAGATATGTAATGATATTAGAAGATCAAACGTCAAGCAATAATCGTTTGAACGTTTTAAACTTTAAGATAATCCATTTAAACAAATAATCAAAAAGTCCCGAATTCATTCTTTACATAAGACAATCAAGGTTGTGATTATTTACAAAAAGCATTACATGTTTTATGTGGTACGTAAATGATCATTTTGTTAACATTTCATGAATAAAAAATTAAGCATAAATAAAGAACATTGTTCCACAACGTATCTCACGTAATACGAGTATAGACATGGTTCTATGGATGAGATAGCGAGTTGGTAACCCGGGAGGCTTCAGCCTTCGGAATCGAGCAGTTATGGTCTCTGACTAATAATCACCATACTCTTACTGCTGTAAATTCGAAACCCACCCACGACCAAATTACACATTGATGGAAGCTGTCCCGCTAGCTTAAGGAAGTTCGATGGCTCTACCTAGGTGTAAGCCTTGGGTCCTCCTGCAACAGTTAAAGCTGGAAATGACTCGGTCTGTTGATGCGACGTTAAATATTCAGTGAAACCCCTGAAAAAATGGACCCCTTCCGGGAATGACTAAAAGTCCGATTTTCTGAGAATTCCGGTTTTCAGAGGACTTAAGATAAATTCGGAAAAAGGGCCAGTAAAATCGTTCGATCTTAAGAGAATTAAGGGAGTCCGGTTTCAGGAGATTTACAGTACTTCTGCATTGGTATGAATGCCCCCCCCCCCCCCCGGAAAGTGTTACAGTTAATTACCACAAGGATTAAGTCCTTTGTATTACTTTTTATATCCATAGCTATCAAATGAAAAGCGTTAAAGACGTCTTGAAAAAATAGTTGTAAATCTGGAGTCTAGTCCCTTTAATATAACTTTTATCAGTCATGTCAAACTGTTCTGTTGAAACCACCACGTATTCAATGGTAACAATTATAACAGTTTATGAAGAGCGTATTGAAATTCATACTTGACCAGATGCCATCATATTTTAAATATCTTTGCTTTGTATGTTATCAGTACTATACACCGCTCAATATGTATTCGATAATATTGATGGTATGTATAAAAACTTGGGACTATATCAGAGTATATGACAGGAATGAGTTGATTAAGAGCCGTTAGTTGTCCAAGGGCGTGCTTCGTATATTAATATTTTGTATGCCATCTTAAATCTTAACCGAATTAATTTGTTCGTTATCTAATTTCATTTTGAGACGCCGTATTTTAATACATGTACACGTTTAAGTTTTTAATGATTTATTCATGTACAGTTAAACCAGTGTCTCAGAATGAAGGTCACCCTGTGAATAAAAGTCAAGCAAAATGACCTCCCTCGAAAAAAGGTCATCTAGCAATAAAGGCAACACTTTGTCCTTCCCAAGGGTGGCCCTTCTTCACATGTTTGACTGTATTATGATAATTTTTAAAATATTTTTGACTGATAAGCATACTAATAGTTAATACATTAATTCTCAATAATTTTATTTATGTGGAATCCGTCTTATTTATAAAAACTCTTGTATTGTTAGTATATAAGTTGGTTTGATATTGAGATATTATAAAATCAAGATCCTACGTCCAACAAAAATATGAAATCAGAAATGTTCATTTTCGTTTTTTCTACGTTATTTCAAATAGTATAGATTAATTCATGTTTCAATAAAATACTTTCTGTATGCGTATTATGTATGTTTTTTTGTCACTAGACTTAAACGTCCAATTAACAGCTAGGATAATTAGGCGACTTCCCAGATTAAACACTGAAAACCTCAAATGCATACACCTTGGATAGAACATCGACCTCCCGTTAGCTAGATGGAATTAAGCTTCCTCGCTTGCAAAATTCCATCCCTGCTGGTGTTCACACTCGAAGTTATGAAGAGCTTGTAATTATAAGGAAAAGACCATAACCACTCCACCGAGGAAGCTCCCCCACCAATGTTGTAATTATGTACATACATGACGATGAGATACTATAACCATGTCAGTGTTTTGTTTTGCTTTGTTCTATAAAATCATATTTGGCGGTCACTTCAGTACATCGACCACCTCATTTTAATGAGTACATATATTCGAGCCAATTTTCTATAATTTCTCTACAAATTAATCCGATAATGAGGGTATCTCGACATAACACATTTCTTTGAATCAAAAATGGTCATACACTAAGATTTTACTGTACTGGAGTTCAAGCCTTATGTAACGTGGAAAAATGTCAACCATGATTTAATTGTCTGTTTGCATGTAAATCATGTGTTGAATAAATCTCAACCTATATTCTGTTGATTATAAATATCTGCTTCATCGAATTCTATATTAACGTATTTGTGATTTATTCAGAAGCACAAAAAACACCGAACATTCACAAAACGACATGCATAACGCGCATTTATGCAACGCCCCGGAATCAAGCAGTATGCTTAATTAAATGTCTACACCTACATTATACATACTATAAATGTAAAGAAATCCTCTTAGGTGTGTTATTTATTGTGACTCAATATATATCCGTAATGTAATTGAATTGAATAAATGCCATTAGGTGCGGAGGTAAATATTTTACTTAATAACGTAGTTCTCAATATATGCAACTTCGACATGGAGAATACAACCGTGATGTAACCATGTTCATTAATCCATTATTGAGCACATGTAGATATTTGATACCCGCATCTTGGTTAAGATATATATTATAGGAATTTAAACAAGAAACCGGCGAGTAAAACCACCTATAAACATAAAACGGCTTAATACGTTTTTACGTTTGTTAATACAGTGGTACGTTTTTATGGTTTCCAACAGGCTCCGAGGTTATAAAACTTGAGAACAGTCTCCGTGCTCAAATTTCCAGTCCATTCTCAAAGCATAATGGTTGAAAAGATATAGCTGACACTAGTTTAAATACGTGTTTAGATAAATATTTATCTTAGAAACATTAAAAGACAAAATATGAGATTTGCGCACAGAGACCGATCTCAACTTTTATAACCTATATAGATGGAGGCAAATAAACGACTCCCCAATAGGCTTTATGTCATTGTAATCATGCATCAATACAATATATACACTTCAGTTTACGCAAACACAAAAATTTTAGTCATATCTCAAACACGCTTGAAGTGCGTAAAATACACACATTACAAAACACAATCTTTTAAAATCGACCTGTCGAATATAAAATTGTACATTGCGTGATCTTTTCAATGTCAACGAACAGTTTTCATCATTATGTTGATAATCGTGAACAGATGTTTTTCAATAACATTGTAATTCACCGAATTTATATCGATTCATTTGTTGTTGTAACTTACATGCATGTTCCTATATATACATAATATACTTAACGATCTGTTTATATTTACAGGATGGTTTGAAGTCATACCAGAAAATGGTCAACCCGTGGAATACTTTGACACAATCAACGCTATAGTTGGCATTCGACCAAAACAGTTCCTGGTTCGAACCTCGACTGTCGGATATCAGCTTAGTGTAGAGAATGGTGTCAGCAGCTGGGTGACATTGGAGATCCGTCCTGGCGAGGTGCTAAAGACTGGTATCATACATATGGATCAAAAGAAAACCAAAAAGAAAAGCCTTTTAAGGCGCTTATTTAGCTCTGGAAAAGCAACCGGAACAAAAGAACAAGAACTTAAGTACCTGCAGTGCTTTGATTCTGAAAACAGAGAAATCATGGTGCCTTTGATTATGACTGGTGTATTTAGTCCGGTTGGTGATACGTCGGAACAAAACTATGATGCTGTTTATACATTACATGATTTGATAAGTGCGTTTAATCTGCCAATACAAGCTCAATTGATTCACACGGATTCCAAAGGTGCAGATAGTATTCCATCAGGACCATTACTTCTTGAACGTCTTCGTGACAGCGAGTCAGTTCTGGTAGCGGATGATCCATACATCGAGGGTGAAAGTAAAACTTTCGAGATACCATTAGACAAAGAATTTCAAGTTGTGAAAGAACGAAAACGTAAGGTGAAACGACCATCATTAGTAAATGCAGACACCCTAACGTCTGAAGAGGTATCAGAAACTGTTCCGGGTGGTGGACACATAGATTTACCGATTAGAGTTAAAGATCCGAACAGAAAATCAAAAGGAAGCGCCATTCTTGACAAACTTAGTGTTCGATCTAAAAGTAAAAAAGATAGAGCCAGTATAAAAGCTCTTGCAGACGAAGGTATTTTCTCGTCACGTTTAAGTAAAAGCGGAATGAGCTTCGATGATTTCTATAATGACGAAACCGAACCAGATTATGACAATGTTCAAAGTAAAGTCACTGCGGAGAGTAAAAATGTGAACAGAAGTAGTAGTGAAGACAATAATAAAACTAAACAAGAGGTCGACAGAGAAAATGGTTACGCCGTTGTCATTAAACGTGAAAAATTACAAGAACGTGATTTACCACCTATTCCAAACAAGTCAAAAAGTCCTGTGAAAAAACGATCCGAGAACGAATATGAAGAACTGCCCATTGCGCCTAGGCCTCCTGAGTTTTATATCAATAACGGTGATGAACGAGACGAACACGATGACGGCTATATGACACCTGCTCGATTTAGAGAACTCAATGAAAGCTCTTCGACTGGAGACTTCGATGTTATTATAAAACGTAAACCTCCTACGGCACCCAGAGATTCCGTCCGCTATACTCGCACTAGGAAAACGAGAAGCGAATACTCATCACATATGTCTCCCTATGATAATGAAGCTGACAATATCGATCAATATTTCGACTTTGCTCTTGCAGATAATCGGGGTGTGAGTAGTATGTCAGAAAGTCCTTACGATCGGCGAAGACCAGGGCAAGCTTACAGCGAACAAGGCCGTAAATTTACCGACGATAGTGCTTTAGACAATAGGTCACTAAACGGTTTTGCCAAACTTAAATCAAGGTCTCATAAAAATCTAGCTTTGGAAAGTAATGCAACTGTACGAAGTCATAATGTCAGAAAGATGCGAACCGCCATGGATGTTTTTAACTTTAGTGATTCTCTTAAGGATTTAAGACAACCGTTCCAGAATAGTGTTGATTGTCATATGGAACCAACTTACGGACGTGTTGTAGATAACGAACGGATAAAGTCATATGTTTACGGTGAGCAGAACCCTTACGCTAGAAGCCCGCATTATGTTGAAAGTGAACCCGCGTACAGACGTTATAACCGAACACCGTCCAATCATGCACTGAACGATTCATATCCCAAACATGGTGATGATTCAGCTATATCCATGTGTTCACGCGGGGAATATGGAACAATGCATGGAGAGAGTGAATACAGTTACTCAGAATATTCAGAATGGCACGATGACGGCTGGATTCCCCCGGATAATATTTCAAACTTGTCAGTGTTAGAAGTGTCCAAGTCATTACGTTTTATCGGCATGAAAGATAGAGTTGTTATACGATTTGCCCGGGAACAGATTGACGGCAATATGTTGTGTAGTTTGGATGTTAAACTTCTCCGTGAAGGATTTCCAGAGTTGAATGCATTAGACATTAAAAAGGTATTGGACTTTGTTGAGGGATGGAGACCCAAAAAGTAGCCAGTTATTTTTTATAAAGTATGCATCACAATGTTGAAAAGATTTTATAGTTACAATACGTGTTGTGTTAATGACAGAGTTAAGTCTATTGTTTCAAATATATTAAATTTTAAATTATTTGTTTATTAATCAAATGTTTCCAGGCATTGCTTGAATATATAGTAAAGGGCATTTATATATTTCTAAACATGAGGTCTCCTTCACTGCTTAGTTTTTACGTATGATATACATTTCTCTTCGTTAGCTGTTCGGTCTATTTTATATACATACACTTCTTACCAATCAAATAACTAGACAGAAATATTCAGTTTGTTTTTTTATTCACAGAATATTATTTTCTATCAAATTGTTTTTTAATTTATCAAAAAGGTTTGCTATGTCATTTTATGGTTTGATATTGAACGCATTCTTATTAGGAATTTGCTTCTAATTAAGATCAATGAATGTTTTACATCTTAGGTATTTTTATAATAGTATACGAGTAATTGACGGAAATTTTAGCAAAAAATATTTTAACTCCTAGTATTTTCTCATTGTATTATCATCAATATACTCACGTCTTATTTTAATGAACTGGAAACTTATCCGATATGCTTTAAATATATCGATGATAATGTCATGTCATTGCTCTATATTAAGACTTATTGTACTTGTTACATCATCATTTTTATTTATTGAGAATATTAAAATACTATCAATAAAATCAAGCCTTTTTTCATTTCTATTGTTTGAAAACAAGTTAAATTTATTGTTTCTTGGTGTTATGGAAACCCGTGTTCTATTCACACCCCAGATGGGGACTTTATGATCGGGTAATTATGTGAACTTGTTCCCGTTGAGTGTGTCTGTAAAATGTCTTTGGTGCACTGGAACTTGGAACGGGAACCAGTTTAAGAAAAATGATCAATGACTTATAATCACTAGTCCCTAACCGCTATAAGTTCGAATTACAAACAGGACTTCAAGATAATTCATGTATGAGGAAGCTGTGCATGCAGCTAGCTTACCGAAGGTTGATGGTTCTACCAAGGTGTAAACCTGTGGGCTTGTACCGGAACACTTCCTTGAACCCGTTTAAAAGAATACATTGGCATAATACAGCGGATAACTGATATCTTACCTTGAAATTCTTTAACTTCTATTTCCTTTCACTTCTGAGCACTGTATTTGAAATAAATGCTTCAGCGCCACAATAATGTTTGCATTCGAGATATTTTCTGCATTAATTATTACAAACAAAGCCAAATGCATAGCATGAGAACTATGGTGATACTAAAGTTTTGTTGATTTGTGAATTTGAATTTCAAGTAGACTTGCAGAATAAGTGTGTTCCGTTCCGATAGAAGTGTTTCGATTTTTGAAAAGCCCTGAATTTATATCCATACATTTATTTCGAATAGTCTTTTTCCTGATTCTTTATCGTGCCCTATTTAAGGCACAGATACACGCATCACCAGTTTCCATTGGCTTTCTTAACACAGTTCTTAGCTCGGTAGTTGGTAGTTACAGCTAATTATCCAACGAGCTTCGATATTCTACCAAATGTTCCCCGCCAGTTTAGGTGGAAAGACGCCAACTTTAGGTTGTTGTTGCGACGTTAAACCCCAGCGAGAAAAGGTAACAGCTTATATCTGACTTATAACTCCTACATATATGTTCCTACAATTGATGACATAAATAATTTGTACCCAATTACTCCCATCGTAAATTGGACGTGGAGCACGAAATGATTACTTCTAACGCAATAAACTGATTGCATAGTAGTGTTAAGGAAATGTTAGTATAATAAGGTTTCAACGACTATATAACAATCAAAAGAGAAAAGAAAATCCAGTTCTTAGAAAATGGCAATCGGAACTCCTCAGTGTTTGTCTAAAGAAAATGCTTCGGATGACTATCATAGTGTTGCTGTTCACGGGCTACTTTCCATCATGACTGACCCTGAGAATTCAACGATGGAATCAACATGTTCTCTTTCACTGGGAACTCCATGTCCATTTATCAATCGTGAACGAATAACACGTTCGGGAATCTGCCATTTTGAGAATGATTCTTGAAAGCGAGGCATAGACAGTGTTGAACAAGTAGTAACGTAAGTCAAGTCAAGTCAAAATCCTTTTATTTTCACTCATATCATGTACATTCATGACAAATTGAGGAGACAAACCTAATATCAGTTTGTTAAGTATTAAGTAACTGGAAACCACAACACCAAATATTGTAAACCTACACTTATGTACGAGGCATATTACTCGGTGACGGGAATGTCCGCGTATTTACGATTGAGAAAATATTTCATTTTACAGTTGAAGCTGGAGATGGTTTGTGGAACATTCTTTACACTGAACTTTAAAGAGCAATAAGTGAATACTTCAAGACATTGGTTTCTGTATAGTTTTCATACATATGTGAGAAACAAAACAGAATAAAACATAATCTTATTTTCAGACTCATACAAAAGTTCATCGTCTTGTTTACATACATAACATATACCAGTACACAAAAATAGTCACATACAATGTATATACAAACTGTAAATTGATATTGAATTTATCTGTGATCTTTGTCCATAATCCTTAATTATGACTTTATTTAGTATCATAATAATACCCGATGTCATTCTGAATTAAACGATTTATGATGTGTTTATCTATTGGTATGTTCTTGGAGTAATTAAGGAGCACAAAACCACCAGAGTTATCAATTACTTAGAAATCTTAGTTCAGCTTGAGAAGTAGAAACAATGGACAATAGTATACCTGTGGCTAAGTCGTAATATGTGGCATCCGTAGATGCAACAAGTCCATTGGTGGATGTCGCAACATGCCTTAACAATTGACAATTCATGCTTTCTTGTGGGACGTGAATAAAAGCAACGCAATACGCTGTTTTCGAACAAATCACCGCACAATCAATTTCCGAAGAAAAGATATCTGTTCGATTGGGTTCGTGCTACGACAACCGTTAAATGCAGAACGTCTTTCCCAACGAAGGCATTCTGGAATTTCAATAAATCATATAATTGAATAACGGTCATTATCTGATTCAAATATTCAATATACATGTTTTACTGGTATGAAATTGTTCACGATTGCAATAATGCAATACTTAAATATTGCTGATAATGACGTCACAGAACTTTACGTACAACAGCCAAATCGGGCTGAGCAATTAAAGATATTTATTTTCATATCGATCTGTGGACATGAACTTTCTTTTTATTTCCGAACTTTTTGTTGTATTTTATGAACGGACCTAATCACGATAAAAATATGCACATACACTTTTGATTTCCATGTTTGTATAGTTATTTCTGCATGTCAAACACTACATTATATGGACAAACACCTGTCCCATTACGAGACAAACGCAATATAAGGGTAATGTTTCTGGCGCGATGTTGCAAATTCCGTGAAGCGCCAGCGCTTTTCGGTAACTTTTCAAAACCCAGCCTCAGAAATTTCAAGTTTTTAATAGTGGTCAAAATGCATTACGCATTGACGACACATATTATATGTTAAATTCATACATATAATTATGACCCATGTATATTGAAAAAGCATTTCCTGATACCCTGTACAAGCAAATACTTAATTATACATATTTGAAGATGAAATATGTTTGTTTGCTAAATACACGTGAATTACGTTTAATGGTACCGTATTAAGCCTGATATACATCATGCTATTAAAAAGAAAAAGAAAACAGAAAGCCAACAAAACCTTTGTTTATACATCACTGACATATCTAGTTTACGAATTCAAATAATAATTTACCGTACTATGTTAGTCGTAGGTACCACACTATTGCTAAAACAGATTTTCGTACTTGCAATTAATCTGTTCTGTGTATAACGTTACTATCACACAACAGAAAAAGGCGTTAAACCATAAAATGCTAAACTCTTTTCAAACCTGACTTGTCTGGATCGCGGCTTTCACAGTACTGCATATTGGATGCTTTTTATGATTTACAAATGGTACAAGGGTATCTGCACTGTCACAGAATTATTCAATAATTAACAGATGAATAACAAATGTCTCTTTTGTCTAGATGTGAACATTGATTTTAGTTTTGAAATAAATCGGAATTTATTACTTTAGTTGTCCAACGAATGCTGGGTCGAAAAACGGAATTAATGTACAGCTTATTCCAAGGAATCGTTTTACAAAGACTATCGTTGTTTCAGCAAGTTTTCACATACTGATATACACATCATTAGTTCTTATATTACCTCAAGAAAAGTCAATTCCTATATGTTTTATAATAGTAGTAGTATATGGCCATCGGGCCCATGCGCAAACAAAACAAAGACATGTACAAGGCATTCGTATAAATACCATAAAGGGGCTGTAAGGTCTAAGGCGAGAAGTGATAATAAGTTCGGGGTAAACACTCATCGATGCATAGTGACTTATATAAACTTTGTATTCCTAGAAATGAAATTTTATTTTGAGGTGATCTGTTTGTTTCTGTACAACTGATTGATTCTGTACATTGAACTATGATTGACCAATAAATTGAACAAAAAGTTGTAAATTACGTTAATCTTACCTACGTGGTAACATGTAAGACTTGAATCATATCTTATATAGTTCTTTCAGCCTACAAGAATTATTCAATAGTCAACCAAATAACGTTTATAACCTCTCGTCGTGTGCTTCATGAAAATGTTCGCCGTGTTTGCATGCTTCTTGAAATGCTGTTCAAAATTGTTGTACGTTATATACAGTAAATAATGTATAAGTTCACAGTAGGACCTGCCTCCGTGGTCGAGTGGTTATGGTCGCTGACATCAATTCACTGTAACCTCTCACTGATAGAGAGTCTATGGTTACCGACTTGAATTGGTTTGCCGATGATCATATCGCATACAAATGTTTACGTCTTGTCTCTCCACAACACGTGCAGTTACCATCAACAACCGGATGAATAAAAACAAACTGAAAATGAATTCTTCAAAAGCGGAATTCGTCATGGTATAAGGCAGCAGAGCTGAACAAAATAAGTGTCTTACTACAGATATACATATTGCTGGTGATGCTGTAAACCGCAAAAGTTATATCAGGTACCCTGGTGCTTTTATGTGAGAAAGTAGGCTGTTGCTTACGGAAGTTGAGAGTCTAGTACTGGTTCTTTCCAGGAACGATGGTTAGGTGAACTGTCCGCCTCATATGGCTCTGATTTATGAAAAGGGGCGTAAAACTCAAATAAACTAACAAAAAGCAGTAGGACATGACTTAAGACAGCTTTAATTTTAGGCAACCTCACTACTCGTACATACAGATTTTTTATTATTTCTTTGATATTTCAACTTTTTGAACGTTACAAGTAAGTCTGTAATATCATGTATTGTGTGATGCTTGCTGTAAACACGTTGTCCATGCTATTGTATATGCCATAAGTATCAGGGACTACAATTGTAAAACGGGATAATTGATCCCATTCCTTTGTATTATCCTCGGTATTGATGAGCATGGAACTTGGCTTTTTATTTCATATGTCATTTGACTTGTCATATCTTTATATCTGTCGATTTGAATTATTCAAGTATTATTAAATTGTCATTATTACGATAGCGTATTTAATCCCAATGGTCGTAGTAATTATTTATATGTACTATTTGCTGCTTGATACCACATATTTACATAAAATATTGTCATCAATCGTTTTGTCTAGGGCTCAAAAGCCATGAAGTATTATTCATGAGCAATCAGATATCCAAGATTGTTCATGCACATTATGGCACACGTTATGATTAAATTGGAGACGACACATAAAAAAGCAATGGTTTCAAGCGCCACTATTTTTTGAGTGCATACTTATAAAACAACACATCATTAAAAATCTAATTCGGAATGGCTTTCGATGTCATAAATAATTTGTACCTAATTACTCTTATCGTCCATTAGACCTGTGGCACGAAATGGTCACTACTAACGCATTAAATTGATTACATGGTAGTGTTAAGGAAATGATTGTATATTGTACATAATAGTAGTGTAATTATGTTTCAACGACTGTATAAAAAAAAAGAAAACAGGTTCCAGCTCTTAGTAACTGGCAATCAGAACCCCTCGTTGTTTGTCTAAAGAAAATGCTTCAGACATAATAGGCAGGACGCCATTATAATTATTGTTGTTGTTGATCACAGGCTACATTCCATCATGGCTGACCCATGGATGGAAACGACATGTCCTCTTTTAATGGGAACTCGATGTCCGTTTATCTGTCGCGAACGATTAACACGTTCGGAAATCTGGCATTCTGAGAATGATTCTTGAAAGCGAGTGCCTCGACCGTGTTGATAAAGTAGTAACTAAGTCATGTCAAAATCCTTTTATTTTCATTCATATCATGTACATTCATGACAAAATGAGAAGACAAACCTAATATCATTTTGTTAATTATTAAGTAACTGGAAACCACATAACCAAAGTTTGTTACCTTAAACTTATATACAAGGTGTATTTCTCAGTGACGGCAATGTCCCGAGTTGTTACGATTGAGAAAATGGCTGAAGCTGCGGGATGGTTCTTATTGTGAAACATACTTCAGCAATAAGTAAACATGCCATGACATTGGTTTCTCATCAATAGATTTTCATATATATGCGAAAAACAGAATAGAACAGAAGAGAACATAATCTTATTTTCAGATTATACAAAAGTACACCGTCTTGTTTACATACATTACATATACCAGTACACGAAAATAGTCACATATATATGTACATGGCGTGTGTATTATATGACAACTAAAATAAATATTTAAATTCTGAAACAATTTTGTTTACAAAACACAGGAATGTATGTATGTACACCTTTGGGATATATCTGAGTATTTTGATGAGATAAGATGGAAAGAGTCAGTTATTTGTTATGTGATCATTCTTACGACATGCAGATGTATATTTGTTCCATCGTTTTGAATACTATCAAATGTTCACTTAACACAGATCAATGAAGACCGGTCTGTAATTCTAGAAGTCCTCATTTATATCAGAACCATTATATATTTTCTGTGTTAGTGCTGTTACGAAAAAGATACAAAATAAACTATTTAAAGTCAGACATCATACTATTATGTTAAATTAGTTGACACTAGTTGAGAAAGATCGACTTCTTTACTTTTCACAAATATAGTAATTATTGGTATCAAGGCTGCACGACGTATCGTCAAAGTTCCAATGTGCACCTCTATACATTTGTACACAGTGATATCCACCAACCTTACTGTCCGGATAAGGTTCTGTCCACAAACTAGCAGGCAGAGATTCACCATTGTTGTACTTCCACTGGTTGACATCAGTAATATCGCTAGCATTCACATTACTGCCGCCCACAAAGTAGTCATTAGTCTTGAATTCTAATGAAATAATAGCTTTACAATAAAATGGATTCCACGCAAATGATATCGTGTAAAACATACATTATAACATAGACTAAAAATTTAGACTGATGTTTTATACTATGGAATAAGGATAATCTTTTTAAATATGCATAATATAAATTTAATAACTTTATTGTCTGTTAAGTTTTTGGAATAAAAGCAAATACTAATACAGTATAATATTAGTTACCGGAAGTTGATTGAATTAGATTTTGTAAAAAGTTCAGCTTAGTCGCTGTAGATATTCTAACAAGATATCCTCCCATATTTTCACAATCGTGTGTTGCATCAGCATGGTTAGCAATCGAAGTCACAATCCTAGAAGAAGGGAATGTCAGTTACTATTATATACGACCCTTTTGCGTTTCAAGCATTTAACTTATTGAACGGCAAATATCACCTTAAAGCAATCATTGTGAAAATAATATCCTATGTGTGACCATATACATCAGAACTGCATCAATGATTATGCTTATTCATAGTGCTTTACATATGATTACTCACGCAAGTCTGTTGACGGTATTGTAGAAGCAGGGATTGATATTAAGTAGTACTGGTCAAGCCAACAGTTGCACACAACTGAAATACTACATTTTTATTTACTGAGATTTCAAGCAAATTTCATTTTACATTAATAAATGAATGAAATGAACGCTTACTTGAAAGTAATAGACTGTCCTGGAGACAATTTCTTTGTCATAAAGCCATCTATGTCTTCATTGATACAAACAGAAACAAAAAGACATGAACGAGTGTATCAAGGATTTCAATACTGTATTTAATAACACGAATAGAATAATAACACACTTACCATAGACTACCAAAATTGATATTGAATTTATCTGCGATCTTTGTCCATAATCCTTAATTATGACTTTATTTAGTATCATAATAATACCTCATGCCATTCTGAATTAAACGATTAATGATATGTTTATTTATTAGTATGTTCTTGGAGTAATTATGGAGCACAAAACCACCAGAGTTATCAATTACTTAGTAATCTTAGTTCAGCTTGAGAAGTAGAAACAATGGACAATAGTATACCTGTGGCTAAGTCGTAATATGTGGCATCCGTAGATGCAACAAGTCCATTGGTGGATGTCGCAACATGCCTTAACAATTGACAATTCATGCTTTCGTGTGGGACGTGAATGAAAGCAACACAATACGCTGTTTTAGAACAAATCACCGCACAATCAATTTCCGAAGAAAAGATATCTGTTCGATTGGGTTCGTGCTACGAAAACCGTTAAATGCAGAACGTCTTTCCCAACGAAGGCATTCTGGAATTTCAATAAATCATATAATTGAATAACGGTCATTATCTGATTCAAATATTCAATATACATGTTTTACTGGTATGAAATTGTTCACGATTGCAATAATGCAATACTTAAATATTGCTGATAATGACGTCACAGAACTTTACGTACAACAGCCAAATCGGGCTGAGCAATTAAAGATATTTATTTTCATATCGATCTGTGGACATGAACTTTCTTTTTATTTCCGAACTTTTTGTTGTATTTTATGAACGGACCTAATCACGATAAAAATATGCACATACACTTTTGATTTCCATGTTTGTATAGTTATTTCTGCATGTCAAACACTACATTATATGGACAAACACCTGTCCCATTACGAGACAAACGCAATATAAGGGTAATGTTTCTGGCGCGATTTTGCAAATTCCGTGAAGCGCCAGCGCTTTTCGGTAACTTTTCAAAACCCAGCCTCAGAAATTTCAAGTTTTTAATAGTGGTCAAAATGCATTACGCATTGACGACACATATTATATGTTAAATTCATACATATAATTATGACCCATGTATATTGAAAAAGCATTTCCTGATACCCTGTACAAGCAAATACTTAATTATACATATTTGAAGATGAAATATGTTTGTTTGCTAAATACACGTGAATTACGTTTAATGGTACCGTATTAAGCCTGATATACATCATGCTATTAAAAAGAAAAAGAAAACAGAAAGCCAACAAAACCTTTGTTTATACATCACTGACATATCTAGTTTACGAATTCAAATAATAATTTACCGTACTATGTTAGTCGTAGGTACCACACTATTGCTAAAACAGATTTTCGTACTTGCAATTAATCTGTTCTGTGTATAACGTTACTATCACACAACAGAAAAAGGCGTTAAACCATAAAATGCTAAACTCTTTTCAAACCTGACTTGTCTGGATCGCGGCTTTCACAGTACTGCATATTGGATGCTTTTTATGATTTACAAATGGTACAAGGGTATCTGCACTGTCACAGAATTATTCAATAATTAACAGATGAATAACAAATGTCTCTTTTGTCTAGATGTGAACATTGATTTTAGTTTTGAAATAAATCGGAATTTATTACTTTAGTTGTCCAACGAATGCTGGGTCGAAAAACGGAATTAATGTACAGCTTATTCCAAGGAATCGTTTTACAAAGACTATCGTTGTTTCAGCAAGTTTTCACATACTGATATACACATCATTAGTTCTTATATTACCTCAAGAAAAGTCAATTCCTATATGTTTTATAATAGTAGTAGTATATGGCCATCGGGCCCATGCGCAAACAAAACAAAGACATGTACAAGGCATTCGTATAAATACCATAAAGGGGCTGTAAGGTCTAAGGCGAGAAGTGATAATAAGTTCGGGGTAAACACTCATCGATGCATAGTGACTTATATAAACTTTGTATTCCTAGAAATGAAATTTTATTTTGAGGTGATCTGTTTGTTTCTGTACAACTGATTGATTCTGTACATTGAACTATGATTGACCAATAAATTGAACAAAAAGTTGTAAATTACGTTAATCTTACCTACGTGGTAACATGTAAGACTTGAATCATATCTTATATAGTTCTTTCAGCCTACAAGAATTATTCAATAGTCAACCAAATAACGTTTATAACCTCTCGTCGTGTGCTTCATGAAAATGTTCGCCGTGTTTGCATGCTTCTTGAAATGCTGTTCAAAATTGTTGTACGTTATATACAGTAAATAATGTATAAGTTCACAGTAGGACCTGCCTCCGTGGTCGAGTGGTTATGGTCGCTGACATCAATTCACTGTAACCTCTCACTGATAGAGAGTCTATGGTTACCGACTTGAATTGGTTTGCCGATGATCATATCGCATACAAATGTTTACGTCTTGTCTCTCCACAACACGTGCAGTTACCATCAACAACCGGATGAATAAAAACAAACTGAAAATGAATTCTTCAAAAGCGGAATTCGTCATGGTATAAGGCAGCAGAGCTGAACAAAATAAGTGTCTTACTACAGATATACATATTGCTGGTGATGCTGTAAACCGCAAAAGTTATATCAGGTACCCTGGTGCTTTTATGTGAGAAAGTAGGCTGTTGCTTACGGAAGTTGAGAGTCTAGTACTGGTTCTTTCCAGGAACGATGGTTAGGTGAACTGTCCGCCTCATATGGCCCTGATTTATGAAAAGGGGCGTAAAACTCAAATAAACTAACAAAAAGCAGTAGGACATGACTTAAGACAGCTTTAATTTTAGGCAACCTCACTACTCGTACATACAGATTTTTTATTATTTCTTTGATATTTCAACTTTTTGAACGTTACAAGTAAGTCTGTAATATCATGTATTGTGTGATGCTTGCTGTAAACACGTTATCCATGCTATTGTATATGCCATAAGTATCAGGGACTACAATTGTAAAACGGGATAATTGATCCCATTCCTTTGTATTATCCTCGGTATTGATGAGCATGGAACTTGGCTTTTTATTTCATATGTCATTTGACTTGTCATATCTTTATATCTGTCGATTTGAATTATTCAAGTATTATTAAATTGTCATTATTACGATAGCGTATTTAATCCCAATGGTCGTAGTAATTATTTATATGTACTATTTGCTGCTTGATACCACATATTTACATAAAATATTGTCATCAATCGTTTTGTCTAGGGCTCAAAAGCCATGAAGTATTATTCATGAGCAATCAGATATCCAAGATTGTTCATGCACATTATGGCACACGTTATGATTAAATTGGAGACGACACATAAAAAAGCAATGGTTTCAAGCGCCACTATTTTTTGAGTGCATACTTATAAAACAACACATCATTAAAAATCTAATTCGGAATGGCTTTCGATGTCATAAATAATTTGTACCTAATTACTCTTATCGTCCATTAGACCTGTGGCACGAAATGGTCACTACTAACGCATTAAATTGATTACATGGTAGTGTTAAGGAAATGATTGTATATTGTACATAATAGTAGTGTAATTATGTTTCAACGACTGTATAAAAAAAAAGAAAACAGGTTCCAGCTCTTAGTAACTGGCAATCAGAACCCCTCGATGTTTGTCTAAAGAAAATGCTTCAGACATAATAGGCAGGACGCCATTATAATTATTGTTGTTGTTGATCACAGGCTACATTCCATCATGGCTGACCCATGGATGGAAACGACATGTCCTCTTTTAATGGGAACTCGATGTCCGTTTATCTGTCGCGAACTATTAACACGTTCGGAAATCTGGCATTCTGAGAATGATTCTTGAAAGCGAGTGCCTCGACCGTGTTGATAAAGTAGTAACTAAGTCATGTCAAAATCCTTTTATTTTCATTCATATCATGTACATTCATGACAAAATGAGAAGACAAACCTAATATCATTTTGTTAATTATTAAGTAACTGGAAACCACATAACCAAAGTTTGTTACCTTAAACTTATATACAAGGTGTATTTCTCAGTGACGGCAATGTCCCGAGTTGTTACGATTGAGAAAATGGCTGAAGCTGCGGGATGGTTCTTATTGTGAAACATACTTCAGCAATAAGTAAACATGCCATGACATTGGTTTCTCATCAATAGATTTTCATATATATGCGAAAAACAGAATAGAACAGAAGAGAACATAATCTTATTTTCAGATTATACAAAAGTACACCGTCTTGTTTACATACATTACATATACCAGTACACGAAAATAGTCACATATATATGTACATGGCGTGTGTATTATATGACAACTAAAATAAATATTTAAATTCTGAAACAATTTTGTTTACAAAACACAGGAATGTATGTATGTACACCTTTGGGATATATCTGAGTATTTTGATGAGATAAGATGGAAAGAGTCAGTTATTTGTTATGTGATCATTCTTACGTGGGAAATATTTGATGTCTTTTGTCAAAATACCGGTACGGAAATTGATCTTGACAAAACTGAAATTATTGTGTTTTTTTTTGTAATGGCGGTCCTTTACGCAACTATGAAAATGATACTTACCTGCAGAAACTATAAACATCACATCAATGAACAAAAGCACGGGACTTAGTGTTTTACCACATTTGTTTTGGACCCATGTAAGAGAAAAATTAGAACCCAAGTACAAACAATAATTTTAGCTATCAAACATTGTCAAAAAGCCATTTGGTCACTTCTTAACGAATTAGTTACTTAAGATTTTGATCATATGATTAAACCAATGCTCTGTTATTGTTCACAAGTATAGGGTTTTGAATATTATCAAAATATTAAGTATGCACACAATAATTTCTGTAGAAGACATCTAGGTGTTTGAATATCTACCTATTCTGGTATGATTAAAGGTGAATGTGGATTATATAACTAGTTGTTTTGATTTATGTAATTTATTGAACAATGCCCTCTGAACGTTACCCAAAACAATGCTATTTGATGTTCAAATCTATTGAAGATGCAGGTCGAACATGCTGGGCTACAAAAATAATTTATTGTATATGTACGGCTTTGACTATATTTGGCTTTATCAAGAGGGGAGGTGATATATTTTGAATATTTTTATATCATTGCTTAAACAAAGACTTACATGTTGTTGTACACTATATTGGCATGAATAAAATAATTTTGTTCTTTTTCGATCAGTACTGGTTTCTGTTCAAGATCCAACTAAAGCGACCTGGAACATTTTTCATAAATCCAATTGAAAATTCTGTCACAGTCAGGATTGTTTAGTATTCAACGACCCTGTATCAATGTTGCCTTCAGCACAAGGAGAAATTTGAATACGTAGCATGCTGTTCCATGTATGCATTAACGGCCTCGTAACAAAACTGGTACTGCTCCTAAATAGAAATGTATCGACATTGTGAGAAAAAATAAGGAATGAAAACATAATTAAAAGGTAAAACAGTGTTTTTATCAAGGTCAAATGCAGAACAATAAGTTTAGCAAGCAAATTCTGAACAATAATCCATCTATAAGCACTGGAGTTTTGATATAAAACCAAGTACCATGAACATTTATTAATTTGTTGTATAACCGATTAACCAATCGTCTAAACATGCAATGCTAACTGACATAATGCAATTTTCTTATGAAATATTTTACCACACTGGATATGATTTCTTCTGTAACATTCCTCATCTCTTGAATCACATGGGTAATAGCAACATCTTGTTCTATCTTCATACGTTCTATGACAGCAGATACAACACAAAACAATCCACTCTTATCGACATCATTCCTGTAAAAATGAAGTGTTTATTACATGTTTAGTTTGACAGCTCTTTTAAATTTATATTTTGTGTAACATTTTGACCAGTAACTAAGCTATTGCTCCTTCCTTTTGCAGAAGTAACTATTAAACAAACCACATCAATTGTGTTAAGAAATTCGTGTTAAGTAACGTGTTTTAAGAACACGTGCTTATTTGGTTCACTCATTACTTCACTGATGGAATAAATCATTTTTTAAATACTAACATGCAATGGACAACCACTGGCTGGTTACCGGTCTGTTTTTGCCATGACATCACTATGTCTATCAACGTCAAAATCGTACGTGGAGAGTCGGGTATGTTTTTTACACTTGACCATTCGTTACATTGTATTTGTCTAATGGTTCGCGACTAAAAAAAGAAAAT
This sequence comes from Lutraria lutraria, assembly GCA_964023205.1. NCBI lineage: Eukaryota > Metazoa > Mollusca > Bivalvia > Venerida > Mactridae > Lutraria > Lutraria lutraria. The sequence continues at coordinate 16,544,889 of OZ026838.1, forward strand.
GTACAGGCAGACAATGATGATCATAGGAAAAATAGATATATACTAAAAAAAAAAGTATATAAATATCAATGGTCAATACTGAAATATTTCTTCTATTATATGTTATATAAAGATTACGGCAGTGTTTTTTCCAAATGTAACAAAGTGCATTTTTTCGACATTTTAATTGTAAATTCACTATTAAGTATCATTTATCAATAACAGTTTGTTCAAGTACCTTATTTTGTGAAATTATTTCCAAAGTAAGGATGGAGTGACCAGAAACTGTTTCAGTTATCTTAGTTGTTATTTTAATTCCATCTATAGACAATGTTTCCCCCTGTTTGGGCCAATATATCCCAGACACCTTTAATGACAAGAAACATACATAAACATAAATCACACACGTATGTTATAACACTATGCACAGAACCAAGATGACCAAGGCATATTTAGGAATATGGTGGTCTAATATTAGGAAAACTAAGTAACAAACCAGCACTACAAATTTAGTTAAAACCTCATCATTTTCTTAATACAAACACTTAAGAAATCTACATTATCAAATCTCACACAATATGTTAAAAACTATATGTCCTGTTGGGTACCTACATAACGTCATTAATGCTGTTATGTTCTACACCTACAACAACACAGGGTTAGGAGTTTTGCATGCAATTGATACAGAGACTAAATAACATTTAGTTAAGACTTGGTGTTTAAAACTTTTGAAAAAATGACAAGGAGACCTTTTCGAAAATAAAATCACTAATGACCATTAGAATAATTATAAAAGGGTTTTACCGTTGTTTCTTCGACAGAGTTCATCATGACGATTGAGTGCACATTGTTGGTAATGATGACATTCCAAAAGTCTACAAGGGTGGCATGCAATGGTGTTTGTGTTACGATGAATGCCTTTTTATCTATGTAACTCTGTAAGATTCAAATATAATCGCGAAACATAGTTGGCATATCTACCTAACGCTTTGACCTTGTCCTCAGAATATACAGCATGGTGGACATTCGCTTAACACATAACTGATCGAACTGGATATTAATTTCGTAAAAAAAAACAATGAAGTTTTTAAAGATGCTTTCTTTGCTGCCGTATGGTTAATGATTTACAAATGTACGAGTATACACATATTCCTTAAATATTCATTTAAACGTAAGAAAACCCACCCAATGCCCAAGAACAGATGAGTTATAAAGTCGAATTGCTACTGTAACAGTTCATTCTTATTCAACGGCATTTTGAATAAGTTTGATTTTATGAATTGAAATCATTCATATAATTATAGCCTTATATGGAAGCTGTCGATTACCTCAATACCAATCTTGCTTATGTAAAGGTTTTTTAAAAGATATATCTCTACCGCCAAAATTTCACAATAAGATAATCTAGACATTTACAACCATAAATGTGCAACATAGGTAACGCAAACAAAAAAGTACAGTACTTCTTCAAAGAAAAGATAACTATATTACCGGCAGGAACACAGCTTTAATGTAATCATCTTTTGTAGTTCCAGGCGTAAAGTCCCGCACTGAAAACATTGACATAGTAAAACACGTGGTTTGTTTAAACAAATAATATTAATATCTTACAAACCATTGAACAATCTTTGAACTGTATGGTAAATAATTGACACATCAGATATGCAGATTAAAAATTGACGAGAGCCCTACTCTTTTATAACATACACTTTCATAATAAGATAAAAAAAACGACCTCACTCACCGGGTAAAATGCACGAGTTTCTATTTTTCTGCCTGTTTCTTACTTGCTTGGCAGTAACGTATTGGTATGCGTCAGTGCCCGAAGACAGCAATGCCATCATCTACAAAAATACGATCCGATTTTATGCAAAGCAGAGAAAATTGAGAAATACATTTAATTCGACATTTAAAACAGAAATGTTTAGGTGTCAAATAATGATTATTGTAACGTTATTTGACGAGCATCTCGGTAACACTGTGTGAGACCATAGCAACGATTTCAACACAGGTAAATACATTTTAGAATGGCAGTTTTTTTTTTGGTACGTTTTAATTAACCATGAATAATTTTCTGCTTATACATATGTTCATAGCAAATATATTATGACTTTGTTCCGCTGTTCTCTGAATTCTGATTTACAAAATATGAATCATTCGTGTGAGCAACATTTTTAACCTAAACACTATTTTTCTTGACCATAATCAACTTGTGAATGCTTTGTCAACCTAGACACAAGCCATGCTTGTCAATAATGAAATTAATAATATATTTTTAAATAAAAAAACGGATTTTACACTTTATAATTACGTGAATTTAGGTAAAACACTTCTTTCATAAATTGGGCGTACCTCATATTCTAGATCCAGCTTCCTCTTCTGGTTATATTCGTCGAATTGCAACAAGAGTCTGTACGCCTGTTTAAAGTTTGCCGTCGGAATCGCTGATGTAGAGAACACGAGAGTGTCAATTATTGCTCGATGTAAGAATATATACTGGTCCTGAAATATTATGTATTCACATACATATACATAAACGACCACCTAATTCTTAAATCGCACTTAATTAGGTGACCGTTCAGATTTTTTGAGTTCAATTTCAATAAAATTCGTTTGTTAATTGTCGTCCATTTTAAACAAAAACTATGTCGTCTGTCAGAAATAATATGAAATATATATAATATAATACATGCATTATCAATTTAATAATATCTGATTCATTCTTACAATTTCCGTGTCACTGTAATACTAAAGTTAAAGAAATGTTGTCCTACTTACACAAATATAAATATTAAAATATATCTTTAGCGGCTGTGCAATGCTTCTAACTATCGCTTGCACAAATAACAAAGTAATTTATTACAGATGTCTGTCATACCCGAGTTTGTACAAGATTTACACGTTGTTTTCTCAAGGTATCGACTGCTCCTACAACATCAACATATCCTAGCGCATGCGCCTGATCTGTTAGTATGTCAAGAGCTATAAAAGTTCCTGTCCTACCAATGCCAGCACTGAAAATATCAATGTATGTACTGACATTTAGATGTGCAATAATGAGTTCGAAAAAAACCAATAGCACAGTCTTGACGAATTATCAATAAGTTGTCAGCATTGTTTAAACATTGCATTTTAGGTTGATATACGTACTTATATAATGATATTGATGCATCTATTTCTTACAATGTTTCACGCTTTATACCATTGATGATTATGTTTGGAAATATGCAGCCAATGACTGGATAACAATAAAGATGTGAGCCTAGCGAGCCACCGTCAGAATATTAATTATATTTTCCATGATAAATTCATTAAAACTTTTTGTTTGTGCATTCTACATTCTTCTGTCCATTAATTTTAGTTACTAGTAAAATGTTTGACTGTGTTCCCGCATAGATATCGGCGATTGCTGGATATCATTTACATTTCAACGCCTTCACTTTCCGGCTGACCTTGTACAGTTTTCCATTGTTTGCACACATGTTTCTTCAGACACCCATTATCAAGCTAAAATGCGCACCAATCAAGTCGCTTTTGAAGACATTTTGGTCATTCCATTAAAATTTACTAATACTCATGTACATTGTACAAAAATGGCAAATATCTTACCTGCAATGAACAAGAATTGGGCTTTTTCTATCAGAAGTAGCATCTTTCACCTTTTTACGGAAATGAACTAGAGATGACGTATTATTCGGAACACCCTTATCTGGCCAAGCCGTAAAATGATACTGAGTAACTGTCTTGTCTGTACCATTCCTCTGAAAATACAGTAGTATATACAATTCTATTGCTACAGACATAACATATAAAAGTCATTTATTGGAAATGGTGTAGTTATTTTCCAAAGGTCGTTAGTTGGCTTTACTTACCATTACAGTAAATGTTCGAATGACAAAGTCTGAGAAAGTATCTGTAGTCACTCTGGTAACCACAATGTTTCCATACTCACTGCTTTGCTCTTCTGGCCAATATTGATCACATTTGACCTGTAAAAGGTTAGTAAACAATGTAAATATTGATATAGTTCCTGAATAAACGTTCGATTGTAATATTAATTTTTGTATATTTGAGATTGTTGAACGTGTTTGTTAAAGTTTGTGGGGAACATGGTAGTTGGTGAATTTTAATGAGAGATGTGTTATAAGGATTCTATTTTATGTCATGTTGTACAAGTTTGTAAAAATATTGGAAGATAAGTTATGTATGGCTGTTGCAACCTGTGCTTAAAGCAGAACGTTGTTGCATGTGACTTTTCCCGGGAATGCTTTTTGCTTTTAATTATTAAGTACAGTACTTTTGTCTTTAATTGTGTGAATGCATTTACTCAGATGGATACTGATCACTAAATAAGATCAATAAAGTACATAAAAAAACCTAACGCTTAATATATTGAATACCAGTTAACTAGACTAGTGGTGATACACATTTGCCCACGAATATTTTTTACTTAAACTAAGGTCTTTTAAATGCCAATATGAAACAAGAAATTGTGTAGCATTTACCTTTCCAGCTTCCACCAAATTTGTCAACATAACAATTTTATCTATCCCTTCATCACAGACCATACTCCAAAAGTCGGATAGAGATTCAGTCAGCGGTGCTGCAATAACAAACCATAGTTGCAATGTTTTTTGACTGATTATGCCAATGTTAAATTTGCTAATACATGCAGTTTAGTAATTTAATCCTGAATAATCTTAGCTTCAACTGAAAGCCAGATCTGATAAGTGTATACTTTGCCTGGTTTCGCACGACGAAGCCAATTAAAAACGAATGGGGAAATCTTATTCACTTATATACTATAATGTTCTTATAACAACATCTATGTACATTATTGAAAATGATGAACGTATTAAGTAAACCATACCTTGTGCAGCGATGTAGGCATTTACTCTATGAAAGCCCTGGAAAAACAAAAATCGTCGATAAACAAATATGTGATGGGAATACTACATGTTAACAAATTGCTTACGTTCGTCATTCTGTTATTTGCATTGTCAATCATTTTATTATCGCCGCGGACTTTAAATAATAGATTTAGTTCGGTAGTTTGAGTAATATCAATGTTTATATGGTACTTACATGTATATGTGATGCGTTTATATAGTCTGACTGATTTGGATCAGTCCTATTTAAAATCACTCTTGTTTGATCATCTGCAAATAGAATTAATTGACATAATTCGAATGATTTAACAAAGATGTGCAATGTACTGAAAAAAAAGTATTTCACGGAAAGCAACAATGCAAAATGCCTTGTCAAAACTAGACTCCAAACCCATAAAACAAAACAAAGAATAATTAAATAAGTCGCTAATGAAAGTAATTATCTTGAAAATTCTATATAAACAGGTAAAATGAATACTTCTAACAATATAAAGGGAGTCTCTTTTGGTTTTATTAGGATAACTAACCATACGTACACGGATATATATTTTTGTATCTGTTCTTGCTTTTGTTTGTTGGTTCCCTAGCAACACTACAATCGTAAAGCATTTCCTTTGATAGCTTCTGAAGAAGAAAAAACAATCACTCGATTCATATTACAATAATTGATAAACCATATCTATCAAAATAATTGAATATTTTTAAAACTATTGTACGAATAACAAGTATTAGCAAATACAAATAAAAAGTTACAGATCAAAAGGAAAACTTTATAAATGCCTTTGCCCTTTACAAATAGAGACGTAAGCTGGGGATTAAGAAAACAAGTCATTAATCATAGAAGCGTGCACAAACGTAGCCTACTTCAAACTGTGTCTCGAGATTTTGTGTCATGTTTTCACGTCGTACAAACTCCGACAATGTCTTTACATATATGGCGTTTGATGGTTTCTTCTTCAAATTGTACGAGTAATATGTATGGTCTTCGTCACGAACATCAAGCGTTAGATCCACATTTTCGACAGGTACGCCTGCATATTCTACATTCTGTTCATCGCCTGTAAGAAGTTCTTAAATGATAAGAATCTGATAAAGATTCCAGAGAATAAAAGAAAACTTTAAACATTATTAATGATTTACTGTGAAAGTAGGTTAGACATTGCGGTTTCACTAATTCAGTGGGCTCGATCTTCGTGTTGTTGTTTTTTACTAAATTGGTTATTTCTTCGGGTCGTGAATTCGTGGATTTGGATTTTTGAAATAATCAAATTTTACAGAAAAGTTAATTTTGTCAGATTTTGAACACACCTGAAATTGTTTGCAAGGAGTACAATTTTGGATATCTTATAATTAAACTTCGACATTTATATTCGTGGGTATTTGATTTCGTGGTCAAGCCGACCCATTAAATCCACGAATTTAAATCCCAACAGAACAATTGTTGAACCACTTAACATTATTATGAATATGATATACCACAGTGTACTTACTGCTGACCGAAGATCCTCCAATGTTTATCAGTTCGTTGTTTATTTGTTGTTGCTGATTCATCGTTCTAGGCAAAGGAATGTCGCTTCTCCTGGCAATTAAACTGTTTTCTTTGTCTGAAAATCTTTCAAGATATATTATTATTTAAATCTTAGCTTTAGATTAAAACTGTATGCCTTGTACAAAAGCTAATAAAGAATTGCTGTATTTTTCTCCTTACACATCGTTACAGTTTCAGTCTACTCACGAAATGGACATTAAGCACCTTGCAATCTTATACACCATGCATTAATTTTCTGCTACGTTGTTCTATTATGATACCAGTTATTAATGTGAAACATAAATTATCTTTAGGGCCGCCACAATCCTCCAGTGGATGGTACACTGGGGTTGCACGATTCCTTCTGTGAATATTGGACAAAACTGTCAATTCATTTCCTTCTATATTTTATTATGAAGTTACTGGCTTCTAACCGGAAGAGTAAGTTAGTACAGGTGAGAAAGAATACAATCCGGGAAAACTGGTTAAGTGAACCGGCCGCCTTATGGACAAGTAATAGGATTATTGTTACAAAGAGTGCCAGGTCATAAAATACACCCGTCAAAATTCATCTTTCAAAGCGTCAAGGGGCATAACTCAGACGTGCCTGTGCCGATTGGGCTAGTTATCGAACTTGACCGAGATCTCACGGGCATAAATTTACGTTTGGTGAGTATCCGAATAAAAATCTTTGAATTAGAGATCGGACCGCCCGCCGTGGTTGTTCCCATAATACGACCTGTTTTTCAAACGGGCGTATAAAAAGGAGTTTGACCCACTGTAATTAAATTGCCATTGCGTTGCATGCCCGAGAATTATGTTTCTGATTGGTGCGTATTTATTTCAAAGCATGAAAAAGGTAAACTGACATTAACGGTACCTCAAACAACGTTTACGACACATCATTACACTAGTTATTGTTCCAGCTATCAGTATGACGACTACAGTACCCACTACACCACCAACCAGCGCATTCTGATTTGAGGATGTTGTTTCCGTAATTGTAACTTCTTCTGTAAACATAAAGTGCATAACATGAGTAAAACTTGCAAATGACACTGACGACAGAGTTGACATTTCAGATATTGTGTTCAGTATTTGTCTTGTAAATTAGCCAGTTGCAAACTCATAGCAGAAAATATTTGTTTTATGGTGGCTCGTATAAAAATGAATATCACATATTATTAGATACATCTAATACCTAGTATTATATCCCCCTCAGTAATAATATAATGCTTTCGACAAGTGATATAATACTTTTTAATGCATCACAGCTTTTAAATCACATCTAGGTTGACTAATGCCTAGTATTAAATGCATACTTTATATAAAAAGTGAACAACATAAAATAGCATATTTTGGTGTCAAATAATACAGATTTTAAAATTATGGTTAAAATGATCATCACTTACGACACTCAGGAAAACTGAGATCCCAGGTCCCATTTTCTGTGCAACGTAGTTCGTCATTTCCAATAAGAATAAGGTTTTCATGGCATGAAACATTAATGTGCGTCTTATACAGCATCATATGAATACTAGAAGAGTTATGTACGTTGGAACTTCCTTTAGCATCGATAAAGGTGTACATGTATGCATTACTGACAGGAATCGGACAATGCACGAGGGTGCACCTGGCATCTACACCAGACCATGAACCATTTGCTAAACATGTTCGGGTGTAAAAACTTGACTCAAAGGTATACCCTTTCTTACAATTACCGAAAATAGTTGTATTAAAGTCTACAAATTCAGACCCTAAATCTCCACCATCTTGGAACGTGTAATACAATGAGTTTTCTGTTATACCAGGCCTTCTGCATTGGACAAGAATACAAGTTTGGTAGCTATTATTCCAATATCCTGTTTTTAAACAAGCTATACTATTTGGTCCAGTCAAAGTATAGCCGTAATCACACTTAATGTCGAAATAAGATCCATAATCAAACATTCCAACAGAAGTAATGTCCAGTTCTTGTCCCTGATAAACATAGTGTCCGTTACTAATCTGAAACGGCTTACTGCATCGTATAATTTCACATGCAAGATGCCCATTGCTCCATGTGTCTTTCGCTGCACAAGTCCGCGTTGTTTCCGAATTTCTTTTGAAGCCGTTATTACACTCAAGAACGATTTCACATTGAAACGGCACTTTATCATTTCTATAAAAATGCTCTGGATCATTTATTATGTAATGTCCATGTTTATCATCAGGCAGAGAGCACGTGATGGGTACACATGTTGGTACCTCAGTGAATGGTTTCCACGTTAATGATATAGCATTACAAGATTTTAGATAAGTCTGATTCTGTGGCTCATGTCCGTTGGCACATTTGTAAGCAACGTTACTGTTTACGTGATTCCCATTTGTTTGGTATATTACAACAGTATTTTCTGGCAGTGAATCGGTCACCTGAAGGCATTGTTGGATATCGACTGCAAAACGTGACATAAATAATTTCAACACTTAAGGAATTAAACACAACACTCTCTGGTGAAGTAAAATGATTCAAACTTAGGAAAAAAAGAAATACGAATAATTGTATGATTATATACTTTAAAAATTCATGAATTTCCAAAGTAACTTCACAACTGTACACTCTTAAATCCCTGTAGTAAACCCACAATTGGTATCAAACATTGTACCAATATTGAAAACAGCTCTCATTATCAAGATCCGACACGAGTAGAGGTGAACATTTAAAAATCGGTCTAACAATTAGAAATGAGATGGAAGTTCTTTCCCTTCTATATATATATATGGGTTACATGAAAAAAAATGTTTGATTTTTTTTTTCGTGACAAACCCCTTTGGTCTTAATATTATTGTGGTCACTATTCACTAAGCTGGGGTTTACTGCATATCCGTTTTTTAACTGCGAGCATAAGTTACCTGGGCGTGAAATGCAATATTGTTTTCCATTTATAAACAATAACTGTAATAATGCTTCTCATTAATGGGAATCCAGATAATAATCGTGTTAGATATTTAGTTTTATGCATTCTTAAAAAAATATTCAGAAGGTATTCTGATTGCAGTTAAATAAATCTTAATGAATTTTTTATCTACTCGTACATGTTATTAAAAATAGAATCGCTAAAATATCGTACACCATTTATCGTTAATTGAGACTAGAATTGACTTATTTTAATTGTGTGGAATATTATCAATAAACGGCTTTACGTTGTGATCGGTATATTCTATGATATACATAATATAATGCTTATCAGTTAACAATCAATTCTAAGAACAAAACTTGTACTCACGTATACATGTTGGAACTGACGCATTGTATGTACCGTCGATCAAACACTCAATAACTGGTGATCCTGACAGGACATAACCAGAGTGACAATTAAATATAATCAAAGTTCCGACCGTGTTGAACCCACGTATCAACTGACCGGAGTCGTCAATCAGGGCGGCATCAATGTGTCCATGAGTTTGAACCCCTTGACATCCTAGTGATACAAAATTAATGGCGAATGTTAGATCAAGGATACACTTTCTAGTATTTGTAATGTATGAGCAGCAGTAAAGTGCAAAACAAAATATTGAGGAAACCATAAATATCTCTAAAATCTTCCCTGAGTTGGATTTCTAGAAATAACTGAATATACAATATAATATTCCTACTGAAATAATCACTGCACAACCGTTTTCATAATAATAAGGAATAAAAACTTTATTTTATATGGATAACATACATGGTATACGTACAACCAATTATTAAGTTTAATCGGCTCATTGTGTGAAATGGTAAGTCGTAAAATAAAATAATGTAAATTTTTATTAGACTTCTCAATCAGTTATATATATATATATAAACATGGAACCATACAGTGACAGATACCTTGGGTGTAATAGTAAGAATTTCTATAGAAAGCTTTAGCTTCATTCCTTGACAGATACACGAACAGAAGAACCATTAATATAAACTTCATTGTACCACGTAGAGGTCGGACATCCTAAAATAATTCAACGAATTTAATTAATAAATGTAAAACCTCAATACTAATTCCACCAATCAACAACCAACCAACAAATCGGGCTTTATATTGAGGTGACATCATTGTTAAATTAGAATATAGAGGAAATGGTGTAATCTGGACCCATACAGGTGTCAATTCTCAATAGGTGGATTTATCTATTTACTTGGGTTTACGCCATTTTCAATCTTTCAATATTTTAACCGTTTTTCTGAGGGGACATGGTCGTTGAAACAATATACTAATGAGCATTCTGTCATGAAATGAGTCAGCTAATCTTAAGTAAAGTGCTAAATATTTATTAAACTCTACATTTCAATTCTGACCCAGAATTACAGGAATGTTCAATTCTCAATTAAATACCGTTTAATGGACAGTGCATGAAAATGTTTTAAGTTTTGTCTTAAATCAGTCACTTGCAGTAAAGGCACATTTATACTTATAATCCAGAGGGCATGATACATGAATAGAAAAAATTCTATTCAGGAATATAACTAAAACAATAAACCCCGATGTTGTTAAGTTTAAATAATAAACGGCTGTATATGTGTTGTAAACAAAGAATAAGTGCAATAATGGTGCTAGAACTTAGATTTCTTTCTAGATTTGACAGCCAAGTAAATTACAAGTTCCGCTTGCATATTACGATAATTTTCATCTTAGCTAACGAAACAGAACAGGAAAAAATAGCTTTTTGATGTAGACAACAAGCCCATAACAAAATATACATTTCTATCAAGCCAATAAGGATTGCTAAGTAACCAATTGTTATATATAGTGAAACTAAAATGATAATTACCAGAGATGAATTATAATCACAAATTCAACATTTACCTCATACTCGTATATGATGTATGCTAATATTTAACAAATGACTCACGGTGAATGGGATTGTTTACTTCAAGCGACGTCGCTATTCATCTGATCAAATCTTTAAAAGGGAATTTAATTCCAAAGCAACGCCTCCTCGACTTTTATCAAATTTGTACTTAAATTATTTGGTTGCGAACACACTGGGCAGTTATCATAAACATATTATCAAACTCAGTTTTCGTGACTGACATTTGAACGACCAACAAGGATAAACTAAAACTGATAAAATAAACTTCCTGTTACGATCCATACTTAAGTTTTGATTTGAAATGAAAAACGCATGCGAGATAATTCTTCAAAACTCCCTATTGGTCGGAAGTTTATTTCAGCCGAATATCCATGTGAAGGGAGAACCATATTATGATATGCCATGTGTTCATACAAGGCGAATGGGAGTTTATACAAATACTATGTAGCACTTCCGATTATAGTTTTAGGGCACTTTGTCGCTATAATTATAAGGCCAATCGTTTTTTATTTTCTGTTTTACGGGAGCGCCGACCCTACTTTTCCACAAAATCAAATAAAAATAAAACAAGAAGTCATCAATTTTATTTTTTTAAAATCCGCCGTCTTGAAAAAATCGTCTACAAAAAAATAAAACAAAACGATGGCGCTTACTGTAATTATTTGAAAACGTATTACCAGAACTTTAGATTCATTAAATATCGTCAATAATACACACCAAATAAACATAAGATTCCTTACAAAATGTAAATACAGTCCTGACGATGCAACGTGACAAACCCCTTTGGTAATTAGGTCAAAGTGTATTGATTCTTTATCATAGTTGTTAATATAGGATTACTGGTAGACACAATCTAAACAATGAGAGTCACAAGTTGCAAAGTTCACAGGTAGGTTGATTTGTTGATTTGTATTGAACAATGTTAATTCACGTGCATGCAGCTTGAAAACAGTTAAATCTATTTTTAGATTGACAAAATGAGTCTATTTTTAGATTTACAACAATGACGATTTCTTATATTTTCAAGATATAAACAACAAAACATACGTTTCCATATGATTCTTTTAAAGTTCTACTTTGGTTAAGGCTAAAAACGAATTAAATATGACCAGGGGGAAAATGCATTCACAATTACAAGTTGCAGTATTTTCGGATAGTCGCATGATTTTCGATCAAAATTCCGGCGGGCAAAACTTTGGAAGTTTTGTACGCACTGAAAAAAATGGAGAATGGATCTAGGGGGAAATGCTCATTATATGCACAACAAATACGGCACCCCTTAGTTTTTGCTTATTATTTGGCTTTTTATGCATGCATGCACATAGGACTAGCATGCACATACAACGTCATTTTTCTTTGCACAAATGAGCGTATTTAACTTGGAATATTGTTAATATGTTTTTGTGATAGGCCTATACTTACGTTTGTTTTTAAAATACAAATAAAAATTTAGTCATACAAAGCATCTGGCATACGTGACATGCGAAAACGAAAGTAAGCAAATACTTATGATAAAAACAACACAAAAATGTGGTAGAGCTAGTAAGCCTTAGGAGTCTTAGGTGAGAATTTAAGTGGTTATAAATACATTTTTATAAGTTTGTGAATCTAGTCAACAGTACATAAACAGTTCTTTAAATAACTTCTTTAAAGTGGTCTTTAATGTGGACTGGTCTAGCTTGCTGAAAAAATATGTTGTTACTGAATTTATTGATTTAAAAAAAATGACAGTTTATATATCTCGAATAACAAAGTTGTATTAAAGAATGGGTATACTTCTTTCAGCTTGTCCATCTGTCCATCTCTGTGTGTCTGTATACAGTATTTTGTGAGTGCTGTCTAGCTGGTCACCTTCTTGTCGGGTTTCATTCAAATGTCATTTTTTTGTAAATTTAGTGTGTTTTTTTTCAATACAGTGATTAGACAAATTTGAATTCAGTTAAACTTTCCATGTATACTGTCCGTTGGGCATGCTCTCATCAGTTTTTGTGTATTTTTATAGACTTATATAACGTATACATGACATCTCCAAAACTTGACAAGATTTGAATGAAACTTCACAGGAGTGATGGGTAGGCCTATATCAATCAAGTTTTGTCAACAGGTTTTAATTGGATATTTTTATATGTCCAAGCACTAGTACATATTATTACCCTTTGTAATATAGCCTGATTTGTCAATACCTGTATATTTATTGTAATCCCATGTGAATCTAGTCTAAGTACACTTGTTTTATGTTTATAATGAGCGATCTGTCAAAATAAAACAAAAAAACAATAAGTTCACTTTTATTTTTTTTATTTTTTCGACTGCTCAAAATTAAAGATTTTATTTTCATTTTTGGCATGACGTATTGTGCATTCAGAATAAATTCCTCAATCTATTGCATGATTCAGAGGAAACTCTTCTTCCATTGGATGAAATCTACAAGCGTAGAAAAATAAGACCACGCCAACTGATAGCGAGTCGGTAGTTGTTCAATGTGTACTTATGCGGTCAAAATAAAGACATAAACCGTTCATGAATGCGTAATTTATTTAGCTGATCTTATATCAACATTTTAATGCATGACCTAATTGGACTGCTAGCTGATAAGTGGTGTTCACACGGCACTATAACGGCAATTTAGAAAATTTAATACAAAATCATACTTTTGGTTTCAACAGTGTTAATAACATCAAAGAAACTTCGCAAATGTTTTTTAAAGACATTTCTTGATTCTTTCCTTTCAATCTGACAGCTGTGTTGTCACAAGTATACACAGGCAAGCTCTACACAGACACCCAATGACCTCGCCGACTAAGACTAAGGGAGGTGTAATGGGTTGTCATAGTCAATTCTAATAAAGCAAGACAACAACGATAATATGACAGATGAATTTTGGACTGGTATGAAGCTTCGAATTTATCGGTTCATCATGTCAAGTGTCGTCATTATTAATCGTCAAATTAATCGCCCACATCAAAATCGGACATTTTGGTAACTGTCGACCGTTGTGTAAGTAAGATATCAACCTCATACATTGGTATGTTTAGAATAGACATGACATGGGATTCTCGAAATACTTTGAGTGCTATTAAGCGCTCTCGGTGTTCATGTGAATCCCATTTTGCTTCACCACCCGAGCGTTATTACAATACAAATACCACTGATAGGGATTTTGGTTCTATTTGCTGAGATATATAACAACAAAAAGCATATATTGTGAAAATGTCCTTTTATTTTTTAAAATGACGGTTTAATCTATTAATCTATAATTAATGTTATACAATGTATAACAACTAAATATATAACAGCAACGGTGGGGATATAAAGTGCCACCACAATCAATACTATAAAAAATGATCAATGAAACTGATACACAATATCTGTAACTAAAACAAATTGCATGAAATAATTTGGTGGAGAAGGGGTTGGGGTGGGAAAATTAATTTCTAACCAACTGTTTAGAAAAAAAAGTATATATCTGATTAATGCAATTATTGCTTCTTGGTAGTTTGAAAAACAGAGTCTGAATGAAACAAAGACGTTGCTCCTTTGTCTCACTTATCAAGCTAACATCATAATAATCTAGATCACAAGTGTACCCTTTCCACATGTGTGAAAATTATGTACACCGATAATTCCTTTGATCTGATAATGAGATTAAGTAGATAATATGTGAAATTGCTTAGCTTGATCCCTAATGCCCCTTCTCAAACAACACGTGTGACAAACATGACATTAACACAAGTAAATATTTATTGCATTCGAGTGGTGAACCAAATTTATTTATTTGTGATAAATAATATTTTAGGTATTTCCTATGCAGATAGACCTCGTGTACTCGGTTGATACCTTATACTTAGAAACGACCAACCTATTATCTTTGTCTCACAGACCAGTAAGTCATTAATAGTAAAGGTTAATTGTATACACAGCTGAGTTGTTCATCAAGCGCAAAATAAATTCGCTTCCGCATTACAAATGAATGTTCAAGTAACTAAATATCTTTCATTCACCATCATTAATTTTGCTATTTACACCTGCTTCGCAAACCCGGTGTGGTGATTGGCAGTAACGTTTGGAATGTTGGTTGGTGAGTTATGCCTACCCGGGAAATATTTATTAACAACGTCACATGAATACTAATTAAATGCAGACTTACACAACTTCCATTTGTCTTATCAGTGAAATTATCTTACACATCAGTAAGGATTTCAACGGATTATTGATGCACGACTTTTCGAAGTATTAGTAATTAGTTTTAAACGTTAGTTAGTTGAACGCTATTATAGGCAGTGTTGACATTGACCAATGTCAGCTATAACGTTATACAGCTAAGGAAGGTAACTGGATGTATATTTTTTCTTCTTTGAAACAACTCATTTTTCACAGAAATCTGCATGTTTGGTGGAATGGCCTGTTAATAAAGAATTTGAATAATGTATATAACAAAAAACTGTATGTTAAAACGTACATCGCACATAATTATCCAGGCAAATATTATGGAAATTGGTTTACATTTTAATGTCTGTTAGTTTCATTGTACTTGACGCCCCTTTTCAACAGTCACAGTCATATGAGGCGGACAGTCCATCTAACCATTCTTCCAGGGAAGAACCAGTACTAGATTCCCATCCTCCGAAAGCAAGTGAGTACACTTTTTCAAATAAAGCTGCATGGTCGGTAGCTGGGCTCTAACCCACGACCCTCAATCAGTGAGAGGTTACAGTGATTTGAAATCAGCTACCTTAACCACTCGACCACGTAGGCGGTCTAGCGATTAATGATTTCATCAACCTTTCGTCCCGTTCTGATGAGATTTTTTTCTGTTTTCCTTCCATTTATGTATGCGTCATTGGCAAATAGTCAGACCACGTCGTATACTGGAACACATATAGCAACATTAATGGTACGACCAATTGTTTTTAAAAGGTAAACAGTCATGCCATTCAGATAAAGAAAGAAAATGCTGTTCCATTTACAATGGAATTGTTTGTATTCAACAAAACAACAATGCATTTATAAAAGCTTTATTGGTATGATTATAAACAACATGGCATAATATAAGATACAAAAGCAAGTTTCAAACATAATTATTTGGAAAGAAATTAAGATAGTCACATTATCTCCCCCAGTTAGAACTTTAAAAAATGATGCTCCCATAAATTATGATACATCATACACAATCTGTATATATATGGGAGTTTAAATTGAATTTGACAATGGTTCTTGTAATAAACTGTTGATAAGAAATCCGAAATATATTTGAACCAGTTTAGGCAGAAAAAGTTACGAGCAAGAGTTATGGTTCTTATGCCCCATTCTGTTGCTCGATACAATTTAACCTCATATGACAATAAAAGCCAATCCATTGATTAGTATTGATACTAATTACTAATCCGGAGGATTGGTCAATTACAGGGAATAATGTTTTATGTTAATTCATATTGATAGCACAGAATGTCTTATGGGGATAAAACTGAAATGCATACAACCAATAAACACTGAAACATTGAATAGATATATTAGCTAGGATAAATCAATCATTTTGTAATATAATAAAAGAGACATAAAAGAACGTCAATTGGTGTTTGAAGAATTTAGAGGTACATAAAACCGAATTTTGATTATTCACAAAGACGCAGTAACACTTAGGAAAGCAATCACTGGTGATCGACATCATGAGCTAAACACCGTTAATGAAATCCTAGCTAATGCATACATTTTTATGTTTAAACCTAATCAAATGGTGCACTTGTCGAAGTCTAAGTTTTGCGGAGAGTGCACACCTTAAGTACAAACAGTTCCTAGGCGTACCTAGTTACAAGTTAAGCTGCCTATGACACCATTATGATGGAAAGAATAACTCATATAGAAACTGATTAAACTATCATTTGTTTTATTTAGTTATTTATGCAATCTTAACGTTGACACACCAACACCAGTGCACTAAAATAGGTAGCAGTAACATACTGGACTACGTAAAGTTCATAATTATCGGAATAATTCACAGGTATAAATCTTGGTCTCAAGCCATCTCGTTCACAGTTTTTAGATGACAAATTATAGAACAGATCAGCATTGTAGATGTTTATTGTGTGTTTATTATTCAAGCTGATACTTTAACTTCTGTGTTTGGACCTTTCCCTAAGTATCAGATACGTCTTCCTTGATTTAACATTAAATAGTTACTCATTTGCATCAATGAGAAATGTCCGAATATATATGATAATAGGATATGTACGTTACAGATATATACACACTCTTGAGTGAACAAATGTGAAAAGGAACAGTTCATCATGACAAGTCATGCAGTATATTATGCAAACGTAGTTTGTATGAGCGTATTAAAACGATCAAACCATCTGTCTATAATGAAAAGTTTGAATACGTTGAAAATTCTTCAATGTAGGCCAGCACCGCTTCATGGCAGAATTCGTATTGTTGCTGAAAGTAATACATGTATGCCAATAGATATTCAACATTAATAGTTATATATTTTATGATCTTTATGATATATTTGTTCTGCATAGCTCTAAGACATAGATTCGAAATAAGTATTGTTCAAATGATAGCATATAAACTTATTCAATTATCAAGCTCAATTACGATTTTACAAGCAACCCAATATGTCTAAAGAGTTTTATTATTACAACTAAGTGTATAAGGAAACATGTTGTATATAGGTACCATGTTAGGTATAATCTGTTCTCTGGCATTCCTCATCTCTTCAATCACATGGGTAATAGCAACATCCTGTTCTATCTTCATACGTTCTATTACAGCAGATATAACACAGAACATCCCACTTTTATCAGCACCATTCCTGTACAAGCGTTACAAAGGAAAACCGAACAGTAAATACATAGATTGTCAATCAATTTATAACTTAAGACCATAATAGGCAGTAGAAGCAACTAAAGTTCCAAACAATACGAAACCAAACAATACCCCTAAATGATATGAGGAGAACTTTCATGAATGGATAAGTTAAACAGACAGAAAGCTACAGAAAGGAAGATTTAGTTTAACGTTGACAAAGAAGACGCAAAGAGGACTTGATCATTCAAGCTTAATACATTGGACAACTATCGACAAAGATCAAGCTGATATGCAACTTGCTATGAGTTATTTGAATCTACTATCAATCTTAATCTGAAATACATAGTTAATCCAACAACGAACATACATGCAATGTACGAGAACAGATTGATTCCCCAACTTTCTTTGCAATGATTGAACGGTGTCTAACAAAGACAGAATAATGTCCTTGGAATCTGGAAGATTACGGTTGGGCTGCCAACCTCCGCATTGTACTTGGACAATCTTGCGAGACTGTAATACAGAAGAACAAAATATGTTTGCATCAATACGTAATGCCAATGACGTCACCAAACTACAGCAACCTTAGGTATATAACGTTAGTAACAAATAATTCGAAGGAGATGAAGTAATAAGACAGGAATTAACCTACTTTCTTTAGCGTTTGAACATCAAATACCATTTGGTGAATTTCCAATTTTATGGTTGGAAGAAGACCCAGGTTTAGACCTGCGTAGAACTACCGACTTTCTGTCAGATAGCTTGTCAGCTCCCTTACATGTGAATTTGTTTTGTTTTTGGTTGGGATTCAAACTTACGGCGGTGAGGGACTTGTGGTTACTGGTTAAAAAACATAACAACTGACTACAGCGGCAGAGCTATGTCATATCTATTCGGTTAACATACAATGTAAGAATACATAAGAAACAGGCATGTCTTACTTACAATCGCATATTTCTGAAGAGAGAACGTCAATACTTTGTGATGTTTTAATTCTTCAGTTTGTGTTTGTTTAATCTTTATGTTGTTTGATGTTAAAACAGATCCGTCATCTGGCCAATATTGCTCTGCTTTCTGTGAATTTTAGTAACATTTGAATTACAGGCAAATACGAAGAAATAAAAACTAGTAAGTCGTTTTTTAGCAAAGAGAATGACAGTTCTTCTCAACCTGCGAACTGCATTCAATCGTAAATTCAAAAAGGTAAATCCTGTGGTAATGTTCAAACAGTAAAAAAGTCCCGTAGGTCTATATTTTACAATAACTCATAAATGACAAAATTATATGATTATGTTTTCATGCATGAGCAACTTGATGATGAAATGCACAGTACTTACTGAAGTCTCTTGTATATTGTTCATCATAACAATGATATGAACGTCATGTTCCCAGACAAGTCTCCAGAAATCATCTCTCGTTCCTTCAAGTGGTGTTTGGGTGATTATAAACGCATTCTTCTGTTTGTAACTCTATGTACAATAAAGTGATTATAAAGGTGAAGTAACTTAACTATACATAAGACAATTTATTAGAAACATCTGTACAGGGATTAAGAAAATAAAACGATAGCCTTTCTTTCTTGGTTACATTGTAATGTTCTGTTTTGCATTATCATGATCGTGATTCGATTTCAACTTCTTCTTGTTTATCTTGTTTGTTTTCTGTTTCACATATTTGTGTAAACTGATTGGTCTTCCTATCATTTCACAAACCCATAAACTTTCGTCTCTCTTGTTGTCCTTTCTTTCCGTGTTACAAAATTTCCGTGTATTTAGTCATAAATTTGATAAACGTGATTTCCTCTATCCTTCTTTAATGTTCAAGATTGACAATTTGATTGCAGTTTTCTTTTATTGTTGTTTTCAGTATGTTTAACTGCGTATTTTAACGATATTTCAGTTGTACATGTATAATTTCAATAGTATAGTTCATCTAACCAGTATTCCTGGACTGTATTCTAACCAGTACAAATTTACCATTTCTGAAGAAGCAGGCAGCTTCACCACATATGGAGACATTTTTTTCGAATTTTCATAGAAGGGTATATAATCTCCAGCGACCGGGATTCGAATCCAGATCACCCGGTTGCAAGCCAAGTGCACTAATCACTTGATTTCTGTACTTGTGTTGTTAGCACAATACAATTAACTTTTCTGTTCACTTTTTCGCTTTTCCTGTATCCCCTACCCATCTACCGAGCTAAGTACTGAGTTAAGAAAGTCATAGGAATGGTGTGAGGCGAGCATTGGTGTATTACACAGGCACGATAAAGAACCAGGAAGAAAACTACAGGAATATAAATGCCCGGTTATCCTTATCTCCCCCTCCATCTGGGGTGACTCCGAAATTACTGTAGCTGTCGAATGAGCCCTTAAACATCAGATAAATAGAAAAGAACTACTTGAAGTGAATGAAATAATGCACACTGTAGAATGGGTTAACAAAAGATGTCGACACTTTTATTGTATACCTGTAGGAAAACAGCATTTATATAGGTCGTATCTCCATGTTTACCATCCAATGGTTCCAACTGTGGCATAAAATCATCCACTGTAAACAGAATTACAACATACTACAGAGTGTATTATAAAATACATGATTATGTCAGGTCAGGTCAAACTTCCCATTACATAGAATTTCGCTCTGGTGACAACAGAAAGTCAACACAACTAGCATGTCGACTCATTTGCATGAACTAACCACTTTATTTACTTTTATACACAGATAATTGGATTTGACCAATTAATTAAAGCACTGTAATAAGTAACTTACCTGGGAGGACATTTGAATATCTATTCTTTTTTCGATTTCTGATTTGCTTGGCAGTAAAATATTGAGCCTCTTCAGCATTTGGCGATAGTTTCGAAAGTGTCTGTAATTGAAAATGTTTATTATTTTCGTATTAATTTTAGCTAATTTGTTTAACCTAGAGTAGAAAATAAATACCAATTTAAATACTAACATTCCTTATTTGATACTACAATGAATAAAGTATTATATAACAATGACAATAATAAACATTGGTAATTCAGAATAGCATTACCTCGAATTCAATATCCAGCTTTCTCTTGTGTGTTTTTTTATCAACCTGAAGCATTGATTTGTACCACTCTGGAAACTTGCTTGAAGGTAATGCTGATGTAGATAACATCAAAGTCTCCACTAAAGCATGATGAACAAATATATATTGTTCCTGAAAAAAAAAACGTTTGGATAGTATGGATGTACTATGTTGCATATTTCTGTTCATGAATGAATTTATGATACTGAATAATCATTCACTACATGTGACAGACCTAGGTGTTTAAAATTGGTTCCATACAATCAACAGTTGTAAACTAGTAATCAGTTCTGCAATGTTTACACTCTATTCTACCATTCCTTTAATAAAAACTTCAAAGCATTGTCTTTAAAACATTTTCTATTGAGAATTACCACATACCATCTAATTATGTAGGACTGTGTCTATATTGAAATACATTAAAACCTCTTTATATCGAGGTGGTCTAATTACCACGTTGAAATAGAGAGTAAATATAAAAAACGGTCAAAAACTAATTGGTCGTTGTAGTGAGTTGGTTAGTATTGTTGAGGTGGTGGCTTAGTGAGGTTTCAGCGTAAACAAATATAGACGAGAAACGGTTTCTTAAAAAACCCGTAAACTAATACAACCTTTCCCAAAACCCATCTATCCAAAGTCCACCAAACACATAGAATTAACTTTTCATTACAATACATAATCAAGCAATTCATGAATCGCAGCACTACAATCACTTACCAGAGTTTGAACTAAATTCACTCGTTGTTTTCTCATTTCTTCTACACTACCTAACACATCGACATAACCCACATCATTCGCTTGTTCTGTGAGATAGTCCAGTGCAATGTATGTACCAGTTCTCCCGACACCAGCGCTGATATATATTTGCAAAGTTTATAATATAGAATGAGGATAGAACTTGCACCGCCACGCCAAAAGAGACTAGCTATTACAAATCTGAGTGACTAAACTGCCTGAATGAGTGATGTAAATCCGCTCCGAACAGGTTGCTTACACAAAGTTTCAAAGTTTATTAAGATTATAACATATATAACAGAAACTGGGAATTTCCATGATATATGTGTATATACATATATTATGGAAATTCCCAGTTTCTGCTATTTCCGCCGATAATGTGAGAATAAGTCTCTGGAAACGATGTCAGAGTTCTAACACTGGCGAATTCTAATACAATCCCAATATCCAGTACTAATAGCCATTTCTTCTTCACATATTACGTCAGACTTGTATGATATGAAATAACCCTTACCTGCAATGTACTACTATAGGACCATGTCTATGAGTTGACGTATGCTTGACTTTGTTGCGAAACTGAACAAGTGAAGATGCGTATTTTGGAACACCCTTGTCCGGCCATGCTGTGAAATGGAACTGGGTGACATGCTTTGGTTTCGAGTGGAGCTGTATATAAATATATCATTCATTATATTATTAAAAAAGAAGACTATATTGCATTTCAAGTTTTGCATTTTGGTTCACTTAGTAAAGAAGTAGAATACGAATGGGATGTTGCTGAATGATTTCATGTCATTTAATGGTTTAAGTGTATGTAACAATATCAATATGTGTGTCATGCTTTATACGGTTACATAAATACTCAAACCATGAATACAAGTGTTCAGATTATGGTATTCACCTTCTTCACGATAAATGTCCGTATTGCAAATTCGGAAAATGATTCAGATTTCTGTAAAGCAACAGTTATCTCATCATACACGACTTCTCCTTCGGTCGGCCAATATTGCGTACATTTTGACTGAAAT
Source organism: Lutraria lutraria (assembly GCA_964023205.1). Classification (NCBI taxonomy): domain Eukaryota; kingdom Metazoa; phylum Mollusca; class Bivalvia; order Venerida; family Mactridae; genus Lutraria; species Lutraria lutraria. The sequence goes on from OZ026838.1 coordinate 16,567,746, forward strand.
ACAACAATAACGCTTGAAACAAAAAAGCGAATGTATGTTTAGTGAGGAACGTTATTCATGAAACAAGACAACATGTAAACAAGTAATAGATACAGTACGAGTTTTTCTTCACAAATGTCTTCTTACAGACGTAAGAAGACGGTTCTCTTAGATAAACAACCAATTTGTCCGAGGCGAAGACATTTTAGAAGAAAATACGAGAACGTGTATCTGACTTATACGACGGTAAAGGGTAAGGTCCACATGAAAGTTGAGATATTGAAAAGTGTCTTCTTACAAACGTAAGAAGACTCTTTTTGAATAGCTCTGCTGGGGGTATAGTCGTATAATGTTAGATAACATTTGAGACAAACTTTAAAATGTGTTGTTCGAGTCATACTACGAAATCTTAAGTCATAAGGCATAATACTTCTTATTAAGATTTTAAAGCACAGACGGGATACCTTGTTAGCTCTTAGGAAGCGAGTTGTATAAAAACGTGTTGACGAAATATTGAAATTTCCGAAAACCCATTGTGTTTACCCAACAAAATAAACAAGTTAAACAAAGCATTTATTGTTATGCAGGATATTCTCAATATTATTCTTGTATACATGTTTAAAAACATGTTAGGAACGTTGAATGAGAGGCGTGTTTACTAATTTGTGTTTTCGTATTTTTGTGAGATTTAGTATCTTCATGTAGGTTCTAATGTGTCTCTTGATGCCTAGTGTGATGCTACGGATTTGTATTTTTCATACGTTTTCTTTTGTAAAAGGCAGTTTCAGTAAATCCGCACTTACTTTCGATTCCCAATTATACTTACTTTGTTTTCTTCTGTAAGGTTGGTGAGCATAACAACCTTTCCACAATCTGTTTGCCATATCATTCGCCAGAAGTCATTCAGAATTTCTTTTGTTGGACCTATGGTTTAAACAAAGATGAACTTACATCTATAACAGATAAATAATTTAATCCTTGTCGTCATTCTCTATTTCATGCTCATTAAATTTTCGGATGGTAACATCGAAATAATGATTTGTAGAAAAATAAGTTGTTTACGCTAGAAGATGTTATTATGCATCTGTATGTTGTAGCATTTGTACCGTCTAACCACTTACAGTTGCATATGATAATGTTAATATACATACCCTGTGATGCAATATATGCTTGTGCTTTATTGTAGCCCTAGAATTAAAATAAATGAACAATGTCACTTTTATTGTGTGTAACATTGAAATAATTTTTATATTCTTGTCCTGGTTATTGCCATCAAAACATAACGTTGTTCCGTTTATATATCAAATCATGATGTGAGTTTATCACACGTAAAATGTTTCAATAGAATTCCTGAAATTAAATAGTCTAAGAGAGCTTTTGTACATCTTTAAAGTCATATGGAAACATGATATAAGACAAATAAAGTGTATATAAAACTTACATTCACGTAACAAGCATTGATGTAATCCGATTGTTCATCACTTTCTTTACTTAAAACTACCCGACAATGGTCATCTGAAGATGGTTATATGAATATCATAATTTTAGACAAACATCAAAACACACAAATGCGTGTATATTAAAATGATTGAAAACAACTCGTTGTTTTTAAATATTTCTATCTTAAACTGTGAGGACTGTAATAATTGTGGATTTACTGTTAATGAAATTATTTACGTATACACGCAAGATGTCTGACACTTATACATAGCAAGCATTTGCTGAAATCTTTGAAAACATCTTGAACAGAATTAAAAACTTCCAAACAATCATATATCGTAATTTACATACACGCATACAAGTTCTTGTATCTATTCTTCCCTAAGTTTTCCCTTTTCACGGCGTCTTTGTGTTCTGCAACCATGCCCTCGGGTAATTTCTGCGGGATTTACAAAGATGCGAGTATATCATTCTTTAGAAATGGTTCGGTCATTGCTTTATTCACTAGGCATTTTACTGGGATACGATCCGTAAATTGTTTACAATAACACGAGTCGGTTTCATTGAAAAAAACGTTTTATTGACTCTGAGATTGAAAATGCTATAACGTAAAAAAGTGAGCAAAAATAGGACCGGAGAAATCAAAGGTGTTGTGTCGGTCGCACAGTATATTAAAACGTAAGAGACCAAAAGCACATAATTATACTACAGTAAGTGACTTTGTGAACAACGCAACTGCATTTTGTTTTGTTTAAATCTAGTTTTCAAGACTAAAACAATCAGTTGACATAAATCAATGAATACTGCTTAGTAATACCTCAAATTCCTTCTCAAATCGATTCTTGGCGGCATCACCTTTCAATACAATGTCCGAAAGACTTTCGATCTTTATTGCAGACTTTGGTATACTTCCACTTTTGTGGAAATTATAATAATCATTCGATACTTCAATATGCCGTGGTGAACTTCCATCATCTTGTGTTGAGACCGTTAACTCAAGCTTGGTATTTTCATATACGCCCTTAGTGTTGGACTTTCTTTTACTTATTGCTTAAAAACGACAAAAATCGGTTCTATCAGTATATGAGTCATGTATTTCTTCTAACAACTCGTATAATTGGTGAAGTATGAAGACTGTTATAAAAGCACGTTTAAACATGATCAATTATATTATAAGCTCTTATTGTGTTATCTTTAGATACTTTGATTGTGCGAAATTCATCTTTCTGAAATAATAATTATTCAGATAACAGGCATTTTAAGGTAGCTTGTACAAAATCATTCAATAAGGGACGGACATGTATCTATCCAACCTGGTTTATCTAAACGTGTTTCTTGTATCTCAGAGTATTCTCCTTCATTTGAACCATTTGTTTCTTTCGTATCCGTGTACTTCATTTCTGACCTTTTCTTCTTCCCTCGTCTGTTTGTTAGAATAAAATGGTGTTGAAGTGGCGTTAGAATAATCATATTGACATGAACTTTATATTAATAATTTATATGGGTAAATGATGAAACATATTACTATAATGTTAAAATGGTCGTATGAATAGTACTAAAATAAAAACGATTGGACTCTCACCTTCTATTATAGATGATGACAAATACAACAACAACAACAACACAAATAACACCAACAGATGAACTCACGACAACAATAATTGTAATTGAAGATTTTTTTTCTGTGAAATGAAACAGATAAAAGATAAACTATTTTTGCAAATAGATTTATATGGTTCATATGTGCTATGAATTGGATAGTTTAGATAATAAGTAGTGTCCGGAAAGGCATGTTATCAATTACTTTTATTGATTGTATTTTTAACTATTTTAGCAACTTGGATAGATAGATGTTATGATTTTTGTATCATTTAAGCATCAGTTATAAAAACTATTGTTATAAAACATGAACATTCTATTATATTGATCATCATTACGTTATGAATAAATAAATAAAAGCAGTGTAAAATATGCTTTACCTGAATTCTTACTGCATTTTGCTTGTGAATTACTCCATTGGCCGTTTTCATTGCATTGTCGACTAAGCAAGTTACTGTTCAGACTATAACCATCAAAGCATGTTGTTGTAAGTGTGGTATTGTAAGGAAGTCCGTCAATATTAGAGGAGTTTATAGACGGTGTATAGTAACCTCCCTCGGGATTGTTAGGTCGTTTACATTTAATAGATTCGCAGACGGGTGTATCACCACTCCATCTAGCTGACTCTTGACAGGTTCGATTACTAGACTTAGATTTCAATTTAAATCCTTTGTGACAAATTACATTCAGTCGAGTATTATAATTGTACACAATGGATGAAATTAATGACTGGTTGGCTGGTTGATAATAACCACTTAGAAATTTTGCTGGTGTTGGGCATTGTACTATTGTACAGATTGGTACAGTGCCAATCCAGTTTCCTGTGTCATCACAGCGTAATTCCGACTTATCCAACTTATCCGAAAGTTGATAGCCCGTGTTACATATCCCAGTCAACACTGTCTTATACACCGCTGGCCTACTATCATAAGTCATTGTGCTGTCATTATATGTGTAATAAGCATTGTGTGGATTACTTAATTTTGGGCAATGTACTGGAAGACATGTATGTACGTGACCACTCCACTGTCCATCGATCTGACAAGTCCTATTATTGTTTGTTGTGTGTATTGTATATCCAACATCGCATTTTCCTACTATCACAGTTCCATATCTAGATATTTTGTCAATTATTTCAGTATATCTACCATTTTGTGGGTTTTCAGGTACTGGACAAAATACTTCTACACAATAAGGTGGTTTATGGCAGTATACACCATCTGGACAACATTGAATTGGAGCAGATTGTGTGTATCCGTTGTTACATTTGAATTGTAAAGAATGATTGATCTCAATCCATGGTCTGTTATTTTGAATGACGCCGTTATCTATCATGGTCAGTGCTGGACATCCAGCTTTAACAAGAAAATAAAGAAGAATAATTCTATATTTGCGTTATGCTGTTTACATAACGTTTCAGAGAAGTTGTTTACCAACAAAATTTAATATATTAGGCATTTAAATAAAAATATTTGCATTTTACTATTTTCAGAAACCGAGCAAACTTGGTAATGATGTTAATAGCTAAACACTCAGTTTACAACGTGTAAACTACGTGCTATCGATTGTCCAGTTAAATAGATGCTTAAAATAACTTGATGCATAAAATATTATATTCATTCTGCTATTTATTCGTGTTAACTCGTGTTTTACCGTAAACCACCCAATGTATTAATACTAGACACCATTAAATATATTCATACTTAGACATTCAACCACCATAAATGCATAAATAAAAAGGTTGGAAATAATGTCAACTCACGTGTACATTTGGGAGTTACATTGTATTTTCCATTGTCCTGACATATAATCGATGAGTTTTCTTTCCAAAAATAATTTCTGTTACACTCAATAGATAATTGTGATCCCAAAGTGTACATGTTACTGTATAACACCAACATTCCTGTATTGTTGATTATTCGTATGTCTCCGTGCAAAGTTTCCATGGAAGGTGAAGGACAACGAGGTGGCGCTGAAATGTACATTTATTTGAAGTTCATTCTTCTTTTAAAAATACTCCTATATTAAGTGTTCATTATCATATATTATACATTCGTGGTTTCAGTAAAGAATTCTCTTAGCTAAAGTTAAAACTAAATGTGTTATGTATGATTATCGTTTATTATACATACATGAATGTAGAATTTAAATATTTTAGATTGAGTTACCTACCAGCATAAACTTGGACTTCGCACAACGAAAGATAGGAATCTTTGTTATATACACTAAACTCTGGAATCATCACAGTTATGTTTGAGAAGGATTTTATACCATCTAACGCGAACCTAATGGTTGGATTCGTGAATTGTTTGGGGCTCATATTGTCATCATCGTATATAACTTGAGAGTGGCCTTGACTAATAATTCCATACACCTTGAAATGTTCAAGTCTTCCCAAATCATCTGTAGCAAGATACAAATTCTAGTGAGCATTTTATTGTTGTTCGAATGAGTAATAACTGATATCAAACCGAAATAATGTAATGATCAATGTTCTGTCGTCTACTGTATAACGTCTGTATCATGTTGCATGCAATCCAGAAAGATCGTTTCCGAGTATATATATATCCACGTTTAATTCCCTGTTTATGAATCTATCCTTTTCTCGGAAAAAAACTATATTCTTACAACATGTGATAGACAGTCAATAGAAATACAGTTGTAAGCTTTCATTCTGAAACTATTCACATTCATAACGTGCCGGTAATGGTCGGTGTTGTTCGGATATCATTCTGATGAGACAAAATGGCATTTACATGCATTTCATCAAATATAACTATCATGTAAGGTGACTATAATTAATTCTTACTCTTCCGATTATAGATTACAATTCCAGTCACATAATGCGGTACTCCCAAATCCACTGACCATGATAGATTTCCCTGCATGTTCGACAGAGTATGTGTACAAGGACCTTGAACCAAATCTCTGTTACAATTACCATCTACAGCATTTTCAGCTGTAAAATGAGTGTTATAGATACCTGGTGATTGAGTGGTGGGTTTCCTTAGAGCGATATTTCTGCCTACAAAATAAATATATTAAAACGGGTTGCCTTAAAACTTTGCCTTATTACTCGGTGAAAATATGGCTTTTATGGTGACTATTGCCTGCTAAATTTCTAATTCAGCTATAAAATTACAATACTGTTTCCATATTATCTTATATCAATATAACCTTCCAACTTGAAAATGATTAATGTATATATGACTTTAGATTGAAAGAAAACACATTTGGCAAATCATGTTATCAAGAAATCAATTGTTAAAAGACAAATGCCGCCCGTAACTATGATTAGGAAAGTATCAAAACATTGATCGAGTCGATAACGAACATTAGAGTATTTTATTATATATCCGTCAACACATGCAATCGTGGAAATTCATCTCTAGAAATACGAGATTATTTAACACGACTGTACATGAAATATTTATGGAAGATTAACAAAGATACACGGGAGAAACAGCGCTTATCTAGTTTCAGATATAGCGAACCATGTTTATCGTATATATATATCATCGTATATGTACTCAATCCCCATTCTGTTTTCTATCTCTAATTGTTCTTACTCTCACATATTCTTTAAGACAATGACTTAAAAATGGAACTCGTGAAAAAAAATTAAAACGTGTAACTCTCGTCTAAAAGCAACATTGACCACATATGTTTATTATACCATAAATAGTATGTCAAGTATATAAAATCATCAAACATTCAAATTATCGGTTACAAACATAGTGTAAATTAACGTTTCGGTAATTCGATTTAAACGTATAATTAAGTCAACAACATTTATTAGTTTATGGGTTTTATATGTGTCTATGTGTCATCAAAGTATGTATTTTGACAATTTTGAATAACTTATCCTATCTCACGTGAAACACTAACAGCAAATAATCAAATTCCTTATTAATACAGCCATTTTTACCTTTATGGAATTGAGATCATCAAAAACAATATTATGATTTCAATTTCCTATAGAATTATATACCTGCATAATGCCAGTTTCCACTCAGTGAACCAATTATTGGGCATGTCAGTATATCCCTGCATATTAGGATCACAGTTAGCAATATCCGTATTATTTTTTGAACCTGCAAAATGATTACATAAAATAACACTTCTTATTTGGAAATAAGAGATGAAATCTATAATTCGAATTATTTGATAATATGGACAACTCGTACAGTTCAACGCCAGTTTAACAAATTTACAAAGAATCTTTTTATGTATTACCATGGTTTTAAAAAGTCAGTCCTGTAAATCCAAAATATTGACTCAGTGTAAAACAAATTGAATGTCCTCATCTTCCGGGTATTATCAGTGGCTGTTTGAAGAACTTGATAAAAACACAGATATATCAAGATAAATTAACACACATGCTTTTCCATGTTAGCCCATTATCTTAAAAGGAGCTCTTCACTGTTTTAAAATGAATCAATATTTCTAGTGAGATTTAAAAGTAAATGCAAGTAGTTAAGTAGTTAATACGTACTTTTATTTATATTTTCACGTTTGAATGTACATTAGAAATAACATTTCAAATTACACCGACAATGTTTCCTTAGTTTCACTTAAATGTTAGTGTAGGGGGGGGGGGGTGAATGTTTTCATTTATTTCAGTATATCTATGCTCCTGAATACTTGTAAAACTGCAGATAAGGTGGCTGGTACATACATGACACTTTTACATGAAGCAAATGTGAGTGGTTCGAACCCAGTCAATGGCACTATCTTTCTAAACTATTATATACAATTGTACATTTTTTTTTATAATTTATTCATTGAAATATGTTTGTTCGTGTTGCATGTATGTAAACACGCTGAATTATATTACCTTTTGTTGTATTTCTCAAAGTTTTTATTTCTTTTACAGATTTTATTGCATGAAATCCCGTAATACAAAAATAATTTCAAATACTATAATATAGTAAACATCTAAACTGGTTTCTACTTATCATATAATTACAACACAATTTAGATAATATATAAATTCTTATTATCCATGTGGAGTTATTCTATTTTTATGATAAAACAACCTTTAAACATAATTTTCTTATCGATGTATGTAAAGTTAACTTTAATTAAAAATGAAAAAAAAAGTTAAAAAATAAAAAATGATGTCATATATCAGACGCACCTAGTCCTCAACATTCATTTACCTTATGCTTTACCAATTGCGCCACAGAGGACAGTGATATTAATGATTCATAGATTGCTCTATAGCATATTACAATAGTATTCGTGTTACCTAAATATTTTCAAATGGGATCTTCAATTATACAATAACATTGCTGAACTAAAAATTGAACTATAACAATGTTTACTGATTTGATAATAACACAGTTTGATTTGTATACGTAGCAAAAACTTTTTATCAGTTTTCAAATGTTCAAGTTCATTTATGATATGATTGCTCCGATCTGATACGTCAAATAATCTTTATTTTGTTGTGTATACATGTGTAATTTGAAAAAAGGACATGAAGTGCTTGTGCGTTACGGTTGCAATGTTGGTTTAGATACCGACTGCTTTGATAAAGTAGTAGATAGCAGTGGGAAAAAACTTAAAACTTTGCGCCCAAAATAACTTCCTTGTGCGTCTTTGTTATCTGAACTCTACTTGAATAAAATCATAAAACAAAAGTATTTGATGTGGTAGGTAGCAAATCAATCGATTTCATTGATAAACTTACATAATACATTATACCAAGGTAACATCCAATCTTATAGCGGTTGACGGTTTAAGTCGATGTAGAAGTTGGACTTGTTATATCAATTTCCCATGGACTGGTCAATATTCACTTACAAAAAGATGGACATAGTGTCCCCAGAGTCCCTCAATGTCTTTAGACAATGGCAACGATTGTATTCATTTTTTTATATTACTTATCATAATGGTTGTTGCAATATGACTTGATAGAAGTTTTTAACTCATGTCTAATGGTCATTGAAGGCTGCTTGTATTGCAACGGTTTGTAATTGTACGTATTATCCATAGTAACCTAAATGGTTATCATGGTTATAAGAACTTATAGCAAAAATCAACTCATAAAAGTCTTCAGACATTCAAATTATTTTCGTGAAGACAAATTAGCTTTAACAATCATTATACACCCCCCCCCCCCCCTTTATTATTTAAACAATAAATATTGCTCCAAGACATGTATTGAGTAGGAATGGGTCGACAGCTACACACGAGACAAGAGTACATCATCGATTCATCCAGTAGTGTGTTAAAACATTTTACATGTAAATGTTAAATCAAATAGGAAGTACAAAGTGATACCCAGCCAAAACATAGAACAAAAATGCTACTTAACGTGCCCTAGAAAAAAATGCTACTTAACGTGCCCTATAATATGCAAGATTGTATTTTTATTTTTGTCTGGATATGTGTCCCATTAATAAATGCTCGGAAAAATCAGAAATATAAAATAACGGCAAATGCATTTCCGACTTTCTGACTTTTTAAATACCAATATATTTATGCATTATTCATTAAAGCAATTTTCCATCCATGAGTTTTTCTGATTCTGATATTACAACAAATTATCTATTTGCGTTGTGAAGTAAAAGAATAAGCTTCACTTTCAATGCAGAAATAAAAACTTATTGTAAAACATTTAATTGTGTAATACTGGTCTGTATAATTATGTAAAACACAAATATTTGTTTTTTAAATGTGTAGCGTTATGTGCATTAGGGCTGTGGCCAGTATCCGAGTACTCGGGTGTTCAAGAATCAAATTGAAAAATCGAGTATGAATAATCGTCATTACTAAGATTCGTGGTTCGCGATTTTGTTTTTTAACAAATTAAAAGTGTATTCTTTGTTCTTAAAAATCCCTTTTCTATGAATATATAGTGTCTCATCATGGACTACTTTGTTTGCCAAGATGTCCAATCGGTTCTTTAAATAATGATGATGGTAAATCAATTAATTGCAAGGGAGTACGTATAAATTTAAGCCATAGAACAATTTATATGGATTTACTTCATTATTCCTAAAAAAAATATCTGTCTTCAGGACTGCAATGTTGAAGTTTTAGATGGGTTACTTGATAACAAAAGATTCGTGATTCAATTTGTGGATCGTAAGTGTTGAATCGTGGATTGGATCGGATCGCCACTTACCCAACGATCCACAGTCCTAATGTGCATTGATAACACTATCACGCTGCCTTGTTGACATAGTGCATCAAAAATTGTTCCCAAAAGATAACACTCAGGTAATTTATATTTGTTTGTTACGCGATATTTGCCATTGCTCGATAAATCTTTTGATGTGTTTGACCCACCTCGCGGATTTTAATCGAACCATCATATTCATATCTTATTATTGTCATTTACCAAATTTATATTAATAACACTCTTTTCATTTCATATTTGGAATACGTTTAAAAGTGCCGAACAGTAGTAAACTATAAAGGTTACAATTTACAACAAAGAAAAAAGGAAAAGAAAAACAAAAAAATAAGAATACTAAAATATATAGATAAGCTTAAATAATATGAAAAAAATACAGAATACCACGTGCGATATAGTTTACTGTAAACAGTCATTTGTATTGATATGACAATAACAGAGGTATAACTTAAAAATCAATCTGGGTTAATCTTCTGTATTATGATGCTTACATACAAATACACTTATTGTCACATTATCCGATTGTGACAAATTCGATCATGAGTATCATTTGTGTCGTTTCTTGGAAGTCCATTTTTATTTACAGTTATATACCGTTTTTTTTCTCTCCCAGTGTTGATCTAGACGTGTTTTTTGTAGCTGGGCGTATAGCCCTTCTTAAATATTTGGTGATGTATTCATCATCATACAGTTTTTATATTTTTTGTTGGTTCGTCTGTATGAAGAAAATGATTTTTTATCAACATACTTAACAAAAAATAATTATATCGCACACTATCCAAACAAGACGCTGGCGATGGCTTGATCACTTTCTACGCATGCACCCAACTCGATCCCCAGGGTTGTTCTCAAATGGGCACCCCAGTAAAAAAAGAACAGAGGACGACCAAAATAGACCTGGATGCCCAGAGTTGCTTTCGGATGGACACCCCAGGAAAAAAGGAACAGAGGCCGACCAAAAGATACCTGGAGGCTTTAAGACCAGAGCTCTGGCAATGAAGACGGCACCTCGAGTTGCTACAGATAGAATCAGGTGGAAGACCCTTCCAATCAAGCACCAGGCGGCGCGGAAAGGATTGATCCTCCTAAATGAATAAACTTATGATAATCATTGCATTGTTTGTATCAAATATCAGTGGGAAACAATATAATATGTTGGCCAATGCTTAAGAATTAGTAGTTTAATATGTTCCTTGAAGAATAAATAACACTATAATTTAAATAAGTTTCTTTGCTCGCCAGAATTTACGACAAACTTCTTATATAATAAAGAAAATTGTGAATAGTAATATGAAATCGGTATCTTAACGTGATTAAGTTGCAGAATCCCTTTGAGTAGAGAACATTTACCACTAGTTTGTTTATACATTTTAGTGATTTTCTTCCAAGTATGGGTTATGACCAATATCTTGGAGATTGTCAACATCGATTATTCAAACTCTTTATTATTACCAGATATCGTTCTATTAAACGGTCCTTGTTATAAACAATAAAAATATTACGGAGTGTAAATTTCTCTCTGCGATTCAATAATTGAACAGGCCAATATAATCCTACAGAGCAAGATCACGGTTAGCTTAATCCAGATTAATTGTACAGACTACAAAACGAAGACATAGTAAGTTAAGCAACACTCTGTTTTATTTGAAAGCAGAAATTTTCACAGTTTTCATTCATAAGCTTAATATTAAGGAGAACATTTAAAATATTATTAATAATTCTTAATTCATTTTGTCACCAATAGTTTTAACAACCAAGTTCTGTTATTCCGAAATATTGACTCTAAATGAACATCACGTCCTTGTTTGTTTGGGAATACAAGTATCTCTTCTTTTAATGGTTTTAATGTAACTCTGCGCTTTTCGCGTTCATAAATGTTTCTCCATTTGTTACTAGTCAAGTAAATATATTATTTATTTTTTATTATTAATTTATTTTACATGGAACAATCTTTAACATTATACACATATATATATCCTAGATAAAGAACTACGATCCGATTCTGGTCCTGCCATATAGTATATCCGACTCTATAGACAACCCAGCGGTCACACAGAGTACAAAAGGATATACCGGTGTTACATGATGCGAACGCAAAGTCCCAGCCTGCTCTCTTTCTCTCTTATCATGTGTTCATAAAAAAATATCCACAATTGTCTAGGCGGCAAAGCTTTCTCAGACAGTATACCACATATTTTTCTTATATAATGTTGTCACTATGAAGAAGATCAAATGAAAGTACCGAGTTTGTTTCTCTGGGTTGATTTTCTTTGAACAGTTATTGTTACACAGTCTGCTTCGTCGCTAGTTGACAATGAGTATACCTTTGGATTCCGTTTTATATTTCTCTGATTGTTTATGTATTTACATAACAAGGTTGATCTAGACGTGTTTCTTGTATCTGGGAGTATTCTCCTTCATTAGGACTGTTTGTTGGTCTTATATTTTCATACGTCTTTGTTTGCGTTTTGTTGGCTCGCCTGTTTGAAGAAAACGATATGTTTGTGTTTGTCAGATAATCGTAAGTAACTCGTAAATAACGACAATGTACAAACAAAATATAGATAAATGTGTTCTCACCATAGATGGCAGATTATGGCAACTGCAACAACTAGAGCAACGCAAAGAACAACAACCAACAACAACAGATGAAAAAATTCCCACAATCAGTGCCAGAGAAGAATCTTTTTCTGCAAAATGAAACATAAAGATTGAAAAGATTTGCAAACATATCAGTCTAAGTTCGAGCCATTTATGAAAATAAATCGTGCCAAAATACTACATGTAATGCTAGTAATTCAAGTGAGTTGACTCCTAGCCTACTACATAAATATAGTAAACATTTTTTTCTAAATTTAACTTACATGTATTTAGGTGTTCTTAATAAGAACAATTTTTGAAATTATAAAATGGTTAAGTTGTTAAAAGTATTACCAAGTCATAAAAATGGGAAAAAGCTTACTACATTTTGCTTGTGAATAACTCCATTTGCCGTATTCATTACATGTTCGACTTGGTATGTCATTGTCAAGAGAATAACCATCATTACATGTTGCTGTAATTATAGTGTTGTAAGGAAGTCTATCAAGGCTAGAAGAGTTTATAGATGATGTGTAGTAACCTTTTTTGGCACATTGTTAAGGTCTTCATTGGTAGATACCGAGCATAATTGGTTCAGTGCAGTGCAGTTTCGGCTATGTGTACGTTGTGTGTCAGCTCCAATACCCATAGTGTCCTGTTTACGATATTTGATATACTAGTATTTCCAGAAGGTGGTATTAAATGCTCTCAGGGAAGATCAAAGCATGAAAAATTGATCATGTGTTGCGTTTAAGACATAAAAAATAGTGTTAAAGGAAGTTTAATTTTGAAAACACGCGATGCTATCTTACTTAATGCTTTCACATGCTAGCTTTTGAACAGCAGCTGTCCATCCTCGAATATGTCGTTTTTGATTTAACAGTCAGTATGTTTATACATATAATTTAGCAAATTTCAAATCAAACAAAAACTGAAAAAATATGCCAAAGATTGATATATTTTCGTTGAAAATGATTATATTTACATACAATAAATAACTTAATAATTAAATGATACAAATAATGGTAACAACTCCAATTAACTCCGAGCGCGGCAAATATTTTCTCTGTCGCTTTGGTTGAAGATATTGTATTTCCATTTCAGATTCAAATAACGTATGTGAAGAGGTTTGCAGTGTTTGCGGAGAAAAAGGTAAATACCGGAACAGAATCCTGTTGTACTTGTTTGGCAGTCTGTCCGTCAGTATTGAACGGAAATGCTGAGGAAAACAAGCGTATACTCGTAATTGTTAAATAAAAATTCTCAATATCTAATGATTTCGAGGACAGATCTGTATATAGGATGTAAAACTCATTGCATTGATCATGGATTTTAAACAGCCAGTAGACGATCTTTCATCTTTTTATGTATTACTATTATCATTCAAATGTTCAAATTTATTATTATAGTTTGTGTGCCGGATCTGATGCAAACCCACTTCGGCCGAGTAATCTTTATTTGATATATAAGTTAGGGACATGAAATGCTTGTTGAGTAATGATTGCAAATTCGAGTTTTACACCGACTGGTTTGATAAAATAGCAGATAACTGTAGTAAAAATCATTTGTTTGCCAAAAGAACTTCCTCGTGCGCCTTCGTTATCTGAACTTTACTTGAATAAAGTCATAAACAAAAACACCTCACAAACTGATATGGTAGGCCGCATCGATTTTATCGATAAACGTACGTTCAACCAACTTGAAGGTAATATTCCATCTTCTAACGGTTGACGGTTTAAGTCGGTGTCGATTGATTGGTCAAGATTCACTCAGAGTCCCTCCAAATTATTAGACAATGCTATGATGTATTTATGTTTTATATTACATATCATTATGATTGTTGCAGTATGACTTGATTGAAGTTTATAACTCAAGTCTAATGATCATAGAAGGCTGCTTGTATAGAAACGGTTTGTTATTGTATTTATCATCCATAGTAACCTAAGTGCCCCGGACGATACACAACGTATTCAAATGTTTTAGAAAAAGGTGATTTAAAAGAAATGTAAACGTTGTAATTATTATTATGAAACATTGAATGGTTCTCAAGATTATCAGAATTTATAGCAAAAATCAATTCATAAAAGTCATTATCTGACATTCAAAATTATTTTCCTAAACACAAATTAGCTTTAACAATACGATAATTATAATCTTTATCAATGACTTATACACAGGCTGATTTTCATTAGTCATGTGTTGACCGACTGTCTGTTAAAGCCAAAGGTTTGATCATTTGTAACATTCAAGGCATTATATCCCCGTTATTATTAAAACAACACATATTGCTCCAAAATATGTATTGAACAGGAATGGGTCGGCAGCTACACACGCGATATCATCGATTCAACCAGTAGTGTGTTCAAACATAATAGATGTAAATTTTTATTCAAATACGAAGTAAAAAGTGATAACCAGCCTATACATAGAACAAAAATGCTACGTAACGTGCGCTATAATATATAAGATGTATTTTCATCTTTGTCTGGATTTGTGTTCCATTAAGAAAATGCTCGGAAAATCAGAAATAAAAAATCATGGCAAATTTTCCATCCATGAGTTTTTCTGATTCTGATATTATAACAAACTATCTATTTCCGTTGTGAAGTAAACGAATAAGCTTTCCATGCAGAAATAAAAACATATTGAAAAAACGTATTGCCCAAAACTGGTCTGTATATGTAAAACACAAATAATTTATTCTTTTGAAATGTGTTGTGTGCATTGATAACATTATCACGCTGCCTTGTTGACATAATGCATCAAAAATGTTCACAAAAGATAACACTCAGGTAATTTATATCTGTTTGTTACGCGACCTTTTTTATTGCTCGGTGAATCTTTTGATGTGTTTAACCCACTTAGCGGATTTTAATCGAACCATCATATTCGTATCTTATTATTGTCATTTACCATATTTATATTAATAGCACTATTTTCATTTTTGGAATACGTTTAAAAGTGCTGAACAGTAGTAAACTATAAAGTTTAAAACTTACAACAAAGAAAACAATAAAAGAAATAACAGCAAAAATATATGGACGAAAATGATGTGAAGAAAAATACAGAATACCTAGTACAATACATTTTACTGTAAAAAGGCAATTGCATTGATATGGCAATAATATAAGTGGTATAACTTAAAAATCAATCTGGGTTCATCTTCTGTATTATGATGCTTACATACAAATGCAAGTAATGTACAAATACATTATCCAATTGTGACAAATTCGATCATGAGTATCGTTTTTGTCGTTTTTATTTATAGTTTTGTCTATGTTTTTTCTGTTATTTACATACCACGGTTGATCTAGACGTGTTTCCTGTATCTGGGCGTAGACCCATTCTTGAGGGTTTTGTTAATTTTTTTATCCTCATACATCTTTTTATGCTTTTTGTTGGCTCGTCTGTTTGAAGAAAATGATTTGTTGTTTGATCAATATACTTTACAAAAAATAATTATCTCGCAGACCATCTAAACAAGACGCTGGCTATGGTTTTGTCACGTTCTACGCATGCACCCAACTCGATCCCCAGGGTTGTTCTCAAATGGGCACCCCAGTAAAAAAAGAACAGAGGCCGGCCAAAATAGACCTGGAGGCCTACCTTCAAAGACCTTAAGATCAGAGGTCTGACCATGAAGACGGCACCTCGGTTTGCTGCAGATAGAGCCAGGTTGAGGACCCTTTCAATCGCTTCAAGCAGTAGGCCGTGCGGAGAGGATTGGTCCTCATTAATGAATAAACTAATTATAATCATTGCATTGTTTGTATAAAATATATGTGGGAAACAATACAATATATTGACCAATGTTTAAAGAATTAATTGTTTAATATGAACCTCGAAAAAAAAACACTATAATTTAACAAATTGCACGCCAGAATTTACGACAAACTTTTTATATAATACAAAAATTGTGAATAGTAATATGAAATCGGCCAGATCTTTACGTGACTAAGTTGTAGAATTCCTTTGAGTGGAGAAACGCTTACCACTAGTTTGTTTATACATTTTAGTGATTTTCTTCCAAGTATGAGTTGATGGTTTAAAAAACGTTTGATCAACGACTTTTAGAATGTCCATTTCGATTATTCAAACTCTTTATTATTACAACATACCGTTCGATTAAACTGTCCTTGTTTTAACAATAACATATATTACACAGTGTAAATCTCCTCTCTGCAATTCAATAATTGGACAGGCCAATATAATCCTACAGAGCAAGATCACGGATAGCACAATCCAGATTAATTGTGCAGCCTACAAATTGAAAACATACTAAATTAAGCAACACCATGCATTTGAAAGCAGACTAAAATTTTTACAGTTTCATTTAAAACTTTAATATTACAGAAAACATGTAAAATATTCTTCCTCGATTGAAAAAAGTTGTTTTGAAAATTCTTTATTCGTTTCGTTACCAATGGTTTTAAAAACCAAGGTCTGTTATTCCGAAATATTGACTCTAAGTGAACATTATATGCTTGTCTGTTTGGGGAATGTTACGTAATACTATACAATGTATGTAGCGTTTAAAAAGACAAATAACTCATCTTTTATATACAAATGAATTATATTACTGAAAATGCACCGGTATTTGTTGATTAATAATGTCTAAAACAACAATAACAAGTATTTTTAAGTACAAAATATACAATGTCATGTTGTATAATTATGTAAAGAAGAAGTGCTTATTGTGAAATGCTTGACTCGGATAAAGAAATGACACTTAGCTCTCATGGTGAGTCCACATAAAAAGATTATGTATCCAACATTGTTTATAATAAAGACCAAAGTACCATTTGTGTGGTCAGAAGTTTTCGCTGGCAGAAATGTTCGCAAAAATAGACCATTCGCCAATGTCTCATCAATACTCCATGTAATGTATTTTGTGTAACTAGATTTCTGCAATCTGGATTTCATCTGGTATGAAATGATACATTGGACTGAGTGTTTAATTATCAAGCCTGGTTAAACCAAGGTGTTGGAAATGCAAATGATTTTAACCTCCTGGTCAAACAAGAACGTCTGATATTCTTGTACAGAATTGGAATGCTGAGATATAACAATCAACTTGTGCTACATATTATACTTTTTTTACTTTGAGGGAGAGTGGTGCAACAACATTTTATGCGGTCTAATTGTGAAATAAATCGAGTTTCATCGTCCGGTTTTTGAGTTTCAGTTCACAAGTAAGAAATGGACGCTAGAAGATTGCAAGAACCTATTGCAGTACCATATTGATAAAAGAAAATGCAGATCTTGTTAGAATGACCATTGTATAATGATTATTACTCTAATGTAAATGAACAAATATACCTACATTTATAAGACTTATGGCTTCCAAAAATTTAATTTAATTAAGAAACGTGTTTTTGAATATCTGTGACAGGGTCAGCTTTTTGTATCTTTAGGTTGAGTTTTATTGTGTTCTTTTATATTATATGTGTCTGTATGATCAATTGTCTCCCTTTAAGTATCTTATGGTCAGTAGTATGGTGTTTCCCTTGTTTATTCAGTGGTCAGAATAGAATTCAACTGATTTTGTTAATCCCCTAAGTTATGTGTACTCAGTTGCACATCAGAAGTCGAACTGTCAGGAGTGGTTTTGAAGGCTCCAGACTGAAATCAGCTGTGAAGTATTTGGTAACTTTAATTGCTTCTGTAATAAACTTACGTATGATTAGTTATCATTAGTCTAGTTCTTCTGACAAACAGTTCAATTAAATGTGATTATTGAAATAAGACGTTATTGCTTTGTTGTAATAATAAATGGCATTATGCTGACTTTTCTTCTATGTAACCATTTACTTGTCTTTCATTCTGTTCATACTGTAATATCTTGCACACCTTGTTAATCACTAATGAATTTTCATATTTCAGAGCATTACATTATTGTAACAGTTGAGAGGAGTTGAGAGAGTTGTTTGAGTGGATCTCGTTCCACAAACTTTGAGTTTGTATATATATGTAATATGTATTTTTATTATGTGAGTGTATATGTAATTGTAAGTAGTCTGATTGTGCATATGTAAAGTATATGTATGTAATGCTATGTAGCTAATTACATTGGCCACTGGAATCTTTGTTTGTATTGTTATGTTCTGTGATATGTGTTGTTTGATAATTGCCTACAATGCATGTTTTATATTTTAGGGTCTAAACAAACAAATAGATACAATATAATGAAATATACAGATTGAAGTACAGAATACCTTGTCGTTGTTTGTATAGGCAGAAGTTGAGGTTGGTTAGCTGAGTATAATTACACCTAAACACCCACCCCCTATTACATACCCATCAATCTTTTGAAATCAGAAGTGCATCGTACTTTGAATAATATTGCAAAATGACTTAGTGTCGCTGTTCCTGATTGCATCTGAATTATAAATATTGTTTGACGCTGGACAGACCACTTATATCTATTTACTTACGTAGTACATACTATAAATGTATAACATGTTGTTATCAATTATTAGATGATTAACCGTACCTGTGTACTATATTGTTTTGTACAATGTGTACTCAAGGGTGCATTTACCTTTTGTAAACATGTACTAATAAATAGTAAAAAGAAAAATAAGTTATCATACAAAAGAAAATCCTTGCGATGATTTATTTTACAGAAATACAAATTATTACATGTATGAACTTATAGGTCCACAACAGGGTATGTGAATATGTGTATGCCTTGTCTTGTTATTTTCTCTTATTTGCCCTCAAGACGCTATTATTTCTCTTTCTTAGGACCCCGCCTTCTTTAAGGTGAAAGAAAACACTGTCTCGGGTTGCCCCACTAACCACATAACGATGCAGTAAGGACAAAGCATAAACAAATTATGTCATCATACCGAGGGCTTCTTCAAGTCGTGTGTCCTTTTAACGACTCATAGCGTGATAATAAAGTTCTTCCATTGATCAACTGCTAATTTATAACAATATAGCAAAATTGTGAATTTAGTTGATCAGTAATCAGGTAATGGGATAGCCGATTAAGACAAAACAACCAAATTATCATGTTTTAATGCTGTTTTCTGTCGTAAATAATGTAATGCCGATCGTTTGATAGAATATCTTACTCCAGGAACTTAAGATTATTACAAGATTGCTTCTCTTAGTTCATATGATGCATTCTGTATTATACACATTATTGCTCAATTGCGAAGCCAAGAACAATAACAATAACATAATTACATCTATTGATGAGCTTAGCACAAATGATTGTTCCACGGTTATCCCTATTCTGTATAATCGTCAAGCCAATTAGTAACCCGCTAAATGTTTATTGTTTACATCTATATCACCTTTGCACAATTGAATGTTCCACTGTAACCCCGCATCAAGCCAAATAGCAATCTCTTACTGTCTCGTAGTCGTCGTAAATCAACGGTATGTTGAAAAACAATAACAAGTTATTTCCGTTTATTACTGGACTGTTTCTTAATACCCAGGATTTTGACATGATATAGTCACCATGAAGATCTTTTAACGACAGCATTGCATTCGCTTTTTCCTGTATTAATTTTCATTTTACAACCACTGTTACACTGTCTGTTTCGTTGTCAGATGACGGTGAGTATAGCTTGAGTCGTTGTGTGGGTTTCCGTTTCATATTCCTGCATTCTCTGATGATTTATATACATGTATTTACATAACAAGGTTGATCTAGACGTGTTTCTTGTATCTGGGAGTATTCTCCTTCATTAGGACTATTTGTTGGTCTTATATCTTCATACGGCTTTGTTTGCTCTTTGTTGGCTCGTCTGTGTGAAGAAAACGATATGTTTGTGTTTGTCAGATAAACCTTTTTAAATTATAATAACGACATATACTATGTATCATCCGTTGGTATAACTAAAATAAATTATACGTTTACATTGTAATGTCTGTTCGAATATGTAAAAATAAAATGTAGCTAAAATTCTCACCTTTTGCAATAGATGAACACACTTATAACCACTAGAGCAACGCAAAACAGCAACAACAGATGAGATAATTCCAACAATTATTACCAGAGAAGTATCTTTTTCTGCAAAACATAACGAACATAAAAATGAAACATAAAGATTGTAAACATTTATGAGTAGTAAGTTCGAGACATATTATGGTTATGAAAAAAAACTGTACCAATATACATGTACGAGTATAAATTCAATTGAATCAACTCGTTTCGAATTTCATTAGTTTTGTCAGTAACGCTTGCTATATGTACAGCATTATTCGAAAGGGTTATTTATAGGAAAATTGCAAACTAAATAATTATTTAAACAGTTAACCATTTATACAATAGCTGTACGAGACTTTTATTGTTTTAAATATTTTTTCAAGATATTCAATGTTTGATGCTTAGACAATTGCATATTTAAAATAAATAAAAGTGTAAAGACGTTTGAAATAGAAATTATTTTATAGAATTTAGAACTCGAAAAATAATCGACGTTTTTATCTCAATAAGAACAAGTACAGAAGAAGAATTTAATGTCAACTAACGTGTACATTGTGGAGTTAAGTTGTATGTTCCATTGTCCTGACATGTAATCAATGAGTTATCTCTCAAAAAATGATTTCTGGAACACTCAATGAGTAACTGCGACCCAACAGTGTATTTGTTTGACACCAACATTCCTGTATTGTCGAATATTTTCAAATTTCCGAGCACATTTTCTGTGGCGGGTAAAGGACAACGAGGTGGTGCTGAAATGTATATTTGTTTGAAGTTCATTTATGTTTCAACGATACTCCTACATTATGTATTCGTTTATACAGTGCAACCTCTCCAAAGCAGTGCCCTTTGGGAGTAGCAAAATTATGTTGTTGTTGAGAGGTTGTTGCTGTAGAGAGGTTAAATTAATGGTTACATCATGCAGTTGGAAAACATCATGCTGTTGTTCAAGGGAAGTTGTTGCTCAAGTGAGGGCCGCTCTGGAATGGTTGTGTTGTATATATTCATATAATATTTATGTTGTTAGTGAAATATTTAAATTCATCTAAGTTGAATGTAAATGTATTATGATATTTCGTTATTATACGCATGTAGATTTCAAACATTTTAGACTGAGTTACCTACCAGCATAAATTTGAACTTCGCACAACGAAAGATAGGATTCTTTGTTATACACGCTATACTCTGGAATCATCATAGTTATGTTTGAGAAGGATTTTATTCCATCTAATGTGAACGTAATGATGTCGTGGTTGAATTGTCTGATGCTCATCTTGTCATCGTCGTATACAACTTCAGTCTGCCCAAGACTATTAATACCATACACCTTGAAATGTTCTAGTCGATTTTTTAACACTGTAGCAAGACAAGCATTCAAGTGATCATCATATTGTTGATTGAGGGAGTAGTAACAAACATCAGTTCCAATAATGTAATGATCAATGATCTATCACATGCTACATGTATATAACGTACATATCATTTTGTAAACAATACATAAATATCGTTCCCAAGTGTACATCCACTTTTAATTCCATACACACGGACCTTTACTTTTTCTCAAGAGAAAAAATACTAACGTACACGAATCGTGATCTGTATTGTTATAATCACGTACTGACGTGACGAAAAACTATACGTCTCCTATAAATACTGATAAACTTTAACTCTGAAACTATTCACGATGATAATCATCTAGTGCTGGTAATGATCAGCGGTGTGAGGATAACATTCTGATGAGAAATAATGACATTTTCAAATATATCAAGTAAGTTGCAATTGGATTAAGTCAAATCTTACGTTTTCGATTATAGATAACAATTCCTGTCACATAATACAATGATTCCAAATCCACTGACCATGATAGATTTTCCTGCTTGTTAGACACTGTATGAGTACAAGGACCTGTTGCCAGATCTCTGTCACAATTTCCATCTACAGCAGATTCAGCTGTATACTTAGGGTTAAAGACACCTGGTAACTGATTGGCAGGTTTATTTAAAGCGACATTTGTGCCTAAAATAAGTATGTACATTTTAAGCCTTAGAAATTATCGTATTCATATTCTCTCATAGAAGCCGGCATTACAGCTCAAAACAATATGAGGGTTTTAGAGGTTATTCTATGCCAGGTTTCTAATCATCCACAAATGTAGCATTGCTAGAACGTTACTACATATGTTTACATGCAACCTGCCGACTTATGCTATACTTAAAAGGTACAAAGTTGTCTAAAATAATGTTTTATATTATGTAGATTAGAAAACATTGTCGAGATGACAAATGCTACATTGACTGTGAATCTAAAGAATCCAAAACACCGATCATGTCTCTGGACTTGCATATTACAACAACCCAGCCGATTATTGTACATTGATGCGGAATAAGTTGTAACATGCACATATGGAATTGCATCTGTATAATACAAGAACAGCTAAAATAATCGTGTTATACAGTATGGATTTTTACAGGAAAGGTGCTTATGAAATAAATGGTTTAAAGCACATGCGCCTCGAAAGTGTGTCAGAAAATGAGTACAAGCCATATCAGATGTGTAAACTGGGGAGACATTGATATCATTTATCTTAAGTGTATAGAACTTGCTTAAGAATAATACATTCATATATTTTCCTTATCAAATATTAAAATTCTGGTTAAAAGTCAGCAAATGAACGACCAAGTAATTCGAATTAAACAAAATATACTAAGCCAACGAAAAATGCAAAGGACATTTTCTACTTTTGATAACATGTTTGACAATATCCTTTACTCTTGTTCAATGTCATGTAGAATGACAAATTCTTTTATCCTGACTCCATATTGTTACAGCCTACATTACTTTTAAACATCGAAATAACCATGTTATAAAGTTTGTACCTGCGAAGTGCCAGTCTCCTCTCAGCGAGGCGTTAAGTGGACAGGCCAGAATATTCCTACAGATTATGACAACGATTAGCACCACCCAGTTTAATTTCTGAGCCTACAATACATGAATACATGAAGCAACACATTTTAAGAAGACAGAAAATATTTACAATTTCTTTGCAAACGTAAATGTATTTGATGGTATGAAAACCACGTGAAATTCTATCATAGTTAACACTAAAAAGAAGAAATAATCGGAGTTGAATTACCATTGTTTTGAATATCCACAGTAATCAATCCAAAATGTATAAATTATTAATGAACCAATGGTTTTATCTCCCGGGTATTATCAGTGGATACATTAGGAATGTAACGTACAGATAAATTAAGTCAATAATACATGCATGTAGCACGTTTACTTCATTGCTAGTAATAATGTCCATGAAAAAAAACTTATAGCACGTGTTTTAAGAATGTTTATGTGGTTATAAACTTTTTTGCATTTGATCCAATCAGTACGATAATGCCCTATGAAAATATGGATGTTTGAAACCTTATAGTAATGTAAAACAGTACAGTATATTTTGAATAAATTATCACAAAAAGGAAAATGGGTCGTTGTATGTTTTATGAGTTGTTACCTCTTTGACATTTTATTTTTCACATTGACCGCCTGTCAATATATAAATGTTTTTTTTTTCTATAAACACTCAAAAGTTCAAAAAAGGTTCCAAAATCTCATTAATTCAGATTGTCGCAATGTAATAAAAACTAGAAATTATCACTAAATTTAAATAGACAATAAAAATATGAAACCAATTTTACTTTTTCTTTATCAGTAAGTCTTACACAATTCAACATTATTTTTCCAGAAGAACGTAAGAAATACGAACTCTATATTTGATAGATAACACCATTATGAATTGAATGTATCATTTATACTTGTGTATGTTGTACATTATATCCTCTGTATCTTGTTCAATTATATGTTTGTAGTTGTTTTTCTAATATATGCTCAAATACATGTACATATATTTTCATAATTATGTACATCGATACAATTATATGCTAAACGGATACTTATAGGGTATATACGCATATCTTTACTTCATCATTTTGGTAATATATTCGTTTTGTAATACATATTATTATGTAAATCGATGCATTGATATGCTAAGGGGATCATTATAGGGTATATAATACTCTTTGTCAAGTTACATTTCATACTTGTAATACTTATTTTATATAATACTACAATATGATTAGTACAATTGTGTGTAAATGTATTATTTGATATTTCTCTGTATACATACAAACCCCCAACACACACGCATCCACACACGCATACGCCCACACACACGCACAGTTATCATCGCATCGTCCATGAATTCAATGATGACTTCTATACGTTTACAATAGAAGCTAGGAACCAGACAAATTAGCATATAAAGCACGAGGATTATGACGTCATCCTTCCTTGAAATGTGTGTACTGATAGTAAATATTGTAGTAATCCGAGGGACAGGATTGTTTAGATTTTTTACGACTGTCTAGTATTGCTCGTTTACGATATTGCATAGCAATCTGATTTTGACTTATATGCACGTAATATTTGAATTTGTATTTATGCCATTGAACTGAAAAAAAATGGAACTATGTTCGTAGGCGGAAGGTTAAATTAATGTAAGCTGTTCGGTATGCAGGTTTTCGATGAAAACTGAGCGATTTCTGAAATACGGTAATAACTTTATTGTTCGTACCGAACAACAAAAACGTTTGTGGAATTAATTGTTGTTAACTGTACTCAGTTGTAAAAACATTGGTTAAATTTAATTTATAGGTTAACTTTGAGGTTATTTGAGGTTTGGTTAAAAAGATAACCAAAAGTACACCAGAATCAATATGGCTGCTCTTGTTGTCCCTAGATGTCCTGAACAATTCTGACAAGTAAATACACGCATTGAGGATCTCGACCAATTCTTTACCAATATCAGACACTTATTGGAAATACTTTCTTATCAAATTTATGCAAAGTTTTATACAATCACTTTACAAAAGTTTGACTAAAATTTTAACCCAACTTCTGCTTTAAGTTAAAGCATCTGTTTCCTTTTCTGATAGGAAGTAAAATTTTGATTTTAAAATCAAAAAGTAAACAAAAGCTTTGCTTAAATCCATTAAAGAAACTGCTGCGACATATATATTGGCATCCAGTGGTAACTTCTTGTTTTTTTAATATATCTAAAAGGTTGTAAAACTTTTCTCCATATCCGGTTCTAAAAGCTGATCAATACCTGATCAATGTCTATCATCTGAGAATTAATTGTCCTTTCAAATAATTTAGAAATTAATGGTACGATGGTTTTCTTTTACAATTATACTGCATGTATTCTTTTTAATGCAAAGGTGTTACTGTTAATTCATATGGAAAAACTGGGATTGAGAGAGCAAGCTTGATCAATGTAGTGATTGGGCGAAGTATAAATGTTTAACATAGTGTCAATAATCTTTGGAGAATTTGTTTCATATCAAGTCGCCTTAAATATCAATCTGCTTAGAGAGATAAAACATTATGTGACTGACTTAAAATCAAATGTTTCACATTTTACCTTGTTTTCCTGGATGCTTGTGATGCTAAGATGTTTAGTATCTAATGTTAAGATGCAGTCGCCTACATTATTGGCGTCATTTATTAAATAGACATTAAATAGAACATGCCTTTGTCTAGAGTCATTAATAAAAGCATCTGTTTCACATAAACATGTGTCTTTTCGGGTTACAGTGTTTTTATTTGCTAGAAATGGTTTGTTTATTTGGTATTGAACCTATCAAATAATAGTATTTTCTTAAAAATGCCTGTTTAAATTTCTTATTCATTTATTTTTTAAGACTTAATTAGGGCATGTTTATAAAAAACTTGGATATGAAGCTATCTTATGTGTCATTATAAGAATCCAACTCGCCAAAATCTGCACTTGATAATTCATAACTTAAATCTTTATCAAAGCTTATTAGGTTGAAAAATGTTTAAAGCGTCTGCAATAAATGTAATTGCCGTTTAAAATTTCATTTCAAAACCGCCCCGGAGAAAGGAGAGAGAAGGTACAGGAGAGCCGGTTGATTGTATCCCTACTCTGATTTCGAATAGTTTTTCCTAATTCTTTATCGTGCCTGTGTTAAGCATCGATACACGCCTCTCCCTTTTTCTTGCGATTTTATAAACACAGTATTTGATTTGGTAGCGTGGATGGAGACACTGAAAAGGCGTCCCTGAAATATCGCATGGCAGAGCCGAGATTCAAACCTTCGACATCGGTAGTTATTATGGGATGACTTGATGAGACAATCTCTCTGAAGAATCGTATTTATACCCTGGCCCCAGCTCATCGATATGAAATCAATGTGGGTAACAAGCTGAAGCGATTAGCTTAGAGACTGTATCTATTTGGTTTACGATGTACAAAGCGTGCAACAGAATATTAATTGATAATATAATTGTGTTCAAACACGCGTACAGTAAACTCATGGTTATCAATATACAATGTATAACTGTATTTTATTTAAATGTCAAAATCGTTGGATACAGTGTATTTGTACAGTAGATTGAGGAAATTTTTTAACCATTTATTAAATGAATGAATCTAACGGTTGAGCAATCAAGCTGGAAGTCAAAGTAAATAATATAACGAACATTTTGCTTACCCTGTACAACTGTTGCTGATTGTATCGAATTGTTTTATGGACAAAAAAAACTTTTATTGGAATTAAAAAAAAACAATATTAGAATTACTTTTCGAATATTAATCATTATAACACAATACAACGGATTGGACAGTGTATTTGAAAGACGGTACAAGATGAAATACACGGTTGTACTTATGGTGATTGTTTTGATATCATTATACATTTGTCAAGCAGGTATGATATCTTGTTATATACATCAACGTTTGCTAAAATGTTATCACATATCAATGGAATAGAGCTGTTTCGGAAAAAAATTCTAAAAGTTGATAAAAGTTCATATCTGAATGTAAACCTGTTGTTTTATATAATATGTTTTCTTTCTTTTACCTGTTTTCCTTTATACTATTCCGGTGATTCATTTTGATGATTGAATATATTGTTAGTGACATTGTCTAGTTATCTGTATTTTACTGTAACTTAGGAATCGGTAACACAGTCATTATAAGTTGACGTAATTGCATTCGAAACATTTTTAGATTTCTGGAGCAATGTTCGGTTTCCAAATTACAATATATATATTTTTGTTGACCCAAGACTACTGTCAGGTTATTATAAATGTTTGACTTAATTTGTTTCGCTCAGAATTCGGAACATTTCTGTGAAATAGCACAACAATGTCTATTTTTTTTAATCGACACTTTATCGCAGATTACTGTGATCATAGCCCTACTAAAGTCTTAACTAATATAAGTGTTACATAATTATACAAATTTTGTGTAATGAAGTTGAAATGTCCCCACCGGTCTTTCGTTCTAACGTGACGTATTATGTCGTTGACAAAAAAGTTTTTTTCTGTCGTATTTTCTATGGTAAAACAAATAATGATTAAACATTATGTATATGACGGAAACACGTGAATGTATGATTATATCGATATGCAATTGACATGCTGGAGACCTGGGATCGAACTGACGAGGTTTCGGCTTCTTTCCTTAAACAAACTGACCCACAGTGCAAACACAATCTCAGTAATACATGTAGTTGAACGCCTGGAATTTTTTTTATCGTGTATGCATTTCGTCTGCTGCTGCTCCTTGGAAAATAAGTCATTATAATCTGTTGTATAGTCCTTTTCCAAATACTATGTTTACTTAAGGGAGTGGACTTGTTGGCATCGAGTTTCAATGCAGCAGAATAAGTTATTTCCAATAGTTTCTCCTTGCAGCTTTTCGAAATGAATTTCCGGCCGCTAGATCAAGAGAAAATTATCAGGCCTATTGAATGAGATTTTCTCTTGTATCTGATGAAGTTGTGTCTTTCCATTAGATAATCACTTGTCCATTGTTTTCTTTTCAGAATTAATTCGCACTAATGCTTGGTCTAATAATCCAGATTACATTGGATTTAAAAGTCTAGATTTTATGGAACAACGCGCTGTCCGGTCACGTGTTGAATGTGGTTCCTATTGTCAACAAAATGTAACTTGTCTAGCATTTGTCTACTTTCAACAAACTTGCCAACTGCTGGATGGATTTTTGACCTCTCTGTCAGTATTAGAGGTCACGTCGAATGCGAGATATGCGATTATGGGTTATGGTAAATAGCTTTGCATTTCAAAATTTGGATACGAACGGCTAATGCTCACTACGCTAAAATACACATGTGTGAAGAACTATAAGTTACATACCCGATATTTAATTATGAATACTGACTGTGTATGAATTGTTATCTACTTAATACGGGAACATACCAGGTCAGCACCGCACCCGGCTCAACCAGTCAACAGTAATTAAACATTAACTGAAGCTCTTGCCAAATATTTATTTACAACCCTGTATCGGGTTAGTACGTAAAAAATTATCTTACCGATTGCCAATCATATGTCAATTTATCAGAACAGAACAGAACATGACTTTATTATCTCTCGTTGCTTTAGCAACACAAGAGAATACAAAACTTTTCTGGTTCTTTTTTATTATTTTTAAATGATGTTTATATGCTTCTGACCTAATACGGGTTAATTATTATGTCAGCACGTGACCCAGCTCAACCAATCGCCGGTAAGTATTCTGTACGAGATAAGACAAATGATATAGTTCGGGTTATAATTATATTACGGTGTATATTAAATTTTGTACTTGTCTAGTCAAAATACTAGTATGTGTTCTGTTCAGTTTCGTTTATAAATTTTAAAGCATTATAGAAACCGATAGATGTCTGTATGCTTATCTTGTTCCATTTGCTTATTTCAGTTGATACGATGGGATTTCGTACTGTGACATTACCCGTCACTGGGATCTTCTCCTATAAGTAAGAGCAGAGATTATCTAGTCCATGATACATTTTCAGTGTATTTCCTAGTACTTCCTAATACGGATTCTATGTAGTTGAAGTAACGTACTTTCCAGATATCAAAATCTCTTATTGACGTTTGATTTACATGCATTTACATTTAGTGAAATATTGACATTTGTCAGATTTTATTTAACACCAAAAATGAAATTGAATTAAAATTTAAAAAAAGATAACATACTCCAATTACAATTAGATATCGATCAATAACTTAGTTTATAAATGGGATGAGAAAGGTATTGGCAGATAACAATATTTCATTTGCAGGATTATTGGCGAAGGGGCAAACAGAGATGGCGCCATGCTTGGGTGTAGTTCAATTGGTGCTTATCTTGTGCGACTTTCTACAATGGAGAAGATGACATATTTAATGTCAGTGATACGATCAAATTCTGGTATGCTTAACTTATACCTCAAACAAATTCTTAATTGTCATGTAAATTAGCTTATAATTAAACTTTATCAGTCGCCCCATCGAATGACATTCTTGATAAATAGATCTTTTTTCTTGAACTATCATTGCTTACCTTATTAGTAGAATAACTATTTGACGTTGATCACTGTATGGGAGGACAATCGTTTTTTTTTGGATAGTATTTACTTAATCATACATTTATGAACTTAGGGTATCTGGCTTGGATGTCAGGTCAAATCAAGTTTCACCAATTTATAGATTTAAAAACTAAACCATTATTACATACTAAAGTAAACCCACTGTATAAAGTACATTGCAAGTAATTTGAAACAAATATCACATTTGATTGGTCTTCTAGAAACCAATATCGCACATATTTTTTTAAAAAATGGACAACGACAACTACTCCGTATAAAGGAATATATTATTACAACAAGTAACCTTAAAATGATTATAAATGTATAAAGCAGGAAACCGTGCCTCAGTTTTTTTATAACGCCGACCGTTCGTTAGATACTTGACTTTAAAGAAATTCCGTACCAAGAACCCCGCTGTTTATTACGTAATACTCCATAGATAAATAATCAAAACAAGTATCAAAATTCTGAGGATTAAATTAACAAAATACCGAAAACCGTTTTGAAATCCGTCATCAAATAAGACGGCAATCTTTATTCGAAAATGACACCTACTGAGTGTGTTTTTTAATCTGAGCAATTAACAATTAAGGTGTAGGATCATTATCATCTCTTGAAATCAACGAATTTGACGCACCCATTCAATTTTGATAGCCAATCAAAATCGCTTATGTTTACGGTTCAATAATTGAAACCACGTGCTTGATGTCTAGTAAGAGATTTTATAACAATTTTTTGCCATTAATAAATTAATAGTGTCATATTATACCAATACAATGTACAATGTACATTACGTTAGAGGTGTTTAACGCAGATAAAGGGGTGCAGTATTTATCGCAATAAAACACCATTTTTGAGCGTTTCAAAGTCCATTGTTTCGGAAATAAAGCTCGATAATAGCATTAATTCTAATTATTGCATGTTATAGAATGGTTGGTACCACTTATTAACTGAAACAATGCGTAGAAACAAAAACAAATGTACACGAATTGAGCAGTCTATTCTTCTCTATTGAAGCCGACTGCAATAAAAAAGAATGGTCGCTCGGTCGGATGTACATTTAAGATAATAATTAAATAATTAAGAGTTCAAGCTTTTAGCGAGATTTTTGTAATAGATTGTTTAAGATTTCATTCACCATTTATGATTTTATATATTTTACAGATTGTACCTATCGGAATATATGGGTGGATGGTAGTAATGTTGATGCGTCAGATTTTAGTAGCCTTTATGAGTGGAAATTTAGCAATGGCGACACACTACCTGGTGAATTATGGTCGGCAGATTTTCAGCTCGACAATGCACCATACCGTCATTGTATTCACTTGTGGTGGGGAGTCAGTTGGAATCTAGATGATACTCATTGTAGTGACCTTAATTGGTACATCTGTGAAAAGTGACTTTCGCCTCTGGTTAATCGATTCAATTTTCATGGACCGATTACAATTACTACAGATTGGTATAGCATTTCACTATAATAGAAAGAAGCTTACATGTTTGCCTTTTTTGTTAATTTCGGAACAATTATAAACAAAAAGCTAACTGTGATGAATACTAGTATATACAATTCAATGCTTTCTCTTGTAATAATATTTGTTTTTGCTATAAAAAAAATAATATTTGTATTGTATTGTTAAATGTAGCACGTATTGGAAAAGATTAAAAAAAGGTGGACATTGATATATATTTGTAAATTGTAAAATTGTAAAGGTTTTTGAATATGCTTTGTGTACGTGCTTTTTTGTCATAGTACATACTTACAAGTTTAATATAATTATGTGTAATATAGTTTATGTCAATACCTGTTGTGGACAGTAGACTGCTCATCAACCAACATCATCAGTATGGAGTCCGCTGTCATTGGGTGTTTCGGTCCTTAAATCCATGAACACTCTCGTGACGGGTAGGCCCACAGTGATGATCAGACACTGTGTTGGTTGGTTGCTTCCAGCTCTTCTCCTCTCGTCTCAGCCACAACCAGCTAAATACACGCTCTGCAGCTTGGCTTAGTCTTTAGATATCCTTCTTTCTCTCTCTGCCTGTTGTTCCAACTGCTGTCATCAATCGGCACACGGACTGTGAGCAGCACCCTCTAGCGCCTACTTCCTCGGTGAACAGCCAAGTACGCCAACCTCTTTGTTTGCATCGATCAAGGAGCACAGTGCACTTCGCTTTCTTCCACTGGTAAGCCTCTTCGCACATCATCAGTCCCATGGCACTGTAAGTTAGATGACAATGAGCTTTCTTTCCTGTCTTGGACCACAATACGATGTCTGGTCTCAAGGTGGTATGTACAATGTCTTGGAACACAAGTCTCATCCCGAGGTAATCCTCCAAGTTCCATGCAGTGGTGCCGTTTAGGATTGACGCATGCTGTAGTGTCACTCTTTTCGCAATTTCATCCGGCTTGACAAAGGCGATGTGTCCTCGTTGGGGTATACTTTTCTCTATATCTGTAACCAGTCAGCCAACTCTCAGAGGGCTGTGTCATGTCTACATCTATATCTTCCTCCTGTCAGTGATGTCTAGCATGATAAGAGACCACGTTCTAGTGTACCCGGTCTGTCATTCAGGTTACTATTGGGATCATCGATGTGTCCCCACCGGGATAGGTTCGCTGGAGATGGCAGTAGGTCATAGACAGACCTGAGAAGAAACGACAACCTCAGTAGTTCGTAGTTCTAAATGTCTCCCAAGTCAACTTTCTGTCAGTGATGTTCCACGTGTTCCATGCTCCTTGTGCTCCCATCTCCACCGCCGTCGCTCGTCTGATATGTTCTTCTGCTCTCCTGATCTCTGACTGGATCATGACACGCCTCTCATTCTGGTCTGAACTGCTCCACAGTACATTCTTGGTGGCGCCTATACCTTTACGTCCAACAGTGGTCATCCCCACAATATCTTTATGCTTGAGTGAGCACTCGGCCTGGTTCACAGACTCTGTTGCTGACCACTTCCTGCATGTGCTGGTTACAATCCCTGCATCACGGATGATCTCGTCTGGAGAATCTCTACGGGCTAACACCAGTCTTATCTTGGCTGTCTTGAACTCTTCAGGGCTTCCACTGTTGTGCTGGGTATCTCGTATAGCATCATTGGCCAAATGTGGCTTGGTTGTAAGGCGTGCTGGTATAGCCAGGCTTTGAACTTTCCGGGCAGTCCGCATCGGTCGATCTTCTTCAAAACGTCCTCTACCTGTTTATTAAGCTTTTTGGTAGTGTCCTTATCTTGTAAACTTGCATCAAACCACTCGCCCAGACACTGTATAGGACTCTCCACTACGGAGCGGATCTTCTCATTCTTTACACGGAGCTTAAACCTTTCTGTTGTTTAACTTTTTCTTCTTGATGATTAGAGACATTACTTATGCGTGTAATAATTAGTATAAAAAATTATGTAATGTATGTTTTTTTTAAAAAAAGTGTTTAATCCAATATGTGTGTGCATTCTAAATATTTTCGATCTGTAATAATTGTGTTGTAGTGTAACGATGTATATGATTTGCAAGTTGTTTATAAAAGTATACATCGTATTCATTTCTGTACTGATAAGAAGTTGATGGTTTGACGAAAAAATACGTAATTATGAAATATTAAATTCACAATAGATAATATATAATATTATACGTTCGCTGAGGGAATGTTTACCCATAGACTTTGTCATGTATTATGTGAAGTGAATCAGACAACCTTGGCTTTTACCACAATATTTGTCCTGGAGTGAACTCCCTTTTTGTACTTAATTAAAATTTCAAGTGCGGACTAAATAGCAAGGGGCGCTATGCACGAGAACTTCCTCTTCATTTTTTGGGGCCTTTTTAACTATTTAATTCTTACTCGATATTTTCACAGCATACTACAAAAATTATACAACATAAATAATTATAAAGCGATATATAGAAATTTAGTTTTTCACTGTTTTGATAGTTGATATTTTCACACATTATTAAATCAAAGCACTGAGAGTACTGTCAGGAACAAAGTTTAAATGTGTTAGATAAAACCATCATTTAAAGATTAAAGGCCTGTTCCTGTCGACAACTTGATGAACAGTTCACAAAATGCTCATGAGCTTATTCATGAATAGTTCATGAAATTTATTCACGACCTACAAATTGTACATTTGGTTCATGTCTGATAAAGTTCATGAAAAAAAATGTTCATGAACTAATTCAGGAACCTTAGGCAGTCTTTATCTAAAAATGTTTTTCATAAGTTTCATGAACTATTCATGAATTATTTTGATGAACCTTTGATGAACAATTCATGAATAATCTCATAAACATTTCGTGAACTTATGATGTTTATGAAAAGTATGTGAAATTCCAGTTGATCAACAGTTTGTGAAATTTAGGTTCATGAACTATTGATGAATTACATTGATGTACATTTAATGAACTTTGATTAACAATTCATGAAACTTCATGAACCGTTCATGAACATGATCAGTTCATGAACAAATTCTCAACAGGGGTGTTATCATCATTATGGATTAAAATTTGACAGTCAGGTATATAGTCGTGAAAAAATGTACATCTTTAAGCCAATTAACCACAATTAATATCAAATAAAAGCTACACTCTAAAGGTCATGAATTACAAGCTGAAAGCCCAAACAAATTCAGTACCTTCAGCGCTTTGATTTGTATACACACATTGAACTATATATAAACTGTCTGCACTGAACTTCTGACCCTGTGTCATTATGTAAACTCTCTACACTGAGAGTGTGGCACTACTTTTGTGAATGAAACTATTTCCAGTATGAAGTAAATCTGGACAGATTATGAATGAACTTTGATGTGGATGAATACTTAATTATCATACTTGTTAGTTTTACAGTTTAAGTCGCCAAAATATTTCACATGTTTCCAAATAAACAGAATTCTGCAATATATTTCCAACTTTCATCAAAACCGTAAAGTCTGCAATGTATACTTATACAACAAATGGTACTATTTTTCTAGGTGGATGAGAGGCGTCACTGTTTTGTTAAAACAAAATGAGGTGTATACCTATAGGAACTTTGTTCCTAAAAAATGGAACATTGAATCTTTTTCTAGATATATCCGTTTGAAAATACCGAACACCTTGAAGATAACTGATTAATATGTCATAGGGCCCGCGGTCGCGGTACTGTGTTGAGTCTGTTGAACTTGTAACCTTGAGATCTGGGTTCGAACTCCGGTAGCGGCAGGTCACATCCTTCAATGAAAATTTGACAAAACTATCGATTTTCTTTCACATGTAGACTAGGTGGCGGTTCCTTATGGAAGGATAAGTTAGTACTGGTCAGAATATAGTCCAGGAAAACTGGTAAGGAAAACGGCTGCCGTATGTAACTGAAATAGAAACACGGCATTGAATCCACGACACAATCTGTTTAATTTTCATAAATGCATTCGAAATAATTAACCAAAACATTGACTTTAGTCAGTCTGGCATTTTTCATCACACGATACAAACAATAATAAGTCTAATAATGAACAAATTGCATAACTAATTAAATGGAAAAAACGTGTGAAATCAACCTTCCTACTTCTCATTAATTTTCTCAAGGATATTGAATACGCACGCGTTAATTACAAATCATCAATATTTCGCCATTGGCAACATTGGTGTGTTCATTTATGTACAGTTAAATTTATCATTGCAAGATTTCAATTTCACTTCCGTCACTAGTCAAAACATACAATTATTGTCATAATTTCATACCATTAAACATAAAATGTGCGCATAACTGTGATTGATACACAAGTAATACATCGGGACTTTGTTTGTGATTTTATTAAATAATTAACAGAAAGTGTAGGAATGGGTTCGTGTGGAAAACAACAAAGCCCAAGTTCTGTCCCTGACAGTAAGTATCAGTTTATGGGGTCGCGAACTTTAATTATTCATAAGATTGTAAATATTTTAAATACCATTCAAAAAGTATTAAAAACATTTTACAAAAAAACGACCATGTATGAAACACTTGTGAAAAGGCTTTAGAAAAAGACTTAATAGATAGATACTATATTTCAACTGACTTACATATTTGAATTTATATATTGATGACTGATTTCAGAAGGAAACGTCATATATTGAATAAAATGTGAATTCTCTCTTTGTGTAAAAAATTCTTTATATGAATGTAGATCTTTGGAATAATACGTATTAAAAATTTATTGTTGTCTGTTGGTCATTAAAAACATTTGTTCATGTTTTGTGTGGACTAGAATGGTGGTTTCAATAACATTTATTTAAATCTGTCGAAATTATGATCCGCTTTAACCAATGTTTTAGAAACCTTAAACAATGACAATGAACCCGTTTTCAAAAACGCACCGGACCTATTCAGGCTGGACAAAGATATTTTGTTTAAAAAAAAAGCAATGCTGATTCATTATTATGAAAACATATACACAAGAAGTTCAGTAATTTCGTTCGACAGACCACTTCGAAGGGAATTCATGAAATCGTGTTTTTTTCTTCAACTATTCAATAGTTCTCGAAGCATTGATAAATATACTACTCAAAAAAAGGATCACGTGTACCGATTGCTTCATTATTTTAATACTAATTTTCATAAAAAAATGGTCATTCAGGCATAAAATGTGAAAGCAAACATGAAGCAAATTGTGTTCATCAAAGCATATCTGTATATTAGTATATAAAAATTATTTGTATGTACAGAATATTCAAATAATGATTAAGTGATCCTTATCAAATTTTGAGTAGTATATAATTGTCAGTGTTTAAAACGTGGCGAAACGGAGCTAGTAACGCATGCAGTATAACACATCACCTTAATTACGATGATGATTATAATTAAACGCACGTAGGTTTACGTTATTTATCCAAAACAAAAACAAACTTGCACATATGACAAACCTCAATCGATGAGTTTTACACCTGTG
Organism: Lutraria lutraria; assembly: GCA_964023205.1. NCBI lineage: Eukaryota > Metazoa > Mollusca > Bivalvia > Venerida > Mactridae > Lutraria > Lutraria lutraria. The sequence goes on from OZ026838.1 coordinate 16,604,785, forward strand.
ATTTGAACGCAATGGTGCGTCATAATGATGTATAGTGAACACCGTATCGTTATAAATACGTTTATAGACATATATAGTCCGATATGTACTCCCAGGCTAACGTGTGTTTTGTGAGTATCACCCCTGTGGCTATTTGTAGTTGACATCAAAGTAAGAAAATAATTACCATGCATGTGTTTGCATAAAAAACATTCTACACTTGGACTTAGCTGTGCATATATGGAGAAAACTTATTATAAACCACTTTTACAAAACTCGACTCAGTTTAAGGACTTCAAAATACGCGTGGTATGTTTACCTCGTATTGGCGGATAAAATTGTGACTCAGGACATTTTGTAAACAAATCTTCAAGCATAAAAATGGACACAAAACGTGGCGGGGGTTCTCATGGCCTAGATCTGACTGGTGTTGTATTCGTGATGGATTCTGATTCGGACATTGAAAGTGCTGAGGATGATTATAGTGATGACTTTAGTGATATTGGTAATATTCTTAAACTTTCACTGTGTGTTAAACCTCCCGTTTGTTACGGGTGTTTATCGATTACTTAAACTGAGGGAAAGTTATCTGAAGTTTGACTATGCTGTTAAAGATTTGGTATTTGAAACCTGAAAATAGTTTATACTTAATATATTTAACTTCCTTTTCAGTCTCGTATTTCCATTCCTGTAAGATCAATTTTAACTTTTAGATCAGGCTTTACGTGTACAGACTAATGTAATAATTCATATTCAATTGTGCAATATTTTATTCATTTATTGATAGCTGTTACTGAGATATGTCACAAATTTAGTAATATCATAAACGACCAACGTGATCTAACCATATTGGGGTCAGATTGGCCGTAAAAAGGTCCTATATATCTAGTTGTAGTTTACTGTGGCAGATGCGGTCAATATTGGTTTATCTACTGATCTTGGAATATTTCAGTTGCTAGTTTGAATTAATGCAAACTTAAGACATTACTGCAAAATAAATGAAAGTTATACTCAGATGCTATTATGGCTTACATTTTATACCCGTACGCTGGATTTTTATATTTTTTTACATCCACCTTTTTCTCCGATTAAGTATTAAACTTCAAATCAACGATAAAGTCCAGAGGTTTATCAATACGATCATTAATCTACAAAGGGTTTGATTCGAGCTTGAACTCTTGTTTGTAAAACGAGTTATAATCCATGCAACTTTTAACTAGACATTTACGTTAATCTTTTGAAATTCCATATTTGAACAGAATAAATTGTGTAACCATAGCAACGCAGGGTTATCAATCATAACATTTAATGTTAGACTTTTTATTCTAAAACTTCAACTTATCGGTTTTGTTTATCGTGAATAACTAGGCATACAGCTTGTTCGATTAAAAAGAAAATGCAAGGCTTACTTAATTACTCTATCTACTTTTAATACAAATTATACGTAATACAATTGTAATCATTTCCTTATGTCAGGATACTAGTTTCATAGTAAACATTAAAACGTCGAATACATTGTATCTTATGAACAGCCCAGTCCAGACATCTAAGGTATGGCCGAGATACGTGTATTTAAGCACATCACTAAACATCGGGACTGTCAAATACTTAAGCGTTGTCCGGGTCACATGTCCTTTTACATTCACTTCAATATACTATACTAAGATTGAAGGCCATCCGTTTGAAATTGTTTGTACGCAGTAAACACGTTAGATGGTTATGTCTACTTTTATTTTTAATTTCATCCATATTCTTTACCAAGGATGTGTTCAGTTTCACAGGGCGTTGGTTATGGTTGACTATTAATTTATCAATAACAAATATTGGCCTCTAGTGAGCGCATATACTTAAAGTCAAGAAATCCAGAGTTTTACGCATATATCAACATTGTATAGGCATTTTTAAAACAAGAATATGGTCAACAAAATTACACCAATCGTACGGATTACCTGAATTTCGCGCCACCGAATTTTTCCCGTAACAACAATACTATCAAAATGTTTTTACTGTAGACTTTTAAATTCATTAAAGACGAGCTTTATTCATAGTTCATACATCCGAGTTCAGCTAATTTAACTTCTGCTGACCGATATACTAGTGTAATTATATTTCTACCATAATTTATTAGAATAACCATACCTAATACGCCAACGTGTAACTTCAAAATAGATATCAATAGCAGACTGATGATTCATTGCGCACCACATTGCTTTTATCACCATAAATTGTAACAATAAGCCTAGTAATATATAGAAAAAAGATAATAAAAAAATATGTTCTTTTGTTTTCAGCGTTCCCAAAGCGACATGGTACATCGATCACTCTAGCGATACAAACAGCCGTATCACATGAGGACGACCTCTACAGTTACCTCAAACATGTCAATATTGTATGTAAAAATTCTTGTAAGTACATTTTGTATCTAGTTATTTGTCCCAGCGAGGTAAATAGCTCTTTAATAGCAAATATTGGGTTTATATTTCGGTGTGATACTCAATAAGCTGACACGTAACGTGTCGTTAACTGCATGCAATCCACAAATTAAGACATTATAGCCTTATCACACAGTTAAACCCCAAAACAGAGAGCACCTGAAGGTTACGTCCACTTCATTATAACCACTGCATGCTTTCGTACCATTTTCAATATCCCCAACGTATACCAAATTAATAATGGCGCCACCTCCATTTTCCGACCATTTTCTTTGGCCCTAAAGGTGTTAACTACTTTATTTATCGAGGTTTCATGGTACGTTCAAACCTGTTAACAAAGGCCACACTTGGAAAGACAAAGATTTGTCTTTATTGACAGGTGACCTTTATTCAGTGGTCGTTTTGTTCTAAATGATCAGTAACGGTTTTAACAGAATGGCCTTCATTCGGAGGTGGCCGCTTACACAGGTTTGCCAGTACATAGTTCATTGATTTAATTTCTTAATCTTGTTTAGTTTTATTTGTACTGAATTCTATGTTTTATTTCAGCTTTTGTACTTGTAATGAGAACACTATTAACTACAGTCGCCTTATTTATATTCATCGTTGGTGAGTAAAATGGCTTATCTTTCTTATTTTCTATCAAGAGTAATTTTCAAAACTATGACCAGGGCATTGTTATAATAAACTATAAGAATAAAGTCTGTGTGTTATTGTCAACATAAGATCATTGATTTGTTTTCTTTGTACAATGTACAGTTTTTATTTCTGCTTAAAAATGATCGGTTTACATAATGATTATACAAGGGATATCAGTAAATATGAATAAATGAATTATGAAATGTACAGTGTGAATAATCAGTGAAAAATTATAATGTGACTGTATTAATTTATCTAATAAACTTCTAGTCACAAATCCTAACAATTTTAAAGTGAAAATACAGAAACATTACATCTTTACCACGTTTAAGACACTTCCTGGTTCAATAAGTGTGTGGTTTCTTGAATGTCTCGCCTCAGAATGCAATAAAGCGATGTTAGACGTGTGATAATAACTGAAATATAATGTTCATGAGTGAGTGTTTTCATAATGGCCTTTTTATTGGTCTGAAGACCGTCATATTAGCCTGAGGCTGAAGACCGGGGGCTAATATGACTGTCTGAAGCCAATAACAAGGCCATTATGAAAACATTTGCTTATTGACAATTTTATTAATTAACAATGCACTATAGCAGCAGTTTCAAAAAGGCCGAGCTGGACAGCCAATCAGAATGACCGAATCTCATAATAACCGATTTTTCATAATGGCCGAGCTGGACAGTCAGTCACATTGACCGAATCTCATAATGGCCGAGTTTTTCATAATGGCCGAGTTTTGTGTTCATAACGTCATGGTGAACTTCATATCGGCCCAACATATGAAGTGAAAACGCGCCCAATATTGCACAGTTAATTAATAATGAAAAGTAATAACATCATTATAAAGTGAAGTCAATTAATTTCATTCATCCATGACATGTAAACATTTACTTTATGTTTTATCTGTATAATTTTAATCATCATGTCATTTATTTCACCTCAGGGGATAGCTCGTACTATTGAAGATGCATCATTAATTGAAAAGAGTATAAGAGCATATTGCTTTGGGCGCCGTCGCTACACCTTTTGAATGTTAATTATCACACTTGCACGCGACGGCATTTTATACAGGACAGAATTTTTATATTTTATACACTCATATACTTATTTCAACTTCATTGAGCCAAAAGACCCATATGAACAATTATTACAATGTTACATACATCAAAATATCAAAGTATCGAACCTGTGATATATGTATATAATGGTTCCGGATCGAACGTAGCTAAACGTATACAGCTCTAAGTCATTCATGTTTTATTTTCAGGTGCAATGCGATTTCACGACTGCCCCTATGAAGAGGAGTTGCCCCTATTTCTTGTCCTTGAAGGGTTTGCAATAATTCTAAAATCTGGTATTGGAATTATCGGTATGTGTGTTCGGCGTACACGGGATGAAAACGAGAGATATTGTTTAGACACTATCAATGATATATTATCCCTTTTCCTGGTATTATGGTCCCTAACAGGTTAGTTCATTATTGAAATCTCTCAATGTTGACCCCTGAATCAAAATCACACTTGACAGTTTTGTCACAAGTAGATTCCCCATCCGCTTACTGTAGTTATATTGGATAGAAAATTGTTTGATTGTCGGCTGGCTGCTAAAGACAGTTAAACATTTATAAGATTAGGTATTCGCCTTATAGCAATGTCATGTGTAGACTCTCTTTAAAGGTCATGAAGATATCCACTTTCGAAATGTTTCTCTGATTCTATCTAGTAAACGGTCTGACTGTCTTGTTATTCACCAGGTATAAGTTAGGAAAAACGTACACATGTGCCTTATGGGTAAATTATACATCTGTGGCAATGTGGTTAACATACTTTGGTTTAAATATTTTTTTCACGGTTCGGCTAATTCACACCTACATTACATATGTCTTTAACTATTTCAGGCACTGTATGGACCGTCGGTGTATTCGTTCATGCTGAATCCGTTGATCCAAGCGAACCAAGATACTGTGATAATATTGTTGTTATTTGTTCATTATCTTTTATATTATTCTTGTATAGTTGTGTAATTCTAGTCATAGCAATAATTACTGCATTGGCGGTATATTTTTATTCAAAATCCGGTGGTCATGGCAACGATTTACCATATAATGTCCACACAGCTAAATTGTAGTACTGTAAATAATTATTAATAAATTAGTGCAATCGATTATAACTATATAATTATGTGTAGTGTATACTTTAACAATTTCTTGTAACGCTTGTTCACTATTTATTCAAATGTTTTATTTATATTTTTATATATTTGTATAATGCTTGTTGTATTTTCATGAGACATAGATGTGTACGTATTTAGATCCATATAATTATCCAATGTCATTTCATATGAGGTTATTGAAAAGTTACTGTACTCGGTGTGCTTATAAGGAAAAGATACAACTTCAACTAACTCATGTCAATTAATTAAATACGGTTCTATTCGTCAAATCCACGTATGTGTATTACATTGTATACAGAATTTCAGTTGATTAAACATGTTATCGGCTTTTTGAGTGTTATACACCTTTATTTTTCAATCATTTTATGTCTTTATTTATGTGTATATACCATAATGGCACATGTACATACATAAAGTCTGATAGATCGTTGATCTCTTCGCTGCAGTTAAAACGAGAATAATTTGTCAATAGTGTTTATGTCCGTGAAACAGAATTACAGTCAAACCTGTGTAAGCGACCACCTCCGAATAAACGACACCCTGTGAATAAAGGTCATTAATTAGAAAATATTTCATTGATAATTTATAACAAAATGACCTCCAAATAAAGACCACATGTTAATAAAGGTGACATGTTGGGTGGCCTTTGTCTGCAGGTTTGACATTGATGTGATAGTTGTACTGTTAAATGCGTTGATTTAACTTTATTTTCTATCTTCACACATAACAGCTGTTCCTACAATATTGTATTCCGCGGCTACCAAGCTTGAACTTATCAACATTTATCATTTTGTGGATTTTATATTGATATAATATAGACTGAGAATATTACACTATACAGTGCAACCTCTCCAAAGCATCACCCTTTGTGAGTAGCAAAATATGTTGCTGTTGAGAGGTTGTTGCTCTAGAGAGGTTAAATTAATAGTTAAATCACACAATGGGAAAAATTCTGTTATTGAAGGGAAGTTGTTGCTCGAGAGAGGACCGCTCTGGAGAGGTTGTACTGTATTTGAATGGTTGATGCACAGCTGATATGTCTTTGAATTGAATATTTGATAATGTGTCATACAAACTGAACAGATTTGTAGTTTCGTGTTTTTTTGTTTTATTTCTGTTATTGCTTTTTTATATGTTGTTTCTTTGAAGTATAAATTAATTTTACATGATAATTTCAAATAAGCGACGCCAAAATGGATTCAGTATACTTTCCCAAGAGATATATAAATGTTTTAAAATTCAATGCCAATTAATTTCTTAAGGTATATGCTAATGCAATATATATATACATGTACATGTAATACTAAGTACAATACAACATCCTTCAGGAGAAACATTAATAGGCTGTTGTTGAGAGGTTTTGATGTCTAGAGAAGTCAAATTAAAATCATGATTAATCGTGTCGTTTGAAAAGATTATGCTGTTGAAGGGTGGTTGTTGCTGAAGAGAGGGCCGCTCTCGAAATAAGCGTATGGATATAAATGCCTGGTTCTCCTGTGCCTTTTCTCTCCCCTCTCAACTCTCCCTTCCCTCTTATCCCTCTCTCTCTCTCCCTCCCCTCTCAACTCTCTCTCTCTCTCTATCTCTCTCCCCTCTCAACTCTCTCTCTCCCCCTCTCAACTCTCTCTCTCTCTCTCTCCCCTCTCAACTCTCTCTCTCCCCCTCTCAACTCTCTCTCTCTCTCTCTCTCTCACTCTCTCCCCCTCTCAACTCTCTCTCTCTCTCTCACCCTCTCTCTCTCTCTCACTCTCTCTCTCACTCTCTCTCTCACTCTCTCTCTCACCCTCTTTCTCTCTCACTCTCTCTCACCCTCTCCCTCTCTCTCTCTCTCTCTCTCTCTCTCACTCTCTCTCTCTCTCTCTCTCTCTCTTGGGCGGCTCCGAAATGACCGAAGCTGTCGAATGGGCCATTTATCATCAGATTAACAAATATTTTCGCAGGGTGTATGAGTCACGCCTACCCTGTAACAACCAATTAAAGTGCACTTTGTTTACTTTGTATTCCTTATATAAATAATTAAATATGATTTATAATGAATACAAAATTGCTCGTGAATAAACCATTTAAAAGAGCGAATGAGCTTTTGTTCTTTTCTTTGTTTATATCGAGTTTTACGCCCCTTTTCAACAGTCAGGATCATATAAGGCGGACAGTTTACCTAAGCATCGCTCCTGGGAAGAACCAGTACTAGTCTCCCATCCTTCGTAAGCAACTGCCTACTTTCTCACTTAAAGAGACATGGTCGGTAGCGGAGCTCGAACCATCGACCCTCTATCAGTGAGAGGTTACAGTAATTTGAAATCGGCAACTTTAATCATTCGTCCACGGAGATGGGTTAGCTTTTGTTATTTTATAATAAGATGTTATTTTAGTGCAGTAAACTTGTTAAACATAACAGTTTAAATATTTTAGATAGATATGGTGTGGATTCTTGTGTAGGTATTATAATCGCTGTAATGAATCTTTAAAAGTGAGATTGTATGTATAACTATGTCTTTGCTGACGACAGTTCAATGATCAAAGTCAAATATAAAATAAAACGTGTGTGTATTTGCATTAAAGACATGGCACGAAGATTATTAAAATAATTACTAGTATGCCTTATGGGATTATTTTATTCTGAAATAAAAATGCAGTTTTTCAGAATTGAAAGAAATATTTCATATATGAGACCAATTACAAATTACTTAACACAGTTATGTTAATCATTTTGATTGTATTGCTTCAGTAGGCGTATAATTTAAATTAATAAAAAGTATGATTAATTTTGAGTAATTATCTTTAACGATCTAATGCATAATATAGCTTTGCAACATTTCTGTCTTGTTTTAAACTTTAAATGATTGAAACAAAATATAATTTAACCAGGCCGTTTCCATAGTACGTGTATTCTAAAATGAATTATACAAAAACGCAAAGTCAGACAACTCCATCAAAAATATATATAATACAAATGAGTTACTTCCCTTGGGTCGATAGTTCGCTGACTTCACATCACTTTACATTCTCGCTGATATAGGGTCATTAGTTCGAGCCCAGCTACCGACCATATTACTTTGTGTTAGAAAGTAGGCATTGCTTACGGAGGATGGGAGTCTAGTACTGGTTTCTTTCTTGGAACGATGGTTAGGTGAACTGTCCACCTCATATGACTCTGACTGTTGAAGAGGGTCGTAAAACTCAAACAAACAAATATGTTTCTTAACCAATTACAGATGAGTGTGTTTTGAGTTTAGTTGAGTTGGATGTCGAGTTAAGTACTATTGTATTCTACAAAGTTTCAATGTAATTATACAACACAACCACAAAGTGTACATTATTCACTAATTCTTTATTTCTTCAAAATATATACACAGTTTCTGATTACAAATGTAGTTTAAAATAATAACAGAAAGAAGAATATAAAATTGGCACAAATTGCTAATCACAAAAAAAATTAAAATGGCAAATTAAAGTATACAAGAAATAAGCTTTAAAAGAATAAAAAAAAACGAGTAGAAATCTCACATTTAACAAATTGAAAGAACATAAAAAGCATAAAAGAAAAATAGAAAACACAATAAATAGAACATCACAGACACTAGGACGGAATGATTTATTGTAACTGGATGCAAGCGTTTGTATTTTAATACATGGTGTTGCCTTTGTTAACAGATAGCATTTTTTCGGAGGTCTTTTTGTTGTAAATAATCAATGAAATTTTAATAAGAATGGTCTTAATTCACAAGATGGCCTTCATTCAAAGGTGACCACTAACACAGATTTGACTGAATTTCATGATATCGATTTGATTGTAACTATTGAAAAGCAATGATATGAAATAATTTCTATAAGATCAAAAATTATAAAGAGCATGTATTGACTAAGTTATATTGGTAACAACAAACTGATACAATTTCATAATACCAACACAAGTACATAAGTTGCCAATAAAAATGAAAATTCTATGCAATATATTAACCAAATATTTCTGAAACAATATAGTACGGAACCCTTGTAATTGAATTCTATAATGCAATTTGCGTATCAGATCAGAACAGAACAGAACTTTTATTTAGACTTGTACAAGAGAACAAAATAATAATTAAAGTTATTAGTTGTATGAATCACGCGAAGATGAAAGGAAAAAAATAAAATTGAATTGAACATAGATTTGCTTGTACTTGCTCATCCCAGTGTATGTTACAAAATGATTGTTTCAATAAAATTAAATGTCGTCATCACAATTAAAAGTGCGTCTCAGGCATAAAGTTTTTTATACATTTTGCAGTTTATGTAAATTATATGGTACTGTTTGTGGTATGCTGAAATTCCATAACTAAATTATTCAAACTCTTAGATTAAGCTTCAGTCTCCTATAACGTTTTCACTGAACTGTTCAGCTTTTTATTCAATTCCAACTCGCATGGCGTCCTCTATTGCTCTCAACGTAGCACAAGACGATATCGTGGCAAGAATCTAAAACACAGATAATAAGTATAACAGTCATAGATGGCCAATATTGAAATATCTGAGAAATAAATACATCAAATCAATCCATAAGGATCTTTAAATCAGTGAAACCTTTCTTGAACCAACATCTGTGGACAAAATTATTCGTTTGCATGACAGTTTTCCAGTGTCCTCGATGGTTTAGCGCCGAAACTGTCAATTCAGCTAAAGGTATACGTAGTACTAAAACTAGGCGTGGCCGGTCATACCCTTTCATGAAAATTTGACCCCAAGAAATAATTTTATGTGGAGAGGTTGCCGGTTCCTAGTGGAATGGTAGGTTAATACTGGTTAGAATATAGTCCAGAAACACTGGTTAGCTGAACCAGCTTAAATATCGTGTAGAATCGGCGCTAAACCAACTGGGGGAAAACACAATAAATTTGGGACTTACAGCTAGAGATGTAGACTTTTTCTGAAAAAAGGGCATCATAGTAAAAATGTTTTAGTGTACTTTATTGGATCAGATAGTTGATAAGATCTTTGAACAATCTTAAGAACAATCAGATAGTACCTGAATTAGACCAATAGCACCAACGATCGAAGCCCAGTAAGGAACCATGTCTTTTATCCATAACTCCATAGCTGTCTCACAAGACGTCTGTAAGATAATGTGAAACATACAGGGTGATTAAATACTTAGCCCACAAATAATGCTTAATAAAGATTATACTGGTTAAATATATTATTTTAAACTTCACACAATTAGAGCCCATGCAAGTAAGATTTGATCAAAATATTTACCAATGCTTATTAAGGATGTTTACGAGAGATGCTGAAAATGTCTCGTATGTTTGAAATAAAGGATTTTACTAACTGTTCGTCTGACAATATGCTGGTATACCTGTTCAAAAATTTCAAACTCAAGGCCTCAATTTGAACACAGACGGCACAGTATATACGACAGCATTTAATGTTCGTATACGATGTCGATAGAATAAAACGTTATGAAGGAGAAAACTTAAAATTTATTGAGTAGTCCCAAATATTGTCATAAAAGGGTAATATACTAGTACACAACGACCGATCAATACAACAAAGACGTACAATTATGTTGTATTTTAGTCTGGAGGTAGTTACAACACATTAGCACTGAAATTATTCATGTTAATGAGTGATAAGTATGCTCATATTCGTGAGTATTATTTATGACTGGTTTTACGGATACAGACCCGGACGATTTGTTTTATTCATTGATCGCCCCTTCAGAAGTGGTGTTCATGTCTTTATAGGTCTACGTAAGGGATACTTATAACTAATTCTCCAGTAAATCATAAATCTTGTCTACAATTTAATCCTAAACAACATGAGTACTAGTATTTTATTTTGATAACAATATTTAATGTATTGAACTTGGCATGAGTTTAACTACAGGTAAGATGAATACATATATAGATATTAGATACATAGTACTTAATCATCTGTTTATAAGGTATTTGTTTTTCACTGGAGTTTAACGTTACACTATCAGCTATGTAATTTGGCAACTTTTCATTTTTAACGGTTTAGAAAAATCTCTGATCTTGCCATGGTAAAACCACCACTGTTCCGTAAGATAGCAGGGCAGCTTCTGCACGTGTGAAATTTGCTGATCCCGAATGGGTTTCGAACTCAAAGTAGCGAAAGATTTGTGATTATTATTAGCAGGAGACTATACCAACTCACATGGAGGAAGAAATGATTTTCTTATCTTTATTATAACCGATGTAACGAGAATAAATAAAAATAATCAATTTACAAGTCATTTTTTAAACTTACAATTACTAGTATATTAATTAATTCGGAGATATTTGCATGAGAAAAATTGTATGGTCTATTGATAACCGCAAATGTTCCGTATTTTGGAACGAGACAACTTTCTCTTTCTGTGTATTTGATTAATATTCATTAAGTCATCATATATATCACTGCAATTCCCTTGGCATATTTATTGCAAACTTTCAGTCAAAGGTGATATCAAATCACTCAAATGTCTTTTCAAATATAGATAAGGGTAGATATATTAAAGTAATTTATAAGGTTTTCAGACATTACGTATATCTACACACAGTAAATTAGCTATTTATAAACAAGGCCCCCTTTTTCTATTTAACAGTGAACACATCAATAGGCCTATGTCATTTTATCAGTAAGCATTACCTACATCGAAATTGTTAGTAGAACTGTTTATTTTTCTTTTGCATGACGCTTGTGCAAATTCCGAAGAGCACGTGTGCCATATAAATTGATATAAACTGAGCTTAGGTCACACTCATTTATTCCATTGAAATAGATTTACATTGTTAAAAATCTGAATAGGCTTTCGACCTCATTTTACTGTTTTTATTCAGATAAATTAATAAGAAATATGCATATATGAACTTCAGTCAACCTGTGTTTGCGACCATCTCTGAATAAAGGCTACCATGGGAATAAAGGACACCATATGAATAAAGGCCACCACGTGAATAAAGGCCACCATGTGAATAAAGGCAAATTAAAGAATGATTATTTAGAACAAATTGACTGTAACTGTAAATATTATAAATAATGGCCACGGTATATCTTTTCCAAGGGTGGCCTTTATTCACAGGTTCGACTATATTGTTGTTTATACATGATTTTACCGTGAACTGTGTTCCCTGGTCATTACTACAGCTGGATGGTAGAGTAGTATATTCTGAAGCATCAATGTAGCCGCAACATTCCAACTACAAGTGTAAACAATACATGTATATTGATTTGTACTCGTAAAATCAATCAAAATAGATCTTATCACCTAGAATTTTCGAGTTAAATAATGTCTATATTTTTATATATTTGAAATGACTTAACGGATACGAAATGAAAATTGTTTTAAATGTACATAGTTCAAAGTTTAATTGTTTTTATACGAATAATGTTTGAGAGCGAAATATATTTGATGACACAACGATGTTTTTTTGTTTTGTTTTTTTTTTGTCATGTTCCTTATAGATATATAAAATGCATAAAACATAGAAACATAGAAATTAATAATGATTTTTGCCAACAGTGATATTGTATTTACCTCTTTTTGTATGTGATCCTTGGTTTCGTCATTAAGTTCGTCCCACAAGTTCTCTGTTAGGCTGAACACCTAAATTATCAAAAATAAAGGTATGTAACTGTGTAAAGTCATACAGTAAAACCTCGATTGTCCGAACTGGATTATCCGAAAACCTGAAGGTATCCGAAATGAATTTTCGGTCCCGATTAACCCCTTACATATTTCAATGTAAAATAAACTTGATTATCCGAATTGTGTTATCCGAAATATATTATCCGAAACAATATTTCGGTCCCTTCGATTTCGGATAATCGAGGATACGATAGATAAATGTATCCAACTATAAACGTATTTAATTGTATCAAAATAAAGTACTAGTACTTGCATTTAATTGAGATGAATTTGACCAAATATAAAAAAATTAACTAACAGTGTATACACAATTATAGTCTATTTATTAATTATAATTGTTTTTGTTTTATATTTGCAGGATAATTGATATGTATGTCTTACCGAATCTTTCTGCATGAATCCTGCGATTGCTACCCCAATGTCCACCAACAGGATAAAGACCATGATACCAATATACTGTAATATTGAGTGAATTGTAAACTAAATATCAAACTAGACATAGCATTAACTTACAAAATGAATTGAATAGCACACTTTATTTCAGAAATGTATACGATAACTAGTACTTTGAAAAATTCACAGCTAACGGATGAGGCGTGTATCGGTGGCTTATTATTTACACCGGCATGATAAAGAACCAGGAAAAACATTCGAAATAAGAGTAGGGATATAAATGTCCGGTTCTCCTGTATCTTAGCTGTCGACTGGGCCGTTAAACAATCAATAAACAATAGTACTCAAAATATTCTCACAGATAAATGAAGCACATGTACCTTTATCTCAATTGAACGATTAGAAAAGTAATTTACTTACCGTTTTGAGACAACAAGTACTTTGACAACATCCTCCGATACAGCCCAGTAAACCTAAACATATAAAGTAAAAAAACAGTGAAATAACTGATGTCTATGTTCATGTGATAATAAAAACTGAGTCTAGAACTTAAGTTTATTAATAAAAAGTCTAGATCATTAAAAAATGCAACGAAAAGCGTACCCTAACCTGATCTCTTTATTTTTAGATAAAACTTATGCAAGAATCCAAGAAGTTCAGCAAGAAAAAATCTTTCTTAGTTTTCACGATAATGATCATGTTATCTACAAGTATCTACAAACCACTATGTATGAATCACTCGGATCAGCGTTGGAGAGCGAGCAGGCTTAACCACACTGACCTTAACCTTACAGTCACAGAAAACAGGTTCTGTGGACAGGGTTCGAACTCGCGAAGAAAAGGTCCGTAAACCAAACACTCCCGCTATTAAACATGATCCATTCTTGGTCTCTTCTAGTATAATGCATGAATAGTTCAAGAAATATTAATGACTATATTAAAGAGGGGTTAGCGGACTTGCTTGCTGTTCGTCAGGTAGGGGAAACTTTTAATGATATACTCCTGTTTGTACATGTAATATATTCCCTAGTAATTAAACCCAACTGATAATGTACATTTTTCTTTACCATTCGTATGCTGCAGTTGTTGAGTTATATTTGACAGAAAATTAAGACATATTATATATATAATTCAATACAAACATTACCTGCTAGTACAAGCAAGACACCGATAGCTAAAAAGGAGTACGTGAACACCTGAAATAGAGAAGTTGATATATTTTAGCAATGCTTTATCCCATGATGCTATTGTTTATTCTATGTCTTGGATATCACTGAATTTAAGTCAAAAACCTAATATAAGCTATTACTATGCGTCTCCGTTTTTCAACGTTGGGTAACATTTTGCATGACTGTGTCTCTCAATGTAAGTTGAAGAATTCATGTTTGTCATTCATATGAAAAATTCTGAGACCATAAACACGATCTGACTGTAAACAGAGATTCTATATCAGTAACTGTGATCATGAGATAATGTAGCGATCAACATGTAGGCTATACATGAATGTACTTAATACAAAATATAGCATATTTGAAATATCAATCACTTCAAGTGAATGTAAGTTAGGATAAGATATACAGTCAAAACTGTGTTTGCGGTCACCTCCGAAGAAAAAATATCCTGTGAATAAAAGCCATTCGTTTTAAAATGCCAATGATTATTTTTAAAAAGTGGACTCCGAAGAAAGGTCACCAATCAATAAAGGTCACATTTTGTCTTTCCCAAAGGTTGCATAATGTTCACAGGTTTGACAGTACACACTATGTAAGTTGTTATCTTCTCTCGTTCAACGAGACATTAGGTGAGATTTCTACTGATATAAAATTATGTGATTGGCATTCTAAGTGTCTAAGGTGAGACGTTCATGATTAAATTACTGATATCAGTACCGCGATACATGATGATATTAAACACAATCCTGTTACTTGAAGAGTTCGTAGTTTCTTACCAGGCCACAATCTGAGCCGTTTTCGACAAACATTTTGCATTAGTTCACTTACTCGAGAGATTGTATGCACGACATACATTATGATACATGTATTTGTAAATTATTAACAAACCATACTTACATAAAAAATAAAGTGTGCAGTTGGTTATAGGGATTTTTTATACTTACTAATATAAAAATAAAATATAGGCAAAATTGGTATCAAAATGTACAAAAATGTATTGGCTACATGCAATGTTCTTCACTCATGATGATAAATCCGTAGTTCTAAACTTAATAACAAAGAAGTTATGCCCAATATAAAAGTGCGCACTTTCTTTTTCGTGTTAGCATACATTCAACCAACACTATGCTACAAATGAGAACCATAAGGAGCAATGACTTCAAAATGTTTTGATAGCTTTTGTAATTATGTTGAGTAATTTGTTTCAAAATTCTGTCTAAACATCTCAAAGTAGTTTACATAGTCTTTAGATAAATTTGTAGGTTATATCTATTGTAAATGAATACCAGACATGTAATGAACAATGCTAATAGGTCAGGCCCGTAGGAAGCGATATCAAATTGGGGGTGGGGCAACAGGGGAGGGGAGAATCAGTTATCAGACAGCCTTTTTTAATTACCATTACAGTTGAATTTTAAGGGGATGACTTTGACCCCTCCTTTAGCCCCGCTTGCTTACTACGGCCGTGTATATCGATGTATTCACTACTAATTAATAAGGCAATTGAATTATATAATAATAATAGCTAGGTAATGTTAGTTATTTTTCGTTATTAGTGTACTAGTATATAGATTACGTACCAGAGTTCCAGATAAGAAATTACTCGTGTTTCCACTGGTGATCAGAATCCATACACTGTATCCAACAACACCGAACCCGATCAACTAAAACAACACAAAAAAAACAACATAAAACAACATAAAAACAACATAAAACAATATACAAATAATTTTTTATATAAAAATGTAGTGATATGATATAACATTGTGTACATCTGTTTTCTTTCAAATAGATCATGAGCACAAATATGAGTCAAACCTGTGAACATAGGCCATCCTGAAAAAAGATAAAATGTAGCCTTTATTGACATGTGACCTTTATTTAGAGGTCATTTTATTTTGAATAATCAAGGACATTAAAACAAATTGTGATCACCATTTAATATAATCATTAATTGACAATGGAATTACACTGTACTAGTAATTTATAGTTCAAGCTTTACATGGCCGTGCGCATGAATTTTACTGTGGACCAAAGTACTACGTTTTTCTACATCCGCCATGTAATTGTTAAAAAGTTCCGTTCCATGTTGCAGTTTCCATGGGTACTTTCAGTACTTTGATTTTTCAAATTGCAAAATATTTCTGGTTAACGACGAAACTAAAACTAAAATATTTTACATTATTCAAGTTGTATGTATCAAGGTTTAATTTAACAAGTCAACAATAAACTTCATCATATAAACAAGGAAAGTTCAAGATCATCGACCTTTTATAAGAACACAGAAGAAATATTTGATTAATACACCGCGATACATGTGTAATATTTGTTTACATGTTTGATCAAGATGGTATGGTCAATATCTATATGTGATCAAGCATGTTTATTGAACTTTTATTTCATAAATAGTTTCACAATAAGATCATTAAATTTAACCCCTGGTTCATTACTCAAAGAATTAAGACAATAATGTATTTGAACCCAATCCATTGACCGTCATTTTCATTCATACAACGATCGATACATTTCAGAGGTAATGTAATGCATTTTTAAAATACATTAAAAAAACAATTTACACTTCAACAAATACCGCAACACGATACTTTAAATGATAGATTTGACAGACAAAATCCTTGCTAATCTCTCATTTATTGCACTTTTTGTAATTATCAATTTTCCGTTTTTTTGCATCTTTCAGAATCGATTAGTGATGTCTGTATGTTTGAGTTTTACACCCCTTTTCAACAGTCAGAGTCATATGAGGCGGTTTCACATAACCATCGTCCCTGGGAAGAACCCGTACTAGACTCCCATCCTCCGTAAGTAACAGGTGCTGAATCTATGAAGTTAAATGGACAATAAGAAATTTCTTTATCAAGAATTATGTTTTTAAGCATAACAAAAATGAACAAGTTTTAGCATAATTAATATTAACGACTTGTATAGTATTGAGTTAAAATTACGTCTAAAATAGTAACTTCATCATATTAACGTAAGTAAGTACATAATATAACTTTATCTAATTCTTTAGGATGTATTGCCCATGAATAATACAAACACATGACAGAAATAAATTACGTAGAGTTCTCATGGCAATCTAACATAATTAGGCACAATTTCATAAACAGAAGAATAAATGATGTTATCAACATTTTTCTTACGCAAATATTACTATCTATTATTATCATTCCTTTGTAAATTAATCGGAGACGGTAAACAGTGCGAAATGTCCATTCACGAAATCTTTTGAATCGTTTTTTTTTTATTCGGTATCATATAACAATACAGAGACAAACGCACTAATTAACTTTGATGATAATCGATTTTCTTTTACAAATGAAAAATAGTCTATTCGGGTATGTGCACAAAAGGTATCGGTATCTCTTCATTTTGCATGGTAGTAGGTAATATCGTCGTATATAATCAGTATTTAGTTGCCAGTATGCGCGGCTCCGAATATTATGTAATATTTTTTAAGCAAAGTGTGTATTATTAAATCTTAGACAAAATGGTTCAAGTATTAAAGAAGAATTTGTTTGCTTTTATTCTTGTTATTATTGTTGTGTATATTCCCGTATTTTACTGGAAACTTACGACATGCAATACCATCAAGGTCAGTCTCAACTCAAAGAGTGAAGAACGTGTATATTTACATTTTAACCATACGAATGACCGAACTGAGGGAATTATAAACATCGGCGTGTTGATACCATCTACTTCTCGTGGAATTAAGGTTTTCAATATTATGTCATCCGATCTGCTGACAGTGTCTCTGGTGTCTTTGAATAAAACGAAGGAAATTGGTTACAATTACACAGTCTATGTTGGAATCAACGTTGGGGATCGTTTACTAGCACACAGAAAACACATCGAACATTTATATAGGGATACAGTTATTGTGCCTGTGTATGGTCAAACATTCACAAAAGCAGTGAATACAATCGCTAAAAGAGCGGTAGATGATGGCATGGATTACTTAGTGAGGGTCAATGATGATACAAAATTTATAACTAAAACTTGGGCAAGCCTTGCCATTAAAGCTCTTCGAGATTACAAGCCAAGTAATATTGGTGTAGTAGGCCCAATATGTAAACAAGGTAAAACAACTATATTGACCACAGATTTTGTACACGTGACACACTTTAAGATGTTTGGATTCTACTACCCGCCACAACTCGACAACTGGTGGGTGGATGACTGGATCACCAGGGTGTATCAACCATCTCGGTCACGATGGGTTCAGTCCTGGCAAGTTAATCATACAATGCAGCATAAACAAAGATATCGTGTGAAAAAAAAGCAAAAGGAGAATTTAGAACAGTTGATTAACGTGTGTAATCAGCAAATTATATTCTACATGTATCAATTACAATTGAACACCTCATCTATGTTGATGTTCTAGATAGATTTACAGTTATTTAGTTGAGTTGGAGGATAGTGCTCAAAATCATTTCATTTATACGAGTAAGATTGGTGATCTTGAAACAATATTAACTAACGCGAGTGTTTGACAGATTAACACCAGAAAACCATTATAATAAGAACAAAATAACAATGGTGGTTTTGTTTCAATCATGGATGTTCATGGTGTTGGATTTGTATTACTTATTTAGACCTCACAATTCTCTTTTTAAGCTACATAAACTGCAAATTTGTGTTATTCAAATCATTATTAAACTTGAGTGTTAATCCAGAGATTGATATACAGTCAAGCCGATGATAGCGGCAACCTCCGAATAAAGGCCACCTTTTAAAAACCATCCTTGATTGATTATTTATAATAAACGACCTCTGAATAAAGGTCACCTGGCAATGAAGGCCATATTTTGTACTTCCCAAGAATGG
The DNA here is from genome assembly GCA_964023205.1 of Lutraria lutraria. Classification (NCBI taxonomy): domain Eukaryota; kingdom Metazoa; phylum Mollusca; class Bivalvia; order Venerida; family Mactridae; genus Lutraria; species Lutraria lutraria. The sequence goes on from OZ026838.1 coordinate 16,624,048, forward strand.
CCTTTGATCACAGGTTTAATTGTACATACATACTTTATGGTGACAGAAGCTACAAGTAACTAAGAGATACTTTAACCAGTATTAACTGACATTCATTAACGCTAATTGTAAGAAAATGGCTAAATAATATAGCACAACTATACCCAAAGATATTTTCAACACATGTGAAGACTTTGCCAAGTTTTGAAGTCAATGCACGCAAAACTAATATTTAAATCCCTCATAGAAGTTTTTCATTACCAAAACAAACGGAAGATAATAATACTTGTATTAAATATCAAATCAACAACATCAGAATTAGAGGATTCGACCTTTGCTATCTTTAAGATACACTTTAAGGTTTACTATAAATGACAATCATCTGATATTATAATTAATAAGTCGGCATTCCCTTAGAAAATTTAAATAACATAATGATCAGTTGTCTGAAGTTCAAGTGATAATAGTATATATAACTATTTGTTTAGAAATGTTAATAATCGTGATTTTAATAAACGTGATTTTAGTAAACGTGATTTTAGTATGCGTGATTTTGATAAGCGTGGTTATATATATTATAGCGTGGTTTTATTAAAGGATAGTGTGTATATCATCTCAGTATGTGCATAGGCATGTATCTGGCAACCGTGTGTTATTGACATACAAACTTCAGTTAAGTATTGTTAACTTCAATAATTGTATATATTATATCATTAAAAGACACCATAAATATGGCCGTTATAGCTAGGGTCCTAAATAGCATTCATTTATTGAAAATGTCCTTATCAGGGAGAAGTTGTGTCTGAGCCAAGTTGACATTTTTTGGCGTATTTCTATAAGTATTTGTTGACGAATGCATTAAGGTTTTACGGTTTAACTAGGATATTTTGTAATACTTTTTTTTATTTATCTCAAAGCAAATATAAAGCTGTGCCGCTTATTGATAAGTGTATCAACCAGGTAGCTATATGATCAAACAAATTCTATCATCAATCAAAATGTCCAGTATCTGCTTACATGTAAGTCGGACGAATATTTGACAAGTATTTTGAATACGATCTTAAATCATTTTTGCTGTTGTTGTTTTTTTTTTTTTGTTTTTTTTTTGTTTTTTTTATTTATTTGAGTTTTATGCCCCTTTTCAACAGCCAGAGTCATAAAAAAAATATGAGGTGGACAGTTCACCTAACCATCGTTTCTGGGAAGAACCAATACTAGACTCCCATCTCCGTAAGCAACTGCTTACTTTCTCACATAAAGAGACATGGTCGGTAGCGGGGCTCGAACCCACGACCCTCTATCAGTCAGAGGTTACAGTGATTTGAAATCAGCGACCACTCGACCATGGAAGCGGCTCAAATGATTTTGTATGTCATATGAGCCAAGTTAAAGTTGATGACATATTCATCAAAACTAATGACAGAACAGATGGCAAAGAAAGTTATAAAATTCCAGACATGGTTAGATGCAAGTGAAATGCAAAGTTAATCTATTGTATGAAATATTATAAAAGAATTTCTGCGGAAGCAGCGACAGGTCTATAATTCTTTGTATACTTAAATTCCTATTTCCCAGAAATTTGGTCACTATTGAAGAATTTGTTCTTAAAATTGCATAAATTGTGGTCCTAGAAGAGTTAAAAACTTTCATAATACTGGAATGTAATTCAGGTTATATATGTCAAAATAAACTCGCATTCACGGACACATGTTTGCGGTTACCCGCTGGCATAAAATCAAAAATAGTATAGTACAAATGTCATTTTACATAAACAAAACATTAACTTTAAATTAAACACGCTGGAATACAGTAAAGCACAGTTATATTGATCACGGATACAGTGAAGTTATTTTTTCCAAGGACAGTTCATTACATATTCAACAGTAATGAATATAGTTAAATATGCAATGAAACCTCTCTAAAGCAGTAAAACTTTCGGAGTAGCAAAATTATGTTGTTGTTGAGAGGTTGTTGCTCTGGGGAGGTTAAATTAATAGTTAAATCGTTCAGTTGAAAAAAATAATGCTGTTGTTGAAGTGAGGTTGTTGCTCAAGAGAGGATCGCTTTGGAGATGTTGTACTGTAGATACTATGAACTTCTTATTTAGGTACTCGTGGATAGCAGAGATACGTCGCAATGAATATATCAGTTAACGTGTTTGCCCGGATGAAAATAAGTCTTCAGGCGTAATCTTTTAATATTAACGTATGTCTACTATATCCAAGGTACTAGTAATCGTATGAAGAAACGAGGGCAAATAATATCATGTTATCATGATAGCTGCGTTGTTCAAAGACATAAGTGAATTTCTTTCCGATACCACCCGACACGGTGCACATTATTTTGTTATAAGAATCGACACATGCATTGCGTGATTTATTTATTGCGCAGTCAAATTCTGTCCATAGATATAATATGGAAGCGTATTGGATCATGCTTGAGTCCGTGCTGTCACATTTAACGATTGTTTTTTTATAAGAACAAATATCGTTTAAGAATCGTGACCGTTCATGATTAAACACTGGTAGTTTTACTATTATAATTAAACTTGTGTCATCGGGCACCTGTAAAATGAGGGTCATCATGGGATTTATTTATTGACCGAACAACCCGTGTTGTCCTCTGATAAATGGCCAAAATATAAATAATAAATAAATTTAATATATAAATAAATTTATTTTCTCCTTTTAATGGCTTTTGTTCCCATGTTCATAATGTGCATTACAAAATCCCTACAATAGCCACCAATAGGAAGGATACAAATGAATGTTGAAAGGAGGTGGCTGTTGTTCGGAGGTGACCATTCATGTAGGTTTTCACTGTACTTGAAATTCAGTACATGTAACGTTATATCTATCATCTATTACGTTATTTGATATATCTAGAATAGTGTTTTTAAGTTTCGGTACAGACTGAATAACTAATACATCTTTCTTATAACATTTTTATCATTTTTATAAATAACCATTCGTATTATCGTTCCTTTTAGTTCTGAAATGTTGTGTGACCAAGTCTAATAATGATAGTATAAATGATTCATTCTTAGTGAAGGATACAAGTGCCTGATTTCTGTCATTTATAAGTAATCGCCTTAACTATCAATCGTAATCGTATGATAGGAAAACATCCTATTATAGTTTCGTGTTCTAACTCATGATACATTGATTTTCTAATAAAAGTGTATCAACTTGTAGTATATCTACTACACAGTTACATGTCATAATCATATAACGTCTGGTCATGTTTCATAACATCTTACATGATCAGGTCGCTATTCCCCTTCCTGACTACCTCAAACCTTTTTACTAAGCCACCGGGACTTCACACTCCCACACATTCCGGCATATTCAAACCAGTAAAGACTACCATAAGTTTTCCTTCTTTTCCAGAACCATCATCCATTGGAATACCTTGTCCCAAGATATTGTCAACTTGTCTGGGCCACAGTTCAGTCAGGCTGTAAGCCGGATTGAACATGTCTGACATTAAACACATCCGCCCTGTTTGTATCTGCGTTTAATATGTTCTTTCTTTTATCTGATTTAATTACTCCTTCTTAATAGTTGATGCCCAAAGTCTAAGCCCCCAGCTGGGGTTTGATTAAATGGAAGATAGAGATAGATAGAAACATGGTTATGAAGATGGTGTTGAACCGTGTGATAATAGTGGTGCAGGTGATTATGTAGATGTTGCTATGGATGATGATGTATCTAATGATATAGATGATGTCGTATATTAGTATGTAGATGATGGTGTAAATTATGTTGTCCCTGTATATAGTGATGTAGATGATGATGTAGTTGATACTGTACGTGATGCAGTATATGATCATATATATAGTGATGCAAGTGATGCCGTAGATGGTTTTATATGTGATGCAGTATATGATCATATAGATAGTGATGTAGATGTTGTTGATTTACAATTTTCGTGGTAATTGTTCATCAGTTGTTTTATAGTATTTAGTCCATGAGTTTGTTATAATTATACATCTATTTGGCGAATGTTCCATATTGATTCATGTCAGAACAAAAATTAAGATAATGATTGTACTTACCCACATGATAAAATTGAGGAAGACAAACATCTTCCCACAGCATCCTGTCTTTGCTTCCATATTTTAAATTTCCAATATTTGTTTGAATAATACGCAAATAAAACAACCGACGTTGTCACATAATGTATAAGACGACTTCCTGAAAAAATATCCTTCTTAACTTAACGAATGAGTTCAACTATTTATTTCCATATAACAGTTTGTCCGAGCGCGCATGCGCATTGTATCTTCGCATCGATAAGCGGATTTCAATAAATTACACTTTTCAACAAACAAATGTTTCTTATTGATTGTTTGCAGAAGTGGACAAATAACACGAGATGTCGTCTTAAGAATTACAAATCGTTCGTGAATTTACTTGTACAAATATTAATCATGAATTGTCACGTGTCCCAGGTTTAAACATCGCATCGCGGATTAGGATTTTATCTCCTCTGTTATTTATCACCCGAACAATATACATAACATCAACATTGGTATGATGAAACTGTGAATAGATACTTAACATTGGTATGTTCGTAATAGTGCTTTATTGAAAATAAGTGTTTGAGCTACATAGATGTTAAATACAATTTGAAGTTTAGAATATTCTGCAGATACTGTATACTTAACATCTGACTAAATTAAATTAAAATGTTTGATAGATTCAAATGCATGTAGCTATACAAATCATTACGTTTTTCAATACGTCTAGTTCACTGATGTGTTTTATTAGCCCATATGGCCGCGGTCGTGATCCAGTGGATAGTGAACTAAATGCATGTGTAACCCGGATATCCGGGTTCGATTCCCGGTTGCGACTGGACATACCCTTCCATGAAAATTCGACAATAATGACGATTTTCCTCCACACGTGGAGAAGTTACCGATTCCTTGTAGAAAGGTAAGTAAGACTAAGTACTGGTCAGAATATCGTCCAGGAAAACTAGTTAGGTGAATCGGTCGCCGTATATAACTGAAAAATTGTTGGAAAACGATGTTAAACCAACAAAAAAGGAACAATCATTAGCCCACAATTAATAAGTTACCTTCGTGTCAAAAATACACTTTTGTTAGCCAACATGTCACTAAAGGACACGTGAGGGTTTGAAAAAACAACTTATTTTTAAAGAAATGACCATGTGATCAGATCAAATTTTTGCTGCCCACGCGTTACCTAAACACATGTACGTACTAGTATATAGTACCAAATCGTGAATATTTGTAGTCAACATTACACGTATATTAGAACGTAAGGTTCAAAAGAAGAGATACTATTTTATTACTACATCAATAATAGAACAGTCTCATTTCTTAACACAGACCATATTTGTTCATTTGCTAGATAAAAATCATTCAATATCCGTGGGTAAATATTTCAATTTATTTACAGAAACACTTCAACCAATGATATTAAGGTCTAGATATCTTTCCGTTACACCAACAATCTGTTGGGCTTCAAAGGTTTAACTGGTTCCCGTTCCATGTTTCTGTGCACCAAAGGCTTTAAACTGATACACCAATGGGAACCAGCTTATTTAAAGATATCACGCAGCAATCAGTAAATACCAAGGTATGGTATTTTCTTGACAGAAAGTTCCTTGTTTTCATCTATCTGGTTGTGTTTATTTTACGATAACATCTAAGGAACATGCTAGTGTTGTAGTATGCTATCGTTATTTGTCTTTGATAAGACGTTGTTAATCAGAATGAAGGGTTTTCAAATCTCACACAGATAGTTTATTTGGCTTAAGAAATCTGTTTACGTAATATCCATATATTGGCCGAAACAAATAATGTATTGATTCTTCCAACTTTATTCTTGCATATTTGGTAAGAAATAAAATTAAATAAAATAAATAATTATTATAATCATATTTTTTATCAAAAATGCAGCCATGAAGTTGAGAACATATATATTCACATATAGTACCAATTTATATACATTTTAAGTGAGGTTTTAAAGAAATATTTCCAATGTTATCTCAATCACGTAAAATCAGATGCAAAATATCTCACTACAGCATTATTGAAAAGCATGGAATGGTAGTATCAAAAATTTGTTGTAAAAAAATATACAAATTATAAATAGTTGTAAGGTATTACCAACTGTAGGTTGCTAGAGTTTTTACCAACAAAAGGTCCATATAACACTACATGTTATAAGATTATATGTATTACCAAATATAAGGAAAGACATAGATATTACCAAATATAAGGACATAAATATTACCAAATTTAGGGAAATAAATAATACCAAATATAAGGACATACATACATGTATTGCCAAATATAAGGACATATATATTACAAAATATAAGTACATATATATTACCAAATTTAGGGACATAAATATTACTAAATATAATGACATGGATATTACCAATTATTGGAACATACATATCCCCAAATATAAGTACATATATATTACCAAATTTATGGACGTAAATATTACCAAATATAAGGACATATATATTACCAATTATTGGTACATTCATATCCCCAAATATAAGATCATAGATGTAACCAGACATAGGGGCAAAATTTCGTTCATTTATTTTTTGCCGTAATGGCAATTAAAGATTCAAGATTCAAGTTTCTTTATTTGTAACTAAATATATATAGAATAATATCATAATAACACCATAATACTAATAAAATGAAATACCGTCCTTTTACTTATAAACGTATTCTGTAAACTAACCAAGTTCATTTTTACAAGTCTCTTCCCCAGGCTTGTAATCCTGGTTAGGACAATGTACTTTGACAAGCACAATCAATACATCATGGAATAAGTTCTGACAGAGAGCAGTTATTTTGCCATTAGATATTTTTATGCTCAGTCTGGTATTCCAAATGGTATTGTATTGTGTTTTAGACACAGTCTAATGAAATTCGTCGATTATGATTACGCTTATGCTATGTAATCAAACCTATACTAGTGGCCTCCTCCGAATAGATACCACCCTGTGAACAAAAGCCATTCTTTTACATCAAAATGAACCCGGAATATAGGTCACTTGTCAATAAAGACTACATTATAAAAAGGAATCAAGGGGAATAATCTCTATCGAAAATATGAATGATGATAACTTATAGTTACCTCCCTTGAATATTTCTAATTGATGCATATATAAATGTCATACAAAATGCTCAGAAGTGAGTTGAAAAGGAGGGATGTCTTTATTATGTTCCTAATGAATCTTCAAATATAATTATATGTTAATTTCATAGAAATTCTATAAAGAAATAATAATCCATGGATTTATATGTTCTCTTAAGTATTATATACATTTGACATACATGTTTTCGTTTTAGTCTAATATCTTCTAAGTCTAATACATGTTATATTTTATACTTGCTTTTTAATGATTACTAAATTACCAGTCCATAAGGAGCCAGCCACATCTTCATACCAGTATATGGAGAATAGTCGATATTTTGTCACAACTTTCATAGAAACATTTGTCTTGTCGTGGTCTGGATTTCAACACGAATCCCCGGGCTACAAGTTAATCCCACTAACCACTGGACCCCGGCCGCGGCCTAGCTGTTCTTAAAAGCATTCTTGATAGGATTTACAATAAGGCAATATGGATACGTGAACGCAAAACAATTAAAAAATATTAAAACAAAGTTCAATATTCTTATATTTATTGAAAGGAGAGATAACCATAACCCGGCAGTTTGTAGTGTTGGTGAACATGTATTTGGTTGTCTGTCACGCGAACGAGACTAGTGTTATATGCACAGTCGTCACATGCACTTTGTTCCGGACTATAGTACTGTGGAATCATTAACATTCGTTTGGGATTTAATTTGGTGGATTTCGTGGGTCGGCTGATCAAGGAAATCAAATCCACGCGAATTTAAATGCAGAGATAAGGCTTTCTTTTCAAAATTCAAAATCCACGAATTTGTGTCCCCACGAAATAGCCATTTTCGTAAAAATCAAGAAAATTGAGCCCAACGAAAATAAATGAAAATACAGTATCACTGAAGGTAAATAATACATTAATGATGAGTCAAGATAGTCACATTATTATATATTTATTACGCGAGGTAGTCCTACAATGCATGCTATATAGTATACATTTAAAATGCATGTGTTTCACGTCTATAACAATTATTTCTGCTCCTCGCTACAATGATCGGTCGCCCGGCCTCTCTTGTCGCATGACCGATGCTCGAATCTCCACACCGACCACAATTGCTACTTTATGAAATGTAAACAAATCTGATAGACAAAACCCTTGTACTATGCCTGACAAGAGACACATGTGATATCTCAGCGCGATTCATTGGTAGAGTATAACACCTGAAAACCGGTCTCCCTGAAAACCGGAATTCTCTGAATATCGGACAACATTTCAAGTCCCATTTTTCCCTCTTCTATAATCAATGCAAAAAGTTCTCGGAACACCGGAAACTCAAAATTCCGGATACAAGTTGGTTCGAATGAACAAAAAAATGGTGGAACATCCTAATACCTTACTAAAGAAAATATGTCACTAAGACTACATTTGGTGTCATATTGACATAATCCGTAAGACATCTGACTGAATCATACTTATTCGTATCAATCCAGCACGATTAGAACTTGCAGTACATTATTATAGGAAGGTACAGGGATTACTCGTAATATTATTTTCTTTGACCCAGGGGGGTAAAATAAGCAGGAAATGATCCGGGCATTGGTTAAGTCAAGGAAATGAATCCTATAAGACAGATATGGTCTCAGAGAGCATGTGCTATCATACGATGAGTCCATAATTGATCTCTATACAGAAGTCCGTGGTGGCTTAATACTTAATATTGATGTTGTCAGTTTAAGGCGACCCGCTCCTGGTGCTAGGCATTTCTAATTAGTCCTCTCTGTACATCACATGACTGATTGTCAAGGTTGAGGAATCGAGAGACGAGACAGTTAAGACAGCTTTTCTATAGATACGGTCGTTTGATGGAATACAATTATATGACACTCCTTGGCGGTTTGGCGGAATATATATAAACCATAATGGCGTGGTTTCATGGAAATATCATAACAAAGATGGCTCCTCAAATTCATCCAAATACTGCACTTTCATTTATTTTCGTTGGGCTCAATTTTCGTGGTTTTTACTAATATGGCTATTTCGTGGGGCCATAAATTCGCGGATTTTGATTTTTGAAAAAAGCCTTATATCTGCATTTAAATTCCTGGGGATTTGATTTCGTTGTTGATCCGACCCACTAAATGCACGAAATTAAATCCCCAACGAAAATAAATGATTCCACAGTACATGAATGTTAGGCTTACTTTAACAACTTGCAATAGGAAAATACATTAATCACCAAAATTTAACAATTCTTTACAATTGTATTATAACCAATGTATGACATTGACTACAAACTAACGACGTATTATTTCATATTAGCTAGCATATGAACCGCCTCCGTGGTTAAGGTCTTAAAATCACTGTAACCTCTCACTGATAGAGGGTCGTAGGTTCGAACCCCGCTATCGATCATGTCTCTTTATGTGAGAAAGTAAGCAGTGGCTTACGGAGGATGGGAGTCTAGTACTAGTTCTTCCCAGGAACGATGCCTAGGTGAACTGTCCGCCTCATATGACTCCGACTGTTGAAAAGGGGCGTAAGACTCAAATACACAAACAAACAGCCAGCATATAAGTTTGTGTTCTAAGCGGCGCCATGGTCATTTGTTTCTGAATCCTGATTTCAGAAATGACAAAAGAGCTAGAGATAAGAAGAGGAAAATACAAATACATATACATTGTAGATGAAACACATGTTTGGGCTTTTTGCTTTTGTGCACTAGGAAAGCAACACATTATAAAACAAGGTTACTCTTATCACAAAAAGACTTCTCAAAATGTTTAAAGGTGTGTTTTGGCTTTATTGACAGTTCAGCTGTCCATAGCCGTCACTCGCTCGGCGGGCAAGACTTTTGGTGCGGACCAAAGTACGTTTTTCTACATCCGCCATGCCATGGTTCCCGTTTCAGGTTGCGGTCAATGTAAGTTCAGTTTCCACGAGTGCTTTCAGCACTTTGGTTTTGTTTATGGTTTATTTGTAGATAAAAAGATATGGCTGCGCTTATTTGTTGTCCAATGTTATATATTGAAGTCGCTTAATTAGTTTCTTCTTCTGTCAAATACCATATGATCGATACGCTGGGCTATAGTTAATAGTACACGTGTATTCTTGTTATTTTGACCTTAATCTCTCTCCAGGGCCACCTTAAGGACAGTTAATACCCAATAGTCATTTTATTACAGCAAGTAGCTCAGACGTAACCAATAAATATCGTTTGACTATCGATGTATAGATGCGTATTATAATTAAGCGAAATACCATCTAATAAAATATATGCGGTTAAAATCGCCTTTGAACTTTCGTGGCGATAACATGCGGTTTAAATACATAGGGATACTTTTTAAACACTTGTAGTATCTGAAATTCAAAAGAATCGACTCTATCCAATTTACTCATAAATAAATATTTGATTTTAGCTTCTGAATAATGTGGAATTCACAATGTAGAGGCTGTCGTCTGTATCCACGCTAATCAATATCATCCCGTGTGATGTTCCATGCTGGTGTAAGACCGATATTTGAACTAAAACGCACCATATAAAAAGTTAATATTATTTATGACAGGCGTTTCATGTTCCGGCGGATATTAGTTCATAAATAATGCACACGCTTGAACAGAAGGGTCGCCAGTAGGTGGAAATAACGATGGAAGAAATAAATAATGGCTTCTATGGGTATCGTTTTTTTATTGGGCGCTAAAGTTTGTTTCACGAAAGAGAGAGTTTTTATGCGGCTTATTACACAAACATGGCAACATGAAATAACTCTATCTTTTAAATATTGTATCTTTACAATACAAAAATGGTGTGGGGTTTTTTTTCGTCCTAACTTCTACCTCATGAAATAATGCTAATAGTTGGTATGGTCTTCAGTCAACTTCTTAAATTGAGGATCTCAAAGGAAATCAATCTCAGGCCATTTATTGGTAAAAAAACCCGTAATCATTAATTTGTGTTATGTATTCGCGCTATGTTAAAGAAACATATAGATCTAACTAAGTTTAACATAATATTTAACAAAACATACACAATTTTGGTATACTATTAAGACCAAAAAAGGCGTTTGACATAAAACAATCCTACATGATTTTAAAGAATGGTCGCGAAAATGTGTGGCATTCACGTTAGACTGTTTACCATGACAAATAATTCAAAAAGGCATCGATGTTACTTTTGACATTTAGGAAATGAGAGGTCTTGGGTAAGCAATAAAAAATAATATCAATAATCACGAAACTGCCTAAAACATGTAAATAAATGACTATTTATATTCAGTGTTGAATATGATAACGGACCTATGTCGGGCCGATATCATAATTTCATAGCTGGGTTTGTACAACATCGGGCCGACATCGGGCCAATATTCTCAATCAGGTTGAACACAATAAGTAATATCCAAATTATCTTAACGGTATTAGAATTATGGCTTTATTGAAATATAATTCCCTATGAATAGCTTATACCCAGAAAAATACATGGGGGCATTATGTAAATATCGGGGCGATATCGATCCTACGTCGGCAAACCTCTTCTCCTGACTCTGTCTCTGCTACTTCTTCTGCTTCTTCTGACCCAGCCGCTACCACTACTATGGTGTTGAGTGAAGACTTAAAGAGACACAATAAATATGACTTGGGCTGCAGAAATCTATTATTCATGTATTGTGTTCACGAAATATCCGTGAACCATCGTATCATACATTCGGATATGAAGGCACGTGAATCCCATATTTTCCGTATGTTTAATGTAGGATTTAAACCCGCAACCTCTCGGACAAAAGTCTCATGAACTACGGAGGCCGGTTCGATTGAACTCCCCATAGAAGAGAATACGCCGGATAGAAGAGCTTAGAAGAGAAACCCAATCGAACGCAATCGCAGCCGAAATGTTTGCGTTTAACTAAAACTTACCACTAAACCAATATTCTTTAAACCATGTGCATAAACTAATGCGCACTCTGACATTGTACTCACTGCTGTTTGGTCATGTGATCAATATCTCTTCCACATCTTCCTACCTTCGGGCGGAATAGATAAAAGAGCTTCTGAAATTAGAAGACGACCAATCGAACAGTTCGGAGAGCTCTGCCTCTTCCGGCAGCTCTTTCGTTTGACCAACCGAACCGGCCTCGGGTTCAGCTAAGCAGACCTTTTTTGTTCATGCATTGTATTTTAACCAGCAAAATCAATAAAAAAATATTACACTAATATTGTAATCAAACAAAATATTATGTTTACACTGAAGTACAAAACAACGATACATAAAATCATTATTTTAAGAAAACATTTGCTTTTCTGTCCTTTATGGCAATTTTAATCGCTCAGCAATTCATCAGAAATGACTTATTAACAGATTTGTTTTTTGCATAATTACCTTTAAAGAAACTTAAACCTCAAGCTGCGCAGACTTATTATTTATTGTGAGAATTATATATTAGAACGAGGAATGGCGTAATTTCATGGGGACATTCATCTTGAAGAGGAAATGGTGCAATTATTTATTCATTTAAACCACTGTGCAAAGGGATGGACTGGCTAGGTACCGCTAAGTGTTATACGTTCATGAGATTGGGTTACAGGAGGAGTGGAGAGTTATTGATACGTTATTTAAACAAACAACTTCAATCTCTATACAGAGTTGTCGTTCGTTATCCCTCACTTACTTCTCTGTCAACGTCTTAGCAGCTCTTAAAATATTTATGACAAACAAAAACAAACCAGTAAATGGTAAAAGTTCTTCAAGCAAGTGAAAACACTGCTTTCGTGCGATATATTCGAGACTAAAGATGCCATAAATTGAAAAAAAACAATCGAAAAAAGTTATCGAGCGCACGTTTTCTTGACGGGAAATGTACTTTTATGCGGTAATTACTAATTAAGATCCAAAGTTTAGCGTAGTCGTGACAAATTATGTCAATAAATGCACAGTAATAGAAAGAGCATAGGCATGCATTTGAATATAAGATGGGACTTACAGAAGCCTCGGTTAAACACTTTAAAACAAATTTTAAGACTTTGACAAACTGAGATGTGTGTGAATGATAAGTAACGACATCCAAGGATAAATATTAAAACAGCCTGTGTGCCTGCATGACCACAACAATACTCGCGCTGACCAATGTATAATTAATAAGCGTTTCGCCTAATTTTGTAGCTGTACCTATTGAAGTGTTGTTGTAAGACGTTAAAATATTGCCTTTAACATTATGGCTCTGTCACCAACCTTTTACAGCTGGCAAAGAAACCACGAAAAAAACAATCAATATACAGGTATCAAAAGCGTTCCTTCACTTACAAGGGGTAACAATACTTGCGAATTTCAGCGTTACTTACTTAGCTGGCCACAGAAAGAAGACATTAGGCTTATGTTTCTATTGTGGTCTGCTACCTGGTTTTCATACGCTCGTTCAAAATTGTCATTATTTTGGTTTATAACTTTTTGATAAACAATTAACTGATTGCACAGTAGCTGTCAAGAATTTTACAAAATTGTCATCAAAATGTATGAATAATTTACATATGTTGTCACTAGCAATAATGAAATTTATTCTACTGTTTTATCTCAAGCAAAACATTGTGAATACCACATGCAAACAAGTATACATTACACAAACACATTTCGGTTACAGATGCTATCTTTGTTAACATTTATTTTACATCGATTATAGAATAAGTTCTTATAACTTATATCAACTACTCTCGATGACTGCTTCCTGGATTCTGACCAGTACTCGCACCGAAAGAATGGATTGTGAAGGTTCCGGTCAAATTCCGCCACTGACGGGATTTGAACCCGCAACCTCCGGGTTAGGAGTCTGACGCTCTATCTATACACCACTGTTCCTCCGAATGTTTGTTGATGTGGAATGCTACTCCATTTTATAAACGGTTGCATTGTTTGACGAATAATTGCATAATTGTTTAGGTACATCGTTGTGTCAAACATTTCTTAGTTAGATTACCCAATACTTATTGACGAATGTCTATTTTTAGGGTACGATTTATTAATTAAATGTAATTTGATAAAGAATATCATTAATACTATTAACAGTAATGAAGTACTGTATTTTCATTTATTTTTGTTGGGCTCAATTTTCGTGGGTTTTTACTAAAATGACTATTTCGTGGGGACATAAATTCGCGGATTTTGATTTTTGAAAACATTTTGTACATTAAGTTGTTGTAAGACGAACCATTGTCCTTTTTTCTTGATTGCGTACTATGATAAGAAATATTCTCTCTAACTTCTATAATATTTGTTCAGTATTTAAAATATCCATGTGACATGAAAGATAACACAATTATGATATTAATCCAAATGAAAAATATTAATTCGGAAGGTCTTATACTGTGAAACCGGTAAACAAAGGCCACCCTTGGGAAAGACATATTATGGTCTTTATTGACAGATAGCTTTTATTTTTGGTTCATTTCGAGTAAAATAACAAATGATGGTTTTAAAAAGAATGACCTTTATTAACAGTGTGGCCTTTATTCGGAGATTTAAATGTATTTGCAAATATTTAAGACTAACGTAGGTTTTATTCTGGACAAAATACGTGTAACACGTTTTTATCTAGATTTTTTCAGATCGATAACCCGTTTGATAACCGACTAAATGTCAGCGCCTGTGTCATTTAATTTACAATGTGCTATCATTTGTCTATTAACTTTTAATTAATTTATTCGTTGAATAATTTGAATGTTGTCCAGGTTCGCCCGAGACACACACGTTGAACACAAGACTTTTACTTGTAGGAATATCTTACAAACTCTATACTGTCTATACATCCTCTTCAAAGTCAAACCTGTGAACAGAGGCCATCCTTGGAAAAGAAAAAAATACTAAAAGGTGGTCTTTATTCGGAGATCACTGAGTTTGTTCTAAACAATCAATGACGGTTTGACAAGGTGACCTTTATTGGTAGGTGGTTGCTAACGCAGATTTGACTTTAAATTGTAAATATATAGTCAAAATTTGTATAATCTTAATGTAAGCATTTATGTCGTCTCATTAAACGCGCTTATAAGACCCCGTAAATATGTGTGTATTGTGTATAGACGCAGTGCATGTGTACTCGTATTCATTCGTGTAAACACATACGAACAGCAACACCACGGCCATTTAATTTATTTAAACAACCACTAGTCATGGCAATCTCGACAGAAGGGACAATCAGAATGTTCATTTAGATATGATTTATCGATCATCAGAAACAGAACTCAACTTTATGTTTCATACTTGGATCGACCCTCCCACTCATTTCTGGTATACAATAATAGATTTTGATATCAAAATTGCGCCTCTCCTTCGAAAAAATAACAACATTGTAAACGAAAAGAGATTATATATTAATGATAATGTTGTATATACATGTATGTACAAAATCATATTTTTTAAAAGATAACAAGATACACACTATCAAATTAAAACGTTCTAAATGAAGTAAGGCAAATATAGATTTGAGCTGTGTTGATCTTGTATCCAATTACATACTGATAGCAGTCATTCCGTTCCAAATATTGCAAATCTAACACCGCAGTGAAATTTTATCATTTGCGTTCAATTATTCTTTATTCAGCTAGACAGTATTGCAAACATTATCTCTGGTGTATTATGAGGTGCGTCAAAATCTCACAAATATTGAGTTATATCATTATTGCGTAGAATCAATTGATGGTGCATGTCACGTGATAAACGTATGCAGACTGTGCTAAAATTGAAATATGATGAAAATCAGTTTTTGTAGAAATGCTACGGCACGTCAGATATAATTGAAACATTGGACATGGCATATTCATGTACATAACACGTGCAAATATACCGCGATAGTAACATGCTTGATTTAAATTAAGATGAAATTAAAATATTACCAGGACAGATTGATTGTATATTTGGTAGGTTAGCACGTTTGTTTTTCTATATCATTTGAATATTGTCTTATTATGAGTGCAGCTGCAAATTCAATGGTGTTTCAGTAATATGTGATAGGCCAACCATGACTCTTTCCATAGCTCTTGATTCAATCCCTTTGAAAAAGGTGCAAAGTGTATCATTATGAAATAGCACAACATCGTGGCCAATGAGGTTAAATATCGCGAGCAGATGACTCGACAATACTAGTGTATGGCTTACACAAAAGACCAACTAGCTATTACATTGTTTAGCATTATATAAGTTGTATGTAACAACGCTTTGGTTTCTGTTTAAAGAGCAATATGATGTCATTCAAAGTCCATGTGGCGGAGAAAGATATCGTCATGAGCTTTATCTGTGTATACTGAGCAGATTAGAAAAAAAAACACTTGATGTATGCATCGAATTATAAGCCGAAGATATGAAATGCACGTAACAGGTGATAAATTCATTTCTTTGAATAAAACAGTCTACACATACAATGATCATATCGTTCTAAACCGTTGACACAAAACACATTTAGATGATTAAGGCCAGAACGATAACAGTGTTTATGATATTTTGATGGAAATAAATTGGATATTAGGTTGGTAAAAAACTATACATTTCAAACTTTTTTCTAAGCATATATTTGGTACTTTCGACGATTTGTACCCAAATCTGTTCTTACTTTTTGCAAGTTGAAACTTTAGGTGCTAAAATATATGATTGGTCGGGTATCCACGCACACGCCTATTTTTCCCGACTTTAAAATAATCTATGCGTGTAATAACTTTTTTTCTGACAGATATGTTTCCATTTGCGTCTCTTGATAAATTATGCATGCGTAAACATGTCATCGAAACCAAATACATCCAATTATCGTATATTTATTATGTTCGTGTGTTTGATGATTGAATTAATGTCCACTGGATTAAATATAATTATATCGTATTTCCAAACCAGCGGTTATTACTTTAACATATGTCGGTCTGACATATGAGAAACTGTGTTTATAACCTTGTTGACTCTTAATTCATATCATTTTATCCCTTTTCACTATTTGCACAAAGAATTCAGAGATCAAAAAGGTTATATACTCTCATATTTACATATCCAACAGTAAGACCAAAGAGAACTACATGTTTGTGACTTCGATAACAATAGCTCAAATGAGATGTTTCTTGAAATACCATAGTCCAATCACCTATCCAGTTATTTCAGCTTCGATGACAGGACCATTTGTTTTTTAAAACAATATTCAGTGCAACCTCTATAAAGCAACACCCTTTGGGAGAAACAAAGTTATGCTGTTGTTGAGAGGTTTTTGCTCTAGAGAGGTTAGATTAGATAGTTGAATCGTGCACTGGGGAAAATTATGTTGTTGTTGTTGAAGAGAGAGAGAGCTTTTGCTCAAGAGAGGACCACTTTTTAGAGGTTGCACTGTAATTCACTTTCTTTCTTACACAATCACTGAATAGACACAGATTTCAGTCCATACAGCTGTCTAACAATGTTATGACGATCGGCAACTTCAAGGCACCGTCACGGAATTCCTCCAGCGTGATCGTACCATCTTTGTCAGAATCAAGTTCAAGGAATAGGCGATCAGCAAGTTCCGCTACACGATCATATGTCTCGTATTTATTGAGCTTTACTGTGTTTGACTGGCTACTCCTGGACGGGTCAATGTGATGATGTAGATGTTTTTCAAGTTGGTCTAAGACACTATCACTCGTAATGTTACTCACAGACTGAAAAATAAAGGAAAGGATTTAAGCATTTACGTACTATGAATAAATGGAACTAAACCTTACAAGGTGTTTTTCATGATGTGGATTGATGTTTGCTTGTTT
This sequence comes from Lutraria lutraria, assembly GCA_964023205.1. NCBI lineage: Eukaryota > Metazoa > Mollusca > Bivalvia > Venerida > Mactridae > Lutraria > Lutraria lutraria. The sequence continues at coordinate 16,641,910 of OZ026838.1, forward strand.
ATGTTTTACACCCCTTTTCAGAGTCATATGAGACAGTTAACCTAACCATCGCTCCTAGGAAACAACATTACAAGACTCCCATCTAATGCAGAATGAAATCGGCCGCGGCACAAAACGTAGTAGAAATAACGCATATAAGAACGTTTGAGAGTAACAAACTTGCCAGAGTATTTTAATAAATATATTAGTGGACATAACTTTGCAGGAATAATCAACTAGACTTTCAGAAAACTGAGCAGTCAACATTTCAGAATCTACATGCTATTTTTCATTTAGTAACAACAAAATAAATAAAACACAGAGTGCATGCAAGCTTGATTTTAACCGCACTGGTAGTGAACTATATAGTTATCAATAGACCAATCTAGCGTCAGCATGTCCCGTAACGCATGTATTATACAAAACAAAACTTATGAACACCTACAGCATATTTTAATGATATGCACATGAGTTTCGATATGGTTTTTTTTCATCTGTTCCGCTTGGGCAGACCGGGACTAATGGCATGTAACTCAATACTTTAGAACATTTTGAAATATGTATGTTACAAACATTTGGTTAAATTGATACAATTTAATAGTCTTTTGAGCAGATACCAATGAATCGCATTTAATAAAGTTTTAGAAGTTTATTCAGACGCAATCATTTAAGTCATATGGCCCATGAGAATACATGGTATAATACCGTGAGGTAGAAGGAAAATACAATATATAACAAAAACTGAGAAGGTTTTACAATGATGCAGAAATTCAAATTACTGTAACCTCTCACTGATAGAGGGTCGTGGGTTCGAGCCCAGCTACCGACCATGTCATTTTATGTGAAAAAGGTAGGCAGTTGCTTACGGAGAATTGGGAATCTAGGACTGGTTCCAAAGAGGCATAAAACTGAAACAAACAAACTGTTTTCGCTTAATAGAATACTGTCTTACTCTTGGAAGTATCAAAGCAGATTTAATTGTCTAAAAACAATTCATGTTAGGAATGATAAAACAAAAGTAAACGAGTCAATTTTTTATGGACATTAACTCTACACGATAGGTAAATATTTGATGATCTGCCTAGATTAAGCAAAATCACAAGGGAGAAAACAATGTTCTTATCTATGCTTCCCTCAATAAATATTCCTAAATAGATCAATAGTATACAGTATTATATATTCATAGCTTCATGACCAACGTATTTATTTAGTAATAACAATAATTAGATTTCATTTAACTATGTTAGGCAACCTTTCTCCGAAACATACAAGGCTATCTAGTACATATATTGACCTTCACTCGCCTCCGTGGTCGAGTGGTTGGTTAAGGTCGTTGACTTCAAATCACTCTAACTTCCCACTGATAGAGAGGCATTGGTTCTAGTCCAGCTCCCAACCATCTCTCTTTATGTGAGAAAGTAGGTAGTCAGTTGCTTATATGGAGAATAGAAGTCTAGTACTGGTTCTTCCCAGGAATGATGGTTAGGTGAACTGTCCGTCTCATATGACTCTGACTGTTGAAAAGGGCCGTAAAACTCAAATAAAAGTTACGCAAAAATGTTAGTCCAGCACATGCCCCTCCCCCACGTCCCCGATCCAACAAGGCGTGTTTAATTTTAACTTCATACTTGACGATGAAATGCATCAATCATGAACGAATGATTTGATTTGACATTGTAGTGAACTTCTTAGTTTTTCTATCGAAATAAGCTCCTTTTTACAAAAATGGGTAGGGAATTTCTGAATCAATTATCTTATATGTGTTTCTTATCATATCAAATCCCTTTTTCTGTTGGAAAATAGTAGAACCGTGTTCATATATATATATGTTATGAATGATTATCGCTGAACTGAGTTCTGTTGGAGTGTTCAGTGTATAACTGCTATTCGATATTAGGTATTAGGATCGTAACAACCATTTTCTTTCTTCTTAAAGTGGGGCAGACAGATTTTGGAAATAATTAGAACTTTTATCGGTTTCTATGAATGAAAATGATTCACCGTGAGAATTTTCAAAACCGATGACATTCCTTTGAGTCATCTTTCTTTTAAATTTACATTAAAGTCTACGGGAGAAACTCATTTTTCTAAGACTAAGGAAAACGAACTTCATTTTTGTAAAATCCCTGTAAAAAGATGCAATAGCACAGTATCCATTTAATTTGACAAAGAAACATATAGGTCACAATGCAATAAAAAAAATAACATTTTCCAATTTTTCAACAAGGGCAACAACTCTCACGAAAAATGTCGTAAAATAAATGATAATATCCGAAGTAACTATCAAAGAATTTAATGATAGTTGGGCAATACTGCTTTTGTAATATTAATATTTTTGTGTGGCATGGAGCAGATACATCAGAAAGGTGCAATATTAGGGGTCTGCTACTTAACAAACACGTATCATAAAAGCTACATTATAACAAAAGAAATTTAGACTGTTGACCGAAAGGATTATAAAATATCAAATCCGAGACCATTGACCAAAAAAACATGAACACAAATAGCAATTACGTATGTTGTATTTTAAAAGGAAAATTACGCATCTTAAACAACAGTGTTAATGAGGTCCTACATATTTATAAACAATTAATTTGAAAGTAGGACAGACAAACAATTCGTGCCTCACGATGTTTAAGTTTATCGGCTGAATTATACTACTCAATATAATACTCAAATACTACTCTTTTTTATCTATTTTTTTTCTTCAGATGTAACGCCTTTTTCAACATTATTTCAGTCTTTCTTGGCGGGTAGTTATCCTAACCATATCCCTGGACTTCATTTAGACCTTAACCAGTAAAAACCACGCTCTATCCGCAGGCTACTGCCAAGCTACCCCACATAATTTAGAGGTAGAGGACAATTTAACATAGGAGGTAATATTTTCAGTCAAATATGTCACGGACAATCTGAGCCTCGCCCGGAGGTTCGCACTCACAACCTCTTGATCAGTAGACCAACGCTCTAACCACTGAGCTAACCGGGTGGGCTACTCAAACACTACTCAAACTAAAAAAAAAAGAACCAATTGACATATTATTTGTAGTGATCACTTCATGATTTTAATAGTGCAAAAAAGTGAAACATATTAATCATCATGATCCATTGAAGTACATATGTATATTAAATATATATATGTGTGTGTTCAGAATATTAAAACATTGAATAAGTGATCCTAATTAAATTTTGAAAAGTATATTTTAAGTTGAGAAGTTTATAGAGTTAACTCTAAAAGACACATCTTCATATCCATCGATTTTGTTGACTTTTTTATTCCATTTAAATTTTACGAGCAAGTCACGCTTTTAAGTACTTTGAACGTAAATAACACGTTACAGTGTATGTATAATTCATATCAAAACAAGTTTAAAATTGGATTGCTTGCTTCATCCCGACGTATTACGTCATGTTCGATTTAGATTATTTATTAACCTACGACAAACATAATATTTATTGAGTCCTGCAGAATAAGTACATTGTTTCAACATGTGAAAAGTATTCTAACTTTAACCATAGCGCAGCCAGGAAAAGTATTACCGTCTTGAACATCATATAACTGGCGTTAGTCCGTACATAATTATATGACGTCTGACGCTATACTATAAACGGACTATTTGCTTCAATTTAACCCCACGCGACTAAAAGAAATAGGAAATAGACAAAAGTATTCCTTTCTTGTCGAAATATCTACCCTGTTAAATAATGCATTGAATATACAAATTTAGTGCAAATATTGGTGAGCTGCGACTCATATTAAGCGTAATGGTACAGTAGTGACACCAACACACCCACGTACGTAATTCTATTTTGCACAAAGCACTTAACCATAAGTCAGCCACATGACGTAAAATCATGACCAGGAAATGGGCAGGAAATGCAAGTTTAACTTGGAATCAATTTACGAATTATGTAAATAAAAGAAAACATTCATATTTCAAACTCGTGTATCAGGTTTCATGAACGTGTAGTTGAATCAACATTTATCACTAATCGAATCATCGGATCATTTTTGGGGGGTGATTTCCTCAGAGATCTCCTTCCTTTGTCATCGTATTGTTTAAAAAAAAGTCCGTCGGCCAAATAGCAGCACAGAAAATAGTACCTTTTGTTACATGTATACGTATACATTGCAGACATTGTTGATTTCATAAAGTTAGAGATATATTTTAGTACGGATAGCTATCTACGCCACTTTTTAAGACTATAATTTAAGTCTAGATCAGCACACATGTGTTTTAATAATTGCATATAACTTGCAGTGATGATTGTTCTGCGTCTTATTTTCATAGCATAGTAAATAAAGTTAGCTGTAACCACTATATTGAAGACATAATGAGTGAATTTGTTTTAGGAAACCCATGATAAATTCTTAGAATACTTAGTTCGTATATCTCTGTAAAGAGGACAACAATTAAGCAGTAGATGATATTGAGTTTCCACTGTACAGCACTAGTAAGTTCATCATTTTTTTACCATTCAAGTAAGAGAATGACAGTGATTGATCGAGCATGTCCATAAGTCGTGCTTGGTATTGCTACGATTGTCTCAACAATTGTCGAACTACAAACAGTTCATAATGTCTTAGTTACTTCATTAACTCTTTATATACAATACATAATGTAGTTATTTTGGTAACATTAGTTATTGATTAAGGGACTGGGTTTACGAGGCTGTTCAGTTAATATGTATAAACTTAAGGTATATTAGGAATTTATATATAAGGATCCTAACTCCTAGAAGTAAAATCTCAAAATGAGTTCAACAGATTTTGTAAAGGTTTATAATCTTTATAGGTTTCCATGATAAAAAAAATATTTACCATGAATTTTTTTAAAAACAATGACATCTCATTGAGTGATTTTCCCGTTAAAGCATTGACGTCTATGGGGTTACCCATTTTTCAAAGACTTAAGACAAAAGGGCATCAACTTCAATGAATATTCATGATCATGGTACAAAAGATGCAATTACACATTGATAAAAAAAAATAAAGGTCACCATGCTATATCAAAAGAATTTTTTGTATGTTTCAACAACTCTTACAAAATCTTAAAAAGTTTTAAAATAAATAGCATCTGATCGAGCCTTCTGAGGTAAGTTTCACAAAAATAATGATGATCGGGCAATACTATTTTGTGATATTAACATTTTTGTGTAGCACTAAGCAAATACATGTACGTCATAAAAATTGGGGAGTTGAGATGCTAATACCTTTAAGTAATTTACATTTACTTTCATGTCACAACATGAAAAGAAGTATCTGACAAAAGTTAAGAATATTGACCTATTTAGGTAGCTACACTTACAACTTATTTTTAATGTTCAAATTCTGTATCATGATAAATAATTGAAATGTTCGGATTAATATGACCGTGCAGTCAAACCTTTTTTAGCGGTCACCTCCGAATAAAGGCCGCCCTGTGAATTAATACCATTGTTTTGAAAATCTTTATGGATTATTTAGAACAAAATGACCTCCGATAAAGGCCACTTGTCAATAAAGGCCATGTTTTGTCTTTCCCAGTGGTGGCCGTTGCTCACATGTTTAACTGTACATGCAATCAGGAAATTTATAGTAATATTATAAATTATATTTTAAGAATCACCATCTATGATAATTTACAATACAGTGCAAGCTCTCCAAAGCTAAATCATGCAGAGTGAAAAACCATGCAGTTGTTGCAGAGAGGGCCACTCTGGAGAGGTTGTACTGTATTACAAAAAATACCCAATTCCACCCATTTTAGAACATTCGACACATATCACATAAAGTTACAATTTTAGATTAATGCAAATAAAAACATAAAATCGATATGGTTTTAGAATGAGGGATCAAATTTAATTATTTCTAGCAAACAGTGAATAAGTAATAAATGTTTCCTACCAAAACAGTCAAAGCAACATGGATTTGTAAAGGCACTTAAATGTCCAAAACTAAAAGGCGAATAGTTGCGTTTCCATGGTTAAATTTCAGCTACACATGCGTATGAACACATTAATGTGTGGTCACAAATAAGACATCAATTGAATTCAGATACAAAGGTTGCACATGTGTCTAATTTGAAGTACAGTGGCTGACTTCAGGCTCGAGTAAAATTGTCAATTCATCTTATCTGATCTGACAGTGGAAGGCTCTGAGGCATGTATTCCAAGTCTGGTTGATGTTGCCGATATAGATGAATGTAACAGCGAAACTTGGAGAGTAAGAATGTGTTTTAAAACCGCGAGTGCACGCGGGATCTCAGAGGTAGAGGGTGGTCTTACATGCCCGGAGGACATCTGTTGTTGTTGTTGTTGTTTTTTTCAGAGAGAATTTATCAAATCTTTGCCCGCTTGGTTAGCACAGTGGTTAGAGCGTCGTTTTACTGATTAAGAGGTTGTGAGTTCAAATCGCGGATGAGGCTCACACTGTCAGTGACAGATTTGACTAAAGATATTACATTCTATGTTAAATTGAACCTCACTTGTGAATTATGTGTGGCAGCTTGGCAGTAGCTTGCGGACAGAATGCGGTTAGTACTGGTTAAGGACTAAATGAAGTCCAGGGAAGCTGGTTAGAACAATTTTCCACCACGATATAACGGAAATAATGTTGAAAATGGCGTTAAATCCGATGGAATAAATACGATTAAATCTATCATTAAGCGGTTTGTTTTGAGTAAACAAGAAATGGTCGATGTCGTCCCCGCCATTACATCAATAAGACTCAGCTATACTCTTTATTTCCACACTGAAGCGTTTAAGTAAAACGCAAGCTCGTGAATTATTCAAAACTCTTTTGACAAACTAGCGATTCTTCTTTCAAGTAATACAATGTCCTAGAAAACTATGTCCTCTCTTACGCAACGGTCCATACAGTGTTGTCGTGAATAATTCACATCATCTCATGCATGCTTAATGGAAATTGCGTCGCTAAATCTTCTCGTAGAGAGTATGAATTAATCTACATGTATGTGGATCGCTTGCGTAAGAATTCCAAAGTATTTTGACTAAATACAAATGTATGAAGTTTTTTGTCATGAGTCTCTGATACCCAGGCAGTTATAACGGACATATGATGGTAAAATTGCAATACATTCTCTATAAAACTTCACAATTTAACCAAAAATTACCTAAAATGAAACAAAAATCTCACAGAATTCGATCCCGTTCAACTGATATATAATTATACACTACAAGAAGGCGTGTGACTCTTCTAAGCACCGCCTTCACAAAACGCAAAGTTATAAAACAATATGGACAAATTGTTTAAAACAAAGTTTACAGATGTTTCAGGTTTATATATGTTTGCGTAGAATGAGACCAAAACTAAGCTCCTAGACCGATCCTTTTCAGAGAAATCTAGCAAGCAAGAATTTGACCAAATTTCGTTAAGAGTCACTGATACAGAGTGGTCGTTCGTGGCTCTCGTGCGATTATGGATACCGTAGTAGAGTACGTAACAAAGTGCGCATTATTTTTGTTGTCTCCACACAAATAAATAGTTCCAGTGTTAAATCCACTTAACAGACGTCCGTGGTTCTTACACAATAATAAACACTCTCAGTAAACACATCAGTCATTAGTTAAACAAACATCTAGGTATACAATTGTGGGCGTTTGTCGATTTGTAACCCTCTAAACTTAGTGGACATTGATCAAGAGTGTCTTGGCAAAGCTCGCCATGAAGGTTTCAGGACTGGACAATGGGACCATTAATTTTATTAACATCCCGAAGTACGCTGTATTGGTGAACAGACTGTTGCGTAGACAATAATTATATATACACTGTTTTTCCAGATGTTAATTCATGTCCATTTATCTACATAGTGAAACCTGCAAATTATTACCTTTATTGACGTTTGATATTTATTCGGGTGCCATCTGAATAATCAATAACGGTTTTTAAAAGAATTACTTTTAATCACAGAGTGGCCTTTACGCTGAAAGCTTCTAACACAGATTTCACTGATCTGAACAGCGATAAAAAAGCTTTTAAATGAGTTCCTTCTTTTACCAGACTTGAAAACACCTATTTAATGTTTTGCATTCTCCGTGTTGAATAAAGCTATTAAATCAGTTTTGTTAGTGTGTTTGTTTGTATGTTTGTATGTTTGAGTTTTACACCCTTTTCAACAATCAAAGTCACATGAGGCTGAAAGTTCACCTAACCATCATTCCTGGGAAGAACCCATCCTCCGTAAGCAACTGTCTACTTTCTCACATAAAGAGACACGGTCGGTAGCTGGGCTAGAACCCACGATCCTCTGTCAGTGAGAGGCTACAGTGATTTGCAGTCAGCAACCTTAACCACTCGATCACTGTGGATAGGTTTATTAAATTGTATTATATTGCATTGATAAATTTACACAGAAACAGTATACGTTAAATACAATAATTTGAAGGGATAAAAGCGCATTAAACGCATAAAAGTTTTGATCAATATGGTTGCTAATTGATTCTACCAAAATAGAAATTAAAACATTAAAATCCACGGACCGTCCAGTATTTAGATCAGGCCATGTCGACTTGGGCGAACAAATTTTATAGTTATTAAATTAAAACTTAAGTTCTTTTCGTCAACATGATGGTACCTGCAAATCTATTTAACGAAGGCAATTGTTTACTCTGGTTATTTGTTTTAATAATCAAACAAAATGATTCGATCCATTTTAACAGAATGGTTCTATTTACTGAACTTATCAAGTACTTAATGGCATGTCAATTTAAAGGAAAGATTTACAATAATAAAAGTATTAATAGTACATCAGAAACATCAAACACATATTAATGTTCCACATAACAACACATTCATAATTTATACACTTAAATTCCTATAAAAAATCAAGTTCTGGGGCAGTAACGAATAATACCCAACGTTCTGTTCATGTCTATTAACTACTTTTAACTTTTTTTCTTTTTTTTCTACACTGGACTTTTGTCACAACTCTTGTGTACTTAATTTACTTAAATCAATCAATGGTGTATAATATCTAAGATAAAAAGATAGAATTTGATATGTTTTCCTTTTGGTTGATGTTTTTCTGTAGGCATCGATGTGCGCATGTTCATATATTTTGAGTGAAAATACTGTATTTCTGTTTACTATTGCATTATTACTTAGACTGATTCTATGTACATAATCAGCTTCAATGTAAAATCTCCTTTTGGTTCGTTTATATGTATATATATGTTTTCATTTATTCTGCTATACCATTGTATTATACCATGTGTCCTTATGGGCCATATGGCTTACAGGATTGTATATAAATAAACTTATCAAACTTGTCATATCAGTTTCAATTCATATAAAATCAGATGGCCGTGCTTGATTTAAAATACAGTAAAACCAATAAACAAAGGCCATCCTTCGGAAGAACATGAAGTGACCTTTATAGACAGGTGGCTTTTATTCCTAGGTCATTTTGTTCTAAATAACCAATAAGTGTTTTTTAAAAGAATGACTTTGTTCACAGGGTGGCCTTTATTCACAGGATAGTCTTTATTCACGGTGTGACCTTTATTCGGAGATGGCCGTTAACTCAGGTTTGACAGCATAGCTAACATGTTTATGTTACAAGTTATTGGATGTATTCAGTTTTGATAGAAATCTACTCTGATTCTAAAATACCGATGTCTTTTCCATGTTCTAAGCATAACTAAATGACATGAATAGAATAGTTTATTCAGAAGCTTTACAATACAGTACAACCTCTCCAGAGCGACCCTCTGTTGAGCAACAACCTCTCTTCAACAACAGCATGATGTTTACCACTGAACGATTTAACTATTAATTTAACCCCCTCTCTAGAGCAACAACCTCTCCACAACAACATACTTTTGCTACTCCCAAAGGGTGTTGCTTTGGAGAGGTCGCACTGTATACACTATACCAAGTTCAATATCGAGGGTTCAACGCAACAGTGTCGTAACTCATATTGAAATAAGAACAAGTTACGTCAGTATTGCGCTGAGCCCTCGATATGCTTAGCTTGATTTGTAACCCGGCGATCCAGGTTAGAATCTTGGTCGTGGTAGCGCATACTATATAGTACCCTTCTATGAAATGTTGACAAAATAATGTCGATTTTCCTCAATATATGGATTAATTTCCGGATCCTTGCGGAAGGGTAAGTTAGTACTGGTTAGAATACAATCCAGGAAGACTGGTTAGGTGACCCGGTCGCAGTATATAACTGAAAAATGTTGAAAAAAAACGGCGTAAAATCCACTCAAAATAAATCAATATAATTAATTTGTAATACATTTAGTCACTTGTGATTTTTGAAGTCAACTCCTATTAACTATATATCAGCGATTTGTCCTATTGTATCGACTTAAGCATAACAGATTCATCGATTACTTTCAGTTTTAATTCACGAACGAAGGCATTTTTTTAAATTTAAACCAGTCACGTAGTGATTTAAATACTTGACCTTTTTACAAAGACACACTGAAAACAGTTTTATTCCATTGATTAAAAACAAGACAATTCGTATTTTAATTAAGAATTCTTAAATATGTTTCTTTTTTATATGTCGATAAAATATGGTATGAGTTCCGTGTCTATGCGTCAATTAAATTTTAATCACGAATGCGTAGGTCGAGTGATTTAACGTTTCACAACCGAACGACTTCCCGTACATTGTACTTTATAAGCAGATAAAAAACAGGAACACAGATCTAATATTTCGATTTTTCTCATACATAATTTGCATTAACGTATTTAGTACTTTCAGATTTTGCTCATCTGTAAAAAAACAAGTCATTTGTGAAGTCGTAGGCCTTTATAATTGTTAGCCAACCATGTTTTATCGTAGAATATTGTATGACGTTGATTTCCTGTACGTTTTCATAGGCAATGATGCAAGTCATGTTAAAATGACTTATTGATGTAATTACCATGTTAGTGGCAAAATGGATTTAGTGAAAAGATGTATTTGATATGGTGTTATTAGAACTGGGTCAAACACCTCAGTGGAACATATCTATAGAACATTAATCCCTCTATTAATAGAACGAGTAGTGTCTTCCCAGTCAAACACCCGTTGTACGTACCATTTACTAGTAGTCCATTCAATTATACAAAAATACAATTTGTCAACACTCTATTTTTAAAGGTTTGCGAACATTTTAATATTATTTTTCAGTCAAGATAAAAACAAATATTTAAGATAATAGCAACAGACTTTTATAACATAAAACATGATATTTTTTAATCTAACGGCTAAAAGCTGATGCAAAACCGAACTAAATACGTCATCTTACTCTCTCAACGTAGGTGTTTCTCACATTTCCCTGAAGATGCCAAGACTTACAAGACAAGGAAAGACGTAAGAGATAGACGGAAGTCAGTCAATCAATCAAAAACTTATACAAAATTTAAGATAATTTGATAAGCAATGACAACCCACATGTTCTAAAGCGGACATAATGTGACAATTACGCAAAACAACGGCGATTTAGAACACCAGTTTGTCAGTTTAAGAATTTCTTATGCAAGTAATCAGTAGCACTAGAGAATAAAGGAAGAAGTACGGTTTGAACTTATGATACTATAACAGTAAGGTTGAATAATTGTACATCTATAATAGGTTTCTACAACTAAGTGATATTGGCTTTATATTTGACCTTAGAAAATAGTATTTATATGTGAAAATATTGGATTATGATTTATATATTTCGTTGTACATGACATGTTCGCTGTTTGTTGGGATTGTCACGTTATAATCTATTTTATGTTATAAATCATGTACGTGCTACGCAGAAAAGTCTAAATCTAATTTAAGAGTGATTCATTTTGTTTCTAGACGATATGATTAGAAACACCGACTTGACTTCAATATATCATAAAAGTTTGTTTCTTTACAGGCTCCCATGCAGGAAGCAAATTCAGATTAAGGGCTAATTTAATTTTGTCTGACAACGGATGTATCTGTTATATCCCGTACGTTTTAGTTAGCATTAGATCCTGAATTTTGGGATGAATCAGTTCCTACGGCCCTGTATTTATTCAACTGTTAAGAAGTAACCGGCAAGTTATCAAGACAGTCGACAAACTGAAACATTAGTCGACGGATACTTTACCAAATTATTATTTACCAGTTAAAAGAACATTTCTTTCAGGAAATTATTGTAACAATGAATAAATATATATCATAAAAAATGATCTTGTAGTGTTATTGCGAATTCCCAGGTTACGTAACAGTCAATGTGTTTGGGATACAAAGCCATATATTGTTGTTATGTCCAAGAAAATGTATGCGTAATGAAATACAGTTAAACTCCAATTATCCGAACTCAGATTATCCGAAAACCTGCATGGTCTTATCCGAATTCAATTTTTTCAGTCCTAATCTTCTCCCTATATTTTTCGATGTAAAAGAACCCATATTATCCGAAGTGGGTATTGCGAATACCATGGCCTATCCGAAGTGATAAACAGATCCCCAATAGTATAGTTATACATATGTACTGTTAGCCTACCTCGTTACCTAAAAGTTCGTATGAATTATGAAACAGGTACACACATGTGTTCTCGGAGGACATATAAAGAACAAAACTCTTGAATAAATTGTCTGTATGGTCATCACAATTCAATGAAAATACTAAACGAATAGCTACAGCTTAAGCGAATGAAATATTTACAAAGATTTTAATGTTTCACATCTACCAGGGATAAATAACCTGGAAAAGCTATTCGAAATAAGAGTAGGGATATAAAATGCCAAATTCTCCTGTACATTCTCTCCCGCCTCTCTGGGGACGGTCCTGAAATGGCTATAGCTGTCGAATGGGCCGTTAAACAGCAGATAAACAAATAAATAAACACACTTCAACCATTGCCAGACAGTTTACTTTTGTAGAAATTTCAACCATAATGAGACATAATATGTGAGCGGTAAAACGACTGAGACCTAACAGATGCGACAGTTTTACCAAATAAACTTTGTATTACAGTACATGTAAGTCCAATGTCGTCCGTGTATACTAAATTCTCAATACAATGCATTGCATAATTATTTACAAATACAAGAGCTTTTATTGATTAACAAGAACTATTGTAGTTTATTTTTGAAATCAAAAGGTATTTCATCAATAGCAATGACTTCTAAAGTGTTTTATGTCATTTGTTAGAGCAAGCCTCGAACTAGATAATTATGTGAATCTGTAGATTGTGATTACTGAACCCAAATCATTATATCGCCATTGGCGAGGTTCAAACACGTCTAGGCAATCCTTAACTTATGTAAGAGTCCTTATTTTTACCCTGATAAGTCCGCAGTAGTTTGTATATTTGCAAGAATATTTTTAACCCCCCCCCCCCCCCCTGGAAAATTCAATCAAATGCATGTACAATGTATAGTAAACCCTAATAATATGTATCGAACTTTTCAAGACCAACTTATTATGGCGTTCCCTTGCATTCCAACCGGTATTCATTTTTTCTATAATTATGTTTGATATTAAGACCACTTTACTGTATAGATTGATTAACCTATTAATCAGAATAAATGCATTCAACAGCTTACCTGTATAATGTTTCTCATCTCTGCCCAGGAGATGGTACCGTCACCATCTATGTCGTATACTTTAAAAGCCCACGTGATTTTTGTTTCCGCATCAGTACTTCCGGAAAGGCACAAACCCAACAAGAACTCTTGAAAATTAACATGACCGTCGTTGTTTATATCAAAAGATCGAAAAACATGATCAGCAAATTCCTCAGATTCGCAATGGAACATCGCACTGTAAACTTTCTTAAACTCATCTCTGTTTAACTCATCACTTTTCTTTGAATTCCGACCCTCTTGATAAGTCTTATAACAAACTTGTATTTCCTCTTCGGAAAGTTCACCTTTAATCAGGGAATGCAGCTTGCTGACATCTTTATCATCAAGTTTCGTTGCGCACTTTGCATTCTTTGCTCCCATTTTTCATACGAAGTCTTTTATCTAAACTTTAAGCTCCAGAATTGTTTTTTAAACCTTGGACTTCAAGTTTCCGTAATTACATTACCATATACGGTACTTGTAAACGTCGCGCATTTCTTTACATGTATATTTAGTACAAAATTAATGCTAAAAGATTGCAATCAATACATTAAAGATTTCAGCAATTTTCTTTCAATACTAACATCGCTTTCAGTCACATTGCACGTATTCTCTGGAACGTCCTGTATATGGCTAAGAAATCGTCTGATTCGTTCACCATTGGGTTTTATAAAGCGCTTGTTCGATGGTGCGTACTCGTCCAGAACAGCCAATCAAATAACACGAAACTAGTACGCTTTGCAACCGTATGAACAACTTGATTCAAATCAATAGCGAAATACGATCATGTCACCTTTTAATTATTCATTCAATACAATTGATTCAATTGTGCGATGACGAAAATGGTACCCGTTGTTAGCAGGTTCGTCGTAGAACATCGCCTGAGGATGGAATTACGTAAGAATACGTGTTATGTTATTGACAAAGATTGCTTTTTGCCATATGCTGAAATAATTGGTCTATTATTTGAGTATAAAATATTTTGAAATAATATTTTAGTTATCTGAAATCAACATCAATGAAATACGTAGGCCAAAAGATGTATTGACCTCCGATATGAAGTGTCAATAACACTTCCAAAAAATACGCATCGGGAAATGCAGCATTTTCTCGAGAAAAAAATAAATGAATAATCTATGCAAAATATATTTGTCGTAATCTTTTAGATATTGATCTCTATGTGAAAGGTAGCTTTGACAAAGTGACAAAATTGTGTTCAATTCCCCTCTGTTTGTTAAAGTCATTCATGCACGTGTTGTTTGTTGTTATTAATGCGTTGTTGTTACTGCTTACGGTGAGTTATCACCTTTGACAAACGATGGCTTATATGCATGTTCATAAAGATAACTGAAACGATGTTTTAAATTACACGGATTTGAAATATTCACTTTTTAGTAAAATAAATATTGCCGTGTAATTTTCAAAAAAGCTTTTATGCACATTGAACGAAAAGAAAAAATGTTAATTCTGAATTACTGAATGAGAGCAATCACCTTTAATTAATTATGAGCACAAAATTAGCATTCGCTATCCAATGTCACTGTGCATATAGTTTATAAACGTGTTGCTTTATTGCACCTTTTGTCTGTTTATAAAAAAGATATTTGAATAAATTTGAAATAATTCATTCCGGCAATTTGTTTGTTCAACCATCGAGAACTATTTTATTTATGGTTTGGTAGAATTTATTGTAATCGTTGATGATGCAGTAAATAGTGTTGTTTATGGCGGCAGCGATGATTGTGTTTAAGTGGCCGATGACAGGTTATCGCTATCATCTTTAGACTTTATGTTTAAAATTTTAGTCGCACGTTTGTACATTAAATTATCATATTGTAGTTCATAGTTTATTTTCAAATAGGCATATTTGGCTATGAACTTTATCTAGTAGTACATACAAGTATAGAACATTTATAATTGTTCATACAGTAATCTCTATGTATATAATGTAGATTGGAAAACATATTTATACATGTATATAATTAAGGTATCTGTATTAATGATAATATGATAATGTATACAAATGCATCAATTTAATTGAGAGATAAGTGGAAATTGGAAAACAAAATGAATCTCAGAAGTTAAAACAAATTAGAAATTGAATTTCATTAGTACTGATGAAAACAATATGGTTGATATAAAGTATGCACTAATGAGAAAGACGACGAAATAATTAAGTTATGATTTAATAAAGAAAACAGATAATTATTTAATATTACGTGTTTCATCGATACACCATGAAACCTATCAACAAACAACACCAAGCGAAGAAAGAAATACAATTTAATGTACTGTCAAACCTGCATTAGAGACAACCTCCGAATAAATGCCTATCTGTGAATAAAGGTCGTTCTTTTAAAAACCTTCATTAGATCAAAATGACCTCCAAATGAAGGTCACCTGTCAATAAAGGTCAAAGTTCGTATTTCTCAATGATGACCTTAATTCACAGGTTTGACTTTGTTATGCACAGGTGACCTTTGTCAGAGGTTTATTTTTTTCTTTTAGGATGAATGAATGTGTGCTCAAGATTGGCATAATAATGTTCCTTGGTGGCCTCCTTTCACAGTGGACGTTGGTTAAAGTTCGACCGTATTTTAAATGTCAACCAAAATAATCCGCATTTTCTAATTCTATTACATGGTGCATGCTCCACATTTCACACAAGTCTGAAATAAAAGTTCTTAAAGTATATACATTTGTATTAATATGCAGTGTATATATATTTTTTTTGTCGGAGCTTAGAAAAGTGTATGCAAACTGTTATCATGTGTACAGTATTAAATAATGTCACTCTCTTACCAATCGACAGATGAGCCTTTCTAAAAGAGAGTAAATCCAATATCTGTCAACCACAAAAATGATAAACTATGGTTAATATGATAAATATTGCAGTTCACGTTTGACATTTACCCAAACAACAAAGAGAAAATTAAGTATAATAATAATATTTGTTGCAATTTGTTGTAATACAAATACATTTTAATTTGATTGTATCAGAAAGTGATCGATGATTCTAAAGTCATTTAATTATTCACAAATGTATACAGCCACGGATGAAATGGTACACATGATAGATATTGGGTTGTTTTGTAAACGTCTCAACAACAGTCATACCTAGCGACTTTTATATTCAGCTTTTAAAACAGTAGAGGAAGACTTAAGGCATACGTCTTGTTCGAACCACACACGTGGACGTTGGTCCTGAATGGGATTCGAACTGACTAGGCAGTGAAGGAGATCCCAGAAAATCACTCTTTGTACCTTATCAAGTTGTATTTATGTTCTCACCAGCATATTCAAAGATAACGAAATTATTGAAAAATGGATAGAAAAAATGGAGATCTATATATTAATCAGTTGGTTTAAATATTGAGATGGGTTTTTTTTGTACACGGCTATTACGAGAGGATTTACTGTACTGATATTTTTCCTCATGAATTCAAAGAAAAAATGGAGACGGAAAGAATCACGTGACATACGTATAATCTTTAAAAGGAAATTTTGCTTTATTCATCGCATAACAATCGAGTCATGTACAAGTATGATCGATTAATCAACGATTATACAAAAGATTGTGTTTAATCGATTAGAATTTTCCCAAATCAATAGAAGCGATTTGAACGAATCATTATCCAGTTTCTTTTATTTCTCAGATATATTTTTATAGAAGCGTACGTATACACACGTCAAAGGGTTCACGGGGTTTATCTTTGCTTTCTTTTATCGCAATGTTCTGTGAAAATAAAACACTTTGTATCCTCACATACAGGTACATATGTGACGGGATGACAATTAATTATTAAGACTGATAGTTTTAAGTAGTGGGGTAATATGATACTTGTTTCTTGGTCCACATAAGACAATTAACTGGCTCCCGTTGAATTGTCTGTATAAAGTCTTTGGTGCGCTCCAACTTGGAACGGGAACCAGTTTGAAGACAATATATAATCTTACTAATGAGTACATACGTACTAGATGAGTTTTAATTGTTCGAATAGTTGAGATTGTCGATGTAACTGAAGTGTTTAAATCAGTCATTGCATGAATGTTTCTCTCTATAAATGATATAATTTCAGTAGATAAGAATAGATGTTCTTAATCAGTTGAGTAAGTATACAGCATATATAGGTCTTTATGAAAATATACTATAAATGATAATACACAAGTGATTAGTAAAAGTATTCTTGGCACATGACAAGCACACAAAGTTAATAAAAGATGTTTTACTATTCTTTTAATGTCACATGACCAATCGATTTCAGATTTCGCTCGGATTCCAGACACTAATGAAGTAATGGTCTGTAATTAATAAAACATGTGTCAATAAATCATTGCATGTCACGAAATCTTGAAGCACCTTATATGACAGGATGATCCCAAACTACAGTACACTTTTCACTGGGACTCCGGATTACCATTGGTAACCAAGATAACAAAACATCTCAGCATTATAATAGCGTTCTATTAATTTACCTAATGTGTTGAGAGACATATATGTAGCCTATACGTACTTATTATTTGCATTCTACGTTAATTTCTGTTAAACATGTGTTATTGACCAACTCCAAATAATTTTGGCCATTCTTTGAAAAGCCATCTTTTTGTATTTAGAACAAAATGACCATCGAATTGTCCACTTTTCAATAAATGTTATATCACGTCCCTTCCAAAGGTGGCTGGTTTTTTTTCACTGGTTTGAAATATAGATATACCTCGTGTTATTTTTAACCAGGGACTGTGCGGCATGTAGTGTCCCTAGGAAGCTGATAGTTCAATTGTGATGTTAACTTTACAATTCATGATATTCTAAAATTGTGATTATCTTTAGTGATCTTATGTGTCGAAACTCAAACGTTTGTTATAAATTTAGTATGAATAAATGTGTTCTTTGATAGTGTAACTTGATGTCGATAGGCAAAAAAATATTAATCACTGGTTAAAATTCGTTCCGGATTGACCGGACCGGAAAATATCCATAACCAATACGTACTGAACGGATTTTATCAGCAACCAACCGGAAGTGCACACGTAAACAGAAAACACCGACTGTCGTGGGCTAATAATTTAACATTTTCAAATAAAGTAAGATATTTTGCGTCGTTTTTCTTCATTGATATATTTCTATATGCATTATACTAACTTAAGGGTAGGGTGCCAATGTTTTGAATCTGTTATAATGTCCTATCTTTGTCTGGTTATTTACCGTAGCTATCCCCGGCTTCTGTTCCAAATTTATTGAGTTTTTTACACATGTGATAGTAAAATTCTGTTATCAAAATTCTGTCATGACAGTTGATACTCTGAATAATATGTATGTTTGTCATATTATATATCGACGCATAGATTTGTTTAAATATCTGATGATGCATTCCTTCTATTTGAATTTCTGAGGACTTCAAATTCTTTACCACAGGTACTTGACACAATTTTTTTTTCATATGCACATAGATTAGTATCTATAATCTTCTTCTTCTTTAATTACGTAAATGCTGTCAATCATGACAATTATATTACGGTGCGCAAGAATTAAAAACATAGAAAAGACAGGATAGTGTAGAAAAGTATCGGACATGATATGCTATCTAGATAAAATTAGAAATATGTACAAAAGGGTTTACAGTTGCTTTACCCATCTGAGACTGGGTGTGACCTCTCCGACTTGCGTGGCGCTACCAGGAAAGTGTTCCCGCCGGCACAGCTCACGTCTCCTCTAGGCAAGCAACTGTAGAAGTGTTCCCCATTAGAAGGGCTGGGAAGAAAGCTCTTTCTTGAAGGATATCATAGAGGGAGCCTCAGCAACGGTGGCCAGGGTTTCCGCTAAAAAAAAATACGAGTGGCGAAAAAAAAATTCAACAAGCATAAACATTTTGGGGTCACAATTTCATAATCTACCTTAACAGTCCTGATTCAATGTTTTAATCAGTCGTGAAAATCAATAATCCCGCTGCATCACCAACTTCGCACCTCTAATAATGAGATTGCCGCGAGGCATAGATTGTTGCAGGTCTGACCCTTATTTTTCACAACAATTAGTGATTGTTTATGGTATGATGTTGATCTGCTAATGCAGATGACAGTTATATCAAATTAATCCAGAGTTCTTACTTTCTGTATCGTCAGTGGTGTTGAATAAAGTTTGTACCATACAGTACGGTCCGGATCGTATTTTCCAAATATTGCTGTACACTAAATTACTTGATAATCACATGTTTTGATAGTATTTATGGAATATTTATGACATTATTATGTTGCATTAAGCATTATGCATTAAGCAAAATATCAAACTTCTTCAAAGACTCATTAATTTCCAAGAACAGTCGTTACACTTATATTTTCATGAAGTGTACAAATTTTCGGATGACAAACAATTTCGGATAACTGCACTACAATTTGCAAGCTGGCATGTGTCATCTATTGGTATTTGATGTAAGCCTGTTCTAATTGTGTTATCTTATCCTTGATACTTGTGGCACACATTCATGATGAAATATCCATTTGCCAGGACAGTAGTGATCGAGTCTTATGAAAATCATAATTCAATTTATAAAAAAGTTGATTTCATTTCAATTTTAATGTTATTGCGGCTCAACAAGATAAAAGGAGTAAGAGCCAAAGAAATTGAAGTAACCATCTGTAAATTTTGTGAAAGATTTATCTCCTTTCCAACCAAACGACACAACTCACAAGAATACTTTTTTTCCTGTTCATCGTTACTTGAATTTATACATTTTATTTCCCAGATACACTGGAAATTGTGTCTTTGCATGTATGAAATGAACAAAAATTCAACAAAATACCCCTCCCGGACCCTCCCCCATACGTCATTCATGATGATGTGGCGGAAAAAATATAATGGTCAGTGGAAACCCTGCACGTTGGCTGGTAATGAATTCTATCTTGGGGCGGTTCTTGGTCGGTTGAAGGAGAAAACCTTTTGTACTGCAATAATAGATTATTATAGATACTATGAACATATATGGAAAAAAAAATTTGTGTCAAGTACCTGTGTTCTTTACTAACATTTAGAAAATGAATATGGTTGTTATGCATTAATTTATATACATATTCAAAATGTTTATGAAATTGAAGAATGTGATAGAACGATGAGGATTAATAGATACATTATATATGGTCAGTATCTTATAGTAAAGCAGTGTTCTCCAGAGGCCCTGGTGGTACAGTAACAAATATAAGATTTCTAAATTTCTTCCGTGAATGCAGGATTACTATTGATCTTGCTATAGAACTTAGAAGCATTGATTGCCAATGCTATAACTTAAAATTCAGTCTGTGTCGTTGAAAGCATGATTCTTGTTGTTATTTTAGAATGTGTTAATGTTATCTTACATTATGTCCCACAATACTAAACCAGAAATTATCATCTATCAAAACAAAAAAGAATAAAGTACTGGTATTTATTTGTAACATTAGTTTCATTAACCTATATTGAAAATAAGCTGACTAATATAATTTTATTATATGTTTTATTTTGCAGGATGATTACTGACGTACAGCTAGCTATCTTTGCAAATGCACTTGGAGTAACATTGTTTCTCCTTGTTGTATTATATCACTATGTGGCAGTTAACAGTGTGAAGAAAGACTAGATTTTTATTTATTTACTTATTTCATGTGAGTATTACAATTGTTTGATTCTTGAAAAAAGAGGAATTGTTGTTATTGAATGACTTCTCTAGATTCTTATTGGAATAGTTATATAGATATATATGTGTGTTAATAAAAATAGTCATATAAACAGGGCTCGACACTAACAGTGGTCCGTTATTTATAAAATATATTTGTGAAAATCTGACGTTCATACTTGTCTTGTATTCAAATAAAGTACATTCCGATAGGCATTGAAATGAAATGACAAACACATATTTTATGTATTAAAATGATGGCTACCTATAATTTGCAAAGACTTCCTCATTTTCTATGCAAGTAGTCCTGCCGAGCACCTCTTGAACAAGTTAGTGTCAAGCCCTGATGAATAAAATAAAAAAATATTTGACACTCAATTGATAGTTTTTTGAAAATGCAGGATAAAGAGAAGAAATTTGCTTAAAGTTTTCTCATTTTTGTGATCGTTTCAGATATTAATGATTTCATGTTTTGTTATCAGCTGTTAATGAAATTAGCAATAAACATAGTTAGTTATTGTATTAGTTGCTCATTTCAATTGTAGATGTATATAATAAATATACAGTGAGTTTTGTACAAAAAGGCTGTAAACATGGCTCATTGAAATACCCATGATTTTGAAACGTCTTACATAATTATCATATCTCTGTGATATGTACTATATGTATTAATATTATTGTAATGCTTGTATTGAGTTTTTTAGTGTAAATGATGTTACTGAAATCATACTAATCATGATCAGTCTCTTGCATTTTGGGGAAATACAGTTGTCTCCCCTTAATAAGCTTTGCACATGTATTTTCCAAATCTGCCCCAATTCATGTAAATCTTTACATGTAATATAATAAGATTATTATTTTTATTTATTTCAGTTTCATCATGTGTAAATAGTAGATATCATCCTGGTTGACTGGTCTACATACAATGCCATCATTCTCTAGAATTTCTGTTGCCAACGACGACATCCATTTTTCAAGAAATCTGAAAGTCCAAAGAATATAATTTCATACAAACATTGTTAATATGAATAGCACTTGATTGGCTATGAGTTGTTACTTATTTGATCTACTAATATAAATATCATACTTAAGTAAATCCACTGTCAACTTATGATGTATTTTTTCTATTGATTAGAAAATAAATTATGTTGTCCCACCTTGTGGATTTTGTTTTCTATCAACTTATTAATAGAAAGAGTACCGGTAGATGCCTGTTTCATATAAAACTGAATCTTGTGGTTCTTGTTAAAGCTTGAGAATGGAATATACTTCACTGTCTTACAACATGCAGGTGCTACATAGAACTGTCTGCAGAGTGAAAGTGACAGAATAATTGAAAGTAGGGTATTATTTGTCAACAAAATTGAAGACATACTTATGCCCCCTTTCGAAGAAAAAGGGGTATATCGCTTTGCGCATGTTGTTCTGTCCGTCCGTAACCATACTGTCCGGGAAATAACTAGAGAACAATTTGGCATGAGCTACTCAGATTTGGTTGGAAGGTTGGTGATCACAATTATGAGGTCATTAAGGTCTTACTATCCAGTTGACCTTTAGGGGGCATCTGTGGTTCACAAACACAAACACTTTGTGTTACAATTTTCAACACTCACTTCTTGTAACAACAAAATTAAAGTGTGTCTCTTTAAGACGTTTTTGCAGTTAGTGTCTAAATTCCTAATTTGAATGAAGTTGCTAATTTGTCATACTGTGTTAAAAAATGAAATTCTGTTTTACTTCAGTCCCCCCCCCCCCCCCCCCCTTAAAACTCCTTGCCAATATCATACAGAATGCTTCATACTACAATCAAAAGCTGTTGACAGTCAGTTACATACAGACCAATAAAAGTTAATAAATGATCACTCCAATTACATGAATTATTCTGTTGAATTAAATACTAAAATACACAAATCTTGATGCAGTAACACAAATGCACGAGATAAACAATACTAATCAATCTGATTATAAACCACTACTTGAATATTTTAAGACAATTTTGCAGACTTGCATAGATATATATTTAAATATATTTCGACTAGCTAGCATTAAACAATGCATATTTCTAGGCCGCTGCATGTTTTATTTTAAATCGCACAAGATCCTATCTATGCAAAAACAACATTGTTGAGTGAAGATAAAGCTGAAACAAACAGACACTTCACAGGTTGAAACCCTGAAATATGCTCTACTAGTAAAAGTGTTTCTCAGTGATTAATTGACTGATTTTCTAACTGGGGACCAAGTATACACATTGGTCCCAGATATTACATGCTTCATTCGTCTTTATTATTATTTTAATGACACTTCACGTGGGAATCATTACAGGTGCACTCCGAGGTAACTTGTTTCTGACTGCCAAAATATCACACCACCGCACCGAACTGAAAACTAACAAATATGTTCTCTGTAATTACTTAAGGACGTTTGCTACAGTTTTCACATAAACATAAGCGAAATATTTAAATTCAAGGGCAGATAACTCAAAAACGTTATCACTGACCCCCAATTTTTTTCGCTTAAAATGTTTCTGTTATCATATGCTATATGATCATGCAAAGTTTCAAAAAAATCAGTGTAACAGTTTTCTTTCTGCCTGTATGTCTACGTGATAGCTATAGCAGACGTCCTTAACGTGTATACAGCTATAGCTGAGAAGAAATACTTCGTGAATTTCAAGAAGTATAAAATCACATTGTTTTCCAAATATTGTGTTTCCTCATAAGAATTTTAACAGTGAAAAATTGTCTCTGTAATTTAACAAACATGATTTTTATAAGTTTTAAGAGTAAAATGTTAAAACAAAACGTTTTGTTCTACTGTTTTAAAAACGATCTTCGAAAGTAGAATTTGTTTAATTCAAACATGCCCCGCTCGCTTTCACAAAAATATATATAAACAACAATGTACTTTATGTTGGAAAAGAGGAACATTGTTTGAAATTGCTGATTTTATTTTCCGAGATACTTATTGTAGCTTATCAGAACTTCCAGTATTCATTATTTAATATGAAGAAAGTACTTGTGTATGTTTCTTATGACATGTAAACACTTATTCTGCCAGTAATAGGACTTTCACCAAAGCCATCCACGATTATGATGCCAGGACGAAAGGATTGTTATTCTGGTTGGACAAGGGAATACTGGGGATTTCTTATGTCAGCATGGGACGATGTACAATCTGAATATAATCATATCTGTATGGATGCAAACCCAGAATACATGCAACATGGGGGTACAAACGACGATGAACATATCTTATACTTAGTAGAAGCCAGATGTGGGTCTCTTCCATGTCCTCCATATCATGAGGGAAGAGAAATCACGTGTGTTGTGTGCTCAAAATGAGAGATCGGCAAATATTTTTGTTATGATTTAGCATTGATTATGCTTGAATACATTAAAATAATTATCAGTAAAGCAGAGGTAATGTTTCTTATTCTTGGATGCTTTAATTAGTCTCACCAAAAACATGTATTTATAACACAGACGGTTTCTGAAGCGAGAAATGTAAAACAACATATACACTATACTGTATGTCTGTGATTGGTCAGCAAATATTTTCATTTTTATAACTCATGTCAATCACTCGAACAGAGTGGAGGAATCGTCAAAACCATTAAAGACTCAATTTTACAATTTTTTCAATTTTAAAGAAAACTATTTCTAGAAATAAAAACCATGCCCTCCCTACCACGAGTAAGTAGCGCTACAGATGACTAACATCACATGCGATAAAGTAAATTCGGAAATAAATTCTAATTAAACATATAAACGTTACATTCTTATCAGAACAGAACAGACACTTAAGTCTTGTACTTTTATTTTCATGACCTGAGCCATGGCTCATTATCATTTACATATACAAAAATACATATATTAAACATGCAACATTGGAGTAAAAATTAATGCGTTAAAACAAAATAGAGGGTAGGATCTATATATTTTTTGCAAGGTCCAACCAAACTTTTATTTTTGCACTCATTAACTTACTGAAGTGTTCCACAACATTAATTAGCACGTTATGACCTAATTAAGGCCACTAGCACTAGAAACGGCCTTCTTTTTTTCATATTGCATATACCATCTATCCTTACAGTCAAACTTGTAAGTTTGTTTTTTTATTACAGTTGATCCTGGGAATCATAAATCATAACATGTCCTCTAATTTGAATTAGAAGTATGTTATGTTTATGTAGGTGCAAGCCTCGTATCCATTCACCGAATGATGAAAACAGCCAAATTGGTGGGATAGTGACTATGCTAATGCAAAATATAACAAATACAAACAATTACGGAAACTCAGTAAGTAGTCGAAATATTTTCACATGTGTAAAGCAAAACGATTAAATCTAGAGCGGAAAAGGCGAGACGAACTTATTAACTCACAAAATAAACCTACTGTCTTCTGGCATAAAGTTAGGGAAGCAATTAACCGTGAATCGCCAAATACAGGAGAATATATCAAAATCTGACTGGTTTGAATATTTTTCATCTCTGTTTGGTTGAGAAAATACATATGTTAACGACATAAATGCTAATATTCTGAACGATTTTCGATTAAACACAGATGCTGCGGAATTAGAAACTCCTATTACGGAAGGGGAGATAATTCATTGTACTGATAAATTTAAGGAGTTCGTTTGCATCGGGAAACGATGGACTGTGTATGGAGATGTTTAAAGCCACACTACATTTAACGCTACCATACTTAGCAAATCTTTTTAATTCCATATTTATATCAGGTAATTTTTGCTATTGAATGGAGTGAAAGTGTTATCACACCTATATTAAAAAAGGTGATAAAAACAACCCGAACAGCTATCGTGCTATATCATTGGTGAATACAATACAACAATTAATACACTGTTTATTTTCTCAAGTCAGTACATATACATGACAATATGAGCATACATCATCGTGTAATACAAAAAAAGATAGTGTGAGGCTTGACAAAATATTTGGAGAAACGTACACCTTATAGAATTTATAATAAAAGAGCAAGTAGTTAGTCCAGTAAGATATTTATAAATATTCTCAGCAGACGTCTTACTAATTGGACAGAGACAAATAATGTCATCAGTGAATCACAAGCAGGATTTAGACGGGGATACAGTACAACAGACAATGTATTTAGTCTTAACGCGATAATTCAGAAATATATAAGCAAACGCCGTGGACGATTCTATGTGTTTTACGTCGATTTCTTAAAGGCGTTTGATAATTGCGCGCATCTTGGATTATGGGACAGTATGGAACGAAAAGGAATTGACCCTAATGGATGTTTTTTAACTATATTCAAATCCATGTATAGAAACTTGAAATCTTGTGTAAAGACAACCCAAGGACTAACTGACTATTTTCATTGTAGTATAGGCACAAAACAAAGATGTGTTAGTTCACCGATCATTTTCATTCTTTTTATAAATGATTTAATCACTTATTTAAATGATTTTTGTGATCAAGGTATATTTGTTTCTGACTCTATCGATGAAGTGCATGCTTTTATGTTTGCTGATGATGTTTCCGAAATTGCTGATACTGCGATTAATCTTCAACGGAAATTAAATGCTTTAAGTATTTTTTGTACAAATACTGGTATACAAATCAATTTAGATAAGTCGAAAATTATTGTCTTCAGAAATGGTGGTATATTAAAGACCAGTGAAATCTGGTACTACAGAGGTGAACGTACGGAAGTCGTACCATTTTATAAATATCTTGGAGTTTACTTTACATCAATGCTGAATTGGCAATACACTAAAGATATGCTAGCACTACAGGCAACTAAGGCACTGTATTTTATATTCAATATACAGTTCGGTTATTTCCAACAACATGAAGCATTCAAATTGTTTGATGCTATGATTTCCCCAATTTTGACATTTTCTGCAGAATTTTGGGGCTATGAGTATTGCAAACAGATTGAACTTGTACATATCAACTTTTGCAAAAGAATTGCTTGTTTGAATAAAAATGTATGTAATGTATTGGCCCTTACTGAATGTGGAAGATTACCACTATACTACAATTATTATACTAAATGTGTTAAGTACTGGATAAAATTGGTATCTACGCCAAATAATAGGTATCCTGGCCAATGCTATTTGATGTTACGCCAACTTGACGAAGCTGGACGAATAACATGGGCTTCAAAAAAAAGACTGCTATTCCAGCATGGGTTTGGCTATGCATGGCTAGCGAACGAAGTTGGAAACTCAACCTTGTTTTTACAGTTGTTTAAGCAAAGAATAAAAGATAATTGTTTGCAAAATGCATTTTCGTTTATAGAAAATTCATCCAAAACTCTAACATATAAATTGTAAAAAAAGTGCTTTAAAACCTGAAAAATATTTATGTATGTCATTGCATTTCAGTCTGAAAAAAACTTTAGCAAATTTCAGATGTTCGGGGCACAAACTGATGATTGAGGTCGGAAGACATGAATTTGTTGAAAGAGATTATAGGTTTTGTAAACTTTGTCTTAAAGGGAATGTTTTTACTGTCGAAGATGAAATTCATTTTCTTGTTGTATGTCCTGTAAATTTAGACTTACGAGAATTTTATTTTAAAGCAAGTTGGAAGCAAAATTTAAATCCACAGAGACAGAACAAATGTGGAAATAAACTTTTGCCTATTGGTTATAAAGATTATGAACTACCTACTGTACCTGCAACACTAATGTAGTAATCTATTGCCTGTAAATGCCATTCATTCAATAACATATTCCAAATATCAACATCTCCCAGTTCATTAGTGCATTCTTGTGACAAGGCTCAAAACACTTAGTCAGTCTACACATGATTTACAATTTCATAAATTATATTAAGAAGGAAATGTGTTTCAGTCTCTGCAAAGTTTTGATGGTCAGCAGTTTTGTAAATAAAATTTTGGTGGCTTTACTTTTCATAAAAAAATTATATCGGAAGGAATCCTATATCAGTCTCAGAAGAATTTTCTTGTACATGTATCTTTAAAAACTAAATATGAACAGTCAAAGATGTTTTTATAATCTTACAGAACCATGCGTCATACTTGAGATTCTATAATGAGAAACATTGAAACGTGTTGCATAAAGAGTACTTATTTCATTTTTGCTTCTTTTATTATTCTGTTGTACAATAATTTTTGCCGTGATTATTTGTTAACATGAATTGTTGACAAGTATATTTAGATTGGTTTGGAGGCAGAAACACATTGATATGCCAAATCTATAAACATGTACATAAACATAACATACTTCTCATTCAAATTAGAGGACATGTTATGATTTATGATTCCCAGGATCAACATTTTATGTCACAAAAATACTGCATTACCAAGAAAGAGAAATACTGCATGAATGAAAAGTCACAGATTAACACAGGATGTGTGGCCTTGTGTATGGCCTGTTGATGTGTGTGGTTTTGGTCAATGTTATGTAGTAGTTTTGTCTAACTGGAGAAATTAACATTAAACAACCAGAATCACATAATTCACACAATTTTGGGAGAGAAAAAGTTGAAAAATGACCTACAAAACGCAGCAAAAAGAAAAATACGTTTGTAAAGAACAATATGTTTAAGATACTTTACCAAAGTTTGGCTCACAACATTTTTACAGCAAAGTTGTGACAAACAAAAAATCAAAGCACTGATAGCGCTGGAAGAACAGGGTTTGATCCTGAGGTTAGACAGTTGTATTATAAGCAGCAGAGTGCAACACACACACACACACAGCCACGACCGTGGTCCAGTGGTTAGTGCACTGGATTTGTTACCCGGCAATCCGGGTTCGATTCCCGGTCACTGCAGGTCATACCTTTCAATGAATACATAGTTATTAATTCTTAACTAGTATGTATTACATATACATGTACCTTGTTACTACTGTAGTTTTCATATGAAACTTTAAAACAGGCCCGATATCTAGATGACGCACCTATGTATTTTTTCGGTCAGTCCGATTTTGTACAAAACACATGAACCAATGCAGCAGCTGCCACGAAATTATGATACCGGTCCAACATAGGTCCGATATCATATTTATCACTGAAAATAATAGTCATTTATTTACATGTTTTAGGCAGTTCGTTGATTATTGATATTGTTTTTATCAATTCTCCATGTAAACTGCATATAATTATGATTTAGACTTTTATGTAGATTTGTTTTTATTTCATTGAAATACATTTTTAACACAACTATAGTTTCTCTTTGATATCTTAGCTAATTATTTGAAAAAAATGTTCTTATAAATAAAAATCGTACCTAGGACCTTTCACTCCGTAATCTAGCATTCTTACGGCTGTGCCATCAATCTCCAACGATTAAATACATTTTTTTATATAAATATAAACCGACTGTCAATAGTTCAGCTGCGCAGTAATCTCATCATGTTCGACTTTTGTTTTAACGTATTTCACATTAAGCAACATATATTTCATATAATCTTTACATCAAAGTCGTTTTATATGGACAGTGTGAACCAGATATGACCGAATATCGTCTTCTCCTTGGAACTAATTTTTTGGATGTGATTGGGGAAACCATTTAAGTGTTCTGCTACAGATTTTGATTCTGTGAGCATCGAAAACTGGTAGTAACCAAGAACAAGGTTGCAAGCAACCCTGTTCAATTAATGCCACTGAACACGCGGTTACGGAGGAAAATAATAAGTTACATACCAAAACATAGAACCAAAAAATGTACTAAGCTACACTGTATATAGGCTTTATAATGCAGTGTTTTGATTATTACAGATATAAAATGATACACCAGTGCTAGTTTTGTCCCACTAAGTTGCAAATGATGGAGCCGGTGATGATTTGTTTAAAATACTTTAAAACTGCAGCATAAACTTATTTGAAAGAACAAAATTAAGTTGTGATTTTACGAAATATACACCACCAAAAGAACTAGAATGCAACATGAACATACGTTAAAATACCTATATATAAATAATGCGACACTCTTTTACAATCCTCCTCTATGTTTGAGTAACAATGAAAAGATAAATGCCACCATTTAGTTACGGAGGAAATACTTATAGTGTCATCTTCACTATTTTATCCCGACTCGTCGTAAATGCATCATCAATAGACAGACTAGGTATTTTTTCATATTAATAACTATGCTCAAAAAGTATTTGTAAAAGTTTGATAAAAACACTTAAGGAATAGATGTTTTACACAAAGCACATCTGAGACCAGACTTTTGAAAATGATATTAGCTTAGCGATTTGGTAATAACCACGGTCAAATATTATTGTCATATGGAATATATACTAGCTACTTACATAATCAGTGATTATGAAATGTGATATTTGAAAACTTCTGACGTATTATTTAGTTGCTTTTGTGTTCCACAGTAACGAAGAACACTATATGGTTACTGAGGAAACATAGAATTACATTTCAGCCTCATACCCATGAACGTGTATGTTATATATAAAGATATTAATGCATGTGATTTTGACTAGAACATTCTGCTAGTGCTGTGAATTTGAAATATCAGTTACAGAATCATTCGATATAACTTTGGTTTCCAAGTCTGAACGCTTAGACGATGTGACTTCCTACAAACAGCCAGCGTAGTACTTAGCAACTCGTGTCTCTTAAGACACAATTGTGTGTTCATTCAGTGATATGTGTACAAACGCGTGTATTTCATATGTCCGGGAACAGAAACTGGTGTTTGATTCTTTGCCAGTGTGTCCTTTGCTAATTCTATAGTCTGGTTCGTTGTGTGAAACATACGTAATTTGTACTAATTTCACTTGATCAAACAATAAAGATATTACTGATAAATTAGCCTGACAGTATTATTGATCTATGTATTTAGATATTAATTAATAAACTGTCTCTTTGAAAATGGAATTGAGATTTGAGCTCAGAGACCGTTCTCAAGTTTTACAACTCTGGCTCAGTAGTATTTTCCTGTAGCTTTCATATAAGTTAGTGGATAATTGGATGTTACATAATTTTGAACAATATTTTTGCTGAGTAGATGATGAATGATGTTTCTGTGAACAATAACCTTGACAATGGATGAAAATTGCTATTATTATATAAAGTGGTTTAGTTTTTACCTTCTTTCAGCTATTTTGTAGCAGTTTTCCAATTACTCTGTTAGTTTTCTTGTGTTTTTTTTAAATGGTCAGACTCTTCTTATGCCATCAATGCTTGGTGCAATGACAGTTAACACGATATGAACTATATATAATATGTCTCAACATTGTGTCATTGTTTTGTAATAATTGTAATAAAAAGATATATATTTGCATTTAAGTTTTGTGTTTGAGTTTCTAAATACTATTTAACCATAATGGTTACTTGTATTTGGATCTGGGGTGATTGATTATCGAGTGGTTACATGCTAGACTACTAAACAAAAGGTCATCAGTTTGATTCTTGGTTCCGCCTTTCGAATTTCTGTGTCCCCATCTCAACTGCTATTCCATTACTTGTTTTGTGATTAAAAGAGAATTTGTATGAGTCTTTTCAGGAATGTATGTGTCTAAAATTGTTGTCAGAACTACAACCCTGTCTTGTTTTAAATTATTAATCATTATTCACCAACGCTATGTACAATATGAAACATAAATACATAGTTCCCACATCTACAATATTTACCTCCCTTGGCGGCCATCTTGCTTGGCAAATTCAACAGGCATTGATAGAAGATATTTATATTTTTGTTTTGATAATACTAAATATAGGATATTCATATTTTTATGATATTCAAAATTGCTACCTATATTACTTTAGTATTATTACTTGTCAAAATAGCTTTTATGTGACCCTCGTTGACATTAGATTGAATGTTTGTTGATACAACTGTACTTCTGCTTTCAATCAAACGCATGTCTGGTTTCTATCTATATTTGATTTGAATATCTGCCAAAGGAAAGAGCACATGACATCACTTCGTATGCACATTCTATTACTGTCAATATAATACAAAACAAAAACAAAATGTACATAACATTTATTTATAATTATAACAAAGACATAACTGACATTTACGTAACATTTATTCTTTCTTTAAGATCAACAAATAAACATGTAATCATGTTAGGTAATCAACTTGCAATGTTAACATGAGATACAAACATGTGCAGATTTATGATATATGCCACATTATGGAAAAACTAGTGTGCAAACTGAATTGCCCAGGAAAAAACAGAGATCAAAACCCTGCAGGAAAAAAATCTCTGGAAACCTGTACCCCATGTCAAGTTTCAGATTGCAGAGCATATGGGGCCACGCTCTTTACAAATTGAAAATTACAGTTTGACAGAATAAAGATCATAAAAAATCTACATAAACAACAAGCTTTGAGCATTTGATAAGTGATAAACAAATATTAAGAAAATACAGAATTTACAAGTACACACATAAAGCTAAGAAAAAAACAACTACCTAAGTTTTTGAAGTTAATCAATGTACGTTAAGTTAAAATATGTGTACTTAAATAATGTTCAAGCAATAAACTTCATTCTCATACAATAGATAGTAATTTAAAAAAAACTTAATAGCAAGCATAATGCATTGAAGTAAGCAGTAAACATTACCTCTGAAAAATAAGGCCATCAACAATCTTAAGTTTTCAAAGTTACTGGATATATTTTAACCATTGATAGACCTAATCAACTGGGGTCATCTGTCTATAGGTGCCTAACCTTTAAACAAAATGAAGACCTAAGTGGCCGATACAGTTAAATTCATCAGACAAGGACATTAAGCAAAGCAATATACCCCCATTCACCATTTCTTTGAAAGGGGGGAATGACAAGTTCACAGTAACATACCCCTATTGAAATCGGGGCATAGATAGAACTTAAAAGTGGGGCATTATTAGAGGCTGTCAAACCGTGCGCCAGCTCCTTTAAGATGATGCTGGGTCATATCATTGGCGTCAAGGCTCAATGTCAACACCACATTTCAAGAAGAGTTCATTACAACCAAAGGATAAAAAGTAATGGTGTCTGTCTTTTCGTACAACTATTGTGTCGATGGTACACATTTTGCGTGATGCTTTTATCACCCAACTCATTCATTGACTCTTAGTGCAACCTAACCTACAATCATCTTATATAACACTGTGCAAAATGACTTAAATAATTCATCATGCAGAAATCACAAATTTTGTTTCCATTCATTTTCTGCATAATCAGACACGTTTATTGATTTTATTGCAGGAAGAAAATGCTATGCCAGTACGCTAAATGTGATCAATTATATATAATCAGAAAATAAAGTAGACATATACAGGCCTGATGCAGAAACTCCACCCCAGTAGGAAAATCTACCGGTGCCCGGGCAGCTTTCGACATGGTGTAGCCATGATGTCTTAATAAAGTTGTTATTGGACATAACATAATCATCCTACAAGCAGCAGTGCTCTGACAGGCAAAATGTAAAACCAAACAAATGCTCCAGGAATCGGAGAGTCAGGTGCAAAAAGCTAGCAAAATGTGATCTTAGAAATATTCTAAATAAACAGATGTGAAGATTACTGTCCTTGTTTGTAATTCGTTTACATCAATCAAAATTAATCTTTCCTAGTCCAGCACTAAAAAATCATGAGAGAAAAAATTGTCAAGACACTGGGTGCCCTGGCACCTGTATGAGAACCCAGATCTGAAGACCGATCATCTGCTGAAATAGAAGAAGAACCTGTCAATGCTGTACATGTGTAAACAATTCACAGACATATCAGATTTCTAGCACACATTGGCAAAATGATCACAAGCAATTCATCAACACAGGCAATTCAGCTCCAGACTTTCATTAAAACAGACTGATTAAAGCATTGCAAGGCAGACAAGTATCCTTCACACAAATTAAACAGCAAGTACAAGTAATTCAGCCAGAATACTTACGTTGAAATGCTGTACACAATACGGTGACCCTGACCTTGGTGACCATTGAGACTAAGGCCTTGCCATCAATCCGTGTGCCAAGCTTCCATCTGAAGTTGGTATCCCTCGATGACGTCCACTTTCAGGAGTCAACACATCCGACTGCTGAAATAAAGTAAATACCCATCAATACAAGAAAAGATGATAAAAACTTCAACAATTACAGTGTGATCATATCAAAAAGATGAAAATTAAAAGATGAAAATTAAGAAAGTCTTTTTTCACCTTTTTCTAAATCTTCTTCGTCTTCTTCGGAACATCCTCTTCTTCATCATCTTCTTCTTGGTTGATCTTGAAGATAGAAAAAAGAACAAAACAATTAGAGTGTGATCATATCAAAAACATGAAAATAAAGAAAGTCTTCTTCACCTTTTTCTTAATCTTCTTCATCTTCTTCGGAACATCCTCTTCTTCCTCTTCTTCTTCTCGGTTGATCTTAAAAAGATAGAAAAAGAACAAAACAATTAGAGTGTGATCATATAAAAAACATGAAAATAAAGAGTCTTCTTCACCTTTTTTCTAAATCTTCATCATCTTCTTCAGAACATCCTCTTCTTCCTCTTCTTCTTCTCGGTTGATCTTAAAAAGATAGAAAAAGAACAAAACAATTAGAGTGTGATCATATAAAAAACATGAAAATAAAGAAAGTCTTCTTCACCTTTTTCTTAATCTTCTTCCTCTTCTTCGGAACATCCTCTTCATCCTCTCCTTCTTCTCGGTTGATCTTAAAAAGATAGAAAAAGAACAAAACAATTAGAGTGTGATCATATCAAAAACATGAAAATAAAGAAAGTCTTCTTCACCTTTTTTCTAAATCTTCATCATCTTCTTCGGAACATCCTCTTCTTCTTCTCGGTTGATCTTAAAAAGATAGAAAAAGAACAAAACAATTAGAGTGTGATCAAATAATAAAAAACATGAAAATAAAGAAAGTCTTCTTCACCTTTTTCTTTATCTTCTTCATCTTCTTCGGAACATCCTCTTCTTCCTCTTCTTCTTCTCGGTTGATCTTAAAAAGATAGAAAAAGAACAAAACAATTAGAGTGTGATCATATCAAAAAACATGAAAATAAAGAGTCTTCTTCACCTTTTTCTTAATCTTCTTCCTCTTCTTCGGAACATCCTCTTCATCCTCTCCTTCTTCTCGGTTGATCTTAAAAAGATAGAAAAAGAACAAAACAATTAGAGTGTGATCAAATAATAAAAAACATGAAAATAAAGAAAGTCTTCTTCACCTTTTTTTCTAAATCTTCATCATCTTCTTCGGAACATCCTCTTCTTCCTTTTCTTCGCAATCTTCTTCTTCTCGGTTGATCTTAAAAAGATAGAAAAAAGAACAAAACAATTAGAGTGTGATCATATAAAAAAACATGAAAATAAAGAAAGTCTTCTCCACCTTTTTTTCTCAATCTTCATCATCTTCTTCGGAACATCCTCTTCTTCATCTTTTTCTTCTTCTTGGTTGATCTTGAAAAGATAGAAAAAAGAACAAAACAATTAGAGTGTGATCATATAAAAAAAAACATGAAAATGAAGAAAGTCTTCTTCACCTTTTTCTAAATCTTCTTCGTCTTCTTCGGAACATCCTCTTCTTTCATCTTCTTCTTCTTGGTTGATCTTGAAGATAGAAAAAAGAACAAAACAATTAGAGTGTGATCATATCAAAAACATGAAAATAAAGAAAGTCTTCTTCACCTTTTTTCTAAATCTTCATCATCTTCTTCGGAACATCCTCTTCTTCCTCTTCTTCTTCTCGGTTGATCTTAAAAAGATAGAAAAAGAACAAAACAATTAGAGTGTGATCATATCAAAAATCATGAAAATAAAGAAAGTCTTCTTCACCTTTTTCTTTATCTTCTTCATCTTCTTCGGAACATCCTCTTCTTCCTCTTCTTCGGAATCTTCTTCTCGGTTGATTTTAAAAAGATAGAAAAAAGAACAAAACAATTAGAGTGTGATCATATCAAAAACATGAAAATAAAGAATGTCTTCTTCACCTTTTTTCTAAATCTCATCATCTTCTTCGGAACATCCTCTTCTTCCTCTTCTTCTTCTCGGTTGATCTTAAAAAGATAGAAAAAGAACAAAACAATTAGAGTGTGATCATATAAAAAAACATGAAAATAAAGAAAGTCTTCTTCACCTTTTTCTAAATCTTCTTCCTCTTCTTCGGAACATCCTCTTCTGCATCATCTTCTTCTTCTTGGTTGATCTTGAAAAGATAGAAAAAAGAACAAAACAATTAGAGTGTGATCATATAAAAAAACATGAAAATGAAGAAAGTCTTCTTCACCTTTTTCTTTATCTTCTTCATCTTCTTCGGAACATCCTCTTCTTCCTCTTCTTCGCAATCTTCTTCTTCTCGGTTGATCTTAAAAAGATAGAAAAAAGAACAAAACAATTAGAGTGTGATCATATAAAAAAACATGAAAATAAAGAAAGTCTTCTCCACCTTTTTTTCTAAATCTTCATCATCTTCTTCGGAACATCCTCTTCTTCATCTTTTTCTTCTTCTTGGTTGATCTTGAAAAGATAGAAAAAAGAACAAAACAATTAGAGTGTGATCATATAAAAAAAAACATGAAAATGAAGAAAGTCTTCTTCACCTTTTTCTAAATCTTCTTCGTCTTCTTCGGAACATCCTCTTCTTTCATCTTCTTCTTCTTGGTTGATCTTGAAGATAGAAAAAAGAACAAAACAATTAGAGTGTGATCATATAAAAAACATGAAAATAAAGAAAGTCTTCTTCACCTTTTTTCTAAATCTTCATCATCTTCTTCGGAACATCCTCTTCTTCCTCTTCTTCTTCTCGGTTGATCTTAAAAAGATAGAAAAAGAACAAAACAATTAGAGTGTGATCATATCAAAAATCATGAAAATAAAGAAAGTCTTCTTCACCTTTTTCTTTATCTTCTTCATCTTCTTCGGAACATCCTCTTCTTCCTCTTCTTCGGAATCTTCTTCTCGGTTGATCTTAAAAAGATAGAAAAAAGAACAAAACAATTAGAGTGTGATCATATCAAAAACATGAAAATAAAGAATGTCTCCTTCACCTTTTTTCTAAATCTCATCATCTTCTTCGGAACATCCTCTTCTTCCTCTTCTTCTTCTCGGTTGATCTTAAAAAGATAGAAAAAGAACAAAACAATTAGAGTGTGATCATATAAAAAAACATGAAAATAAAGAAAGTCTTCTTCACCTTTTTCTTAATCTTCTTCCTCTTCTTCGGAACATCCTCTTCATCCTCTCCTTCTTCTCGGTTGATCTTAAAAAGATAGAAAAAGAACAAAACAATTAGAGTTTGATCAAATAAAAAAAACATGAAAATAAAGAAAGTCTTCTTTACCTTTTTCTAAATCTTCATCATCTTCTTCGGAACATCCTCTTCTTCATCATCTTCTTCTTCTTGGTTGATCTTGAAAAGATAGAGAAAAGAACAAAACAATTAGAGTTTGATCAAATAAAAAAAACATGAAAATAAAGAAAGTCTTTTTCACCTTTTTCTTAATCTTCATCATCTTCTTCGGAGCATCCTCTTCTTCATCTTCTTCTTCTTGGTTGATCTTGAAAAGATAGAAAAAGAACAAAACAATTAGAGTGTGATCATATAAAAAAACATGAAAATAAAGAAAGTCTTCTTCACCTTTTTCTTAATCTTCTTCCTCTTCTTCGGAACATCCTCTTCATCCTCTCCTTCTTCTCGGTTGATCTTAAAAAGATAGAAAAAGAACAAAACAATTAGAGTTTGATCAAATAAAAAAAACATGAAAATAAAGAAAGTCTTCTTTACCTTTTTCTAAATCTTCATCATCTTCTTCGGAACATCCGTTTCTTCATCATCTTCTTCTTCTTGGTTGATCTTGAAAAGATAGAGAAAAGAACAAAACAATTAGAGTTTGATCAAATAAAA
Source organism: Lutraria lutraria (assembly GCA_964023205.1). NCBI lineage: Eukaryota > Metazoa > Mollusca > Bivalvia > Venerida > Mactridae > Lutraria > Lutraria lutraria. The sequence continues at coordinate 16,679,879 of OZ026838.1, forward strand.
AAAACATGAAAATAAAGAAAGTCTTTTTCACCTTTTTCTTAATCTTCATCATCTTCTTCGGAGCATCCTCTTCTTCATCTTCTTCTTCTTGGTTGATCTTGAAAAGATAGAAAAAAGAACAAAACAATTAGAGTGTGATCATATAAAAAAACATGAAAATAAAGAAAGTCTTCTTCACCATTTTCTTTATCTTCTTCATCTTCTTCGGAACATCCTCTTCTTCATCTTCTTTGGAATCTTCTATTTCTCAGTTGATCTTAAAAAGATAGAAAAAAGAACAAAACAATTAGAGTGTGATCATATAAAAAAACATGAAAATAAAGAAAGTCTTCTTCACCATTTTCTTTATCTTCTTCATCTTCTTCGGAACATCCTCTTCTTCATCTTCTTTGGAATCTTCTTCTTCTGGGTCGATCTTAAAAAGATAGAAAAAGAACAAAACAATTAGAGTGTGATCAAATAAAAAAAACATGAAAATAAAGAAAGTCTTCTTTGCTCCACAAACTTTATGCGGACGGCCTGACCGACCAACAACCGAAAGACTGACCAATGGAGTGACTCCAATATACCCCCTCTCAAACTTTGTTTGTGGGGTATAATAATTCTATAGTACCAAATGCAAACAAAACAAAGGTAATGTTTAATCTGCTTCAAAAAGAAATCAAGTCATAAAATTGAATGATAATACAAAATGTAATTCTAATGTCACATGAAACAACCAAACACTTGAACAGGTTACTGTGGAAAAATTGCTAGGAATTATATACTGATCAGAACTTGAAAATAACTATATTTATCAATAATGTAACCAAAACATTAAAAAAATGCAACTCTCTCCTTTATCTTTACTATATGCATACAATTCTGTCTAAACTTGAACTCAAGAAAATTGTTTTATAATGCTTCTTTCTTCCAATCATAGGTTATTGTTGTACAATATGGGGATCATGCAATACAGAATCATCAAATAATATATTAAGATTTCAAAAGAGAGCTGCCCGTTTAATTCTATATCAACCATTTGATGCTCCGTCCAAGGAACTATTCAAAAATTAAACTTTATGAAATTTATTGATCATGTTTAATATAAGAACTAGCCATGCTTATTATAATAAATGCATGTAACAATTCTCTTCAAATAAAAAACTTGTTCTTCCTAAACCAAACATTGAATTCCTTTGTAAATCCCTATCCTATTCCCTTCCAAAAATTTGGAATGAAATACCATTAGAAATTAGAACTGCTGAAAGTCTATCATCTTTTAGGAAGAATTATCTTAAATGAAAATTATCTAACTAACAAGATGTGTTTTATAAACACCATCCCCCCTCCGGTTGCCCTTTTTAAAAATGCACAGGTCCTGTAGAGATTGTCATGATGAACCAAGAAATGAAGTTCGATGATTGCAGGTGGTAGCGTTTTGATTTAATAGGCAAGGTTAAATTTCGGTACAGGCAAACAAAGGACCGTAAATCTGCTAAAAATGATCGAATCACTAAACCCTAACAATATGTACTGGTGAACATGGTGACAATAGTTCTATCAAAGTTTGGTAAAAATCCCTTGAGAAATACAGAAGAAGTTGCAAACAAAAGAGTATTTCTCTATATATTACATATGCACAAAATAAACAAAGGGCCATAATTCCGTCAAAATTTATCGAATCATAAAGCCTTTACAACATGCATTGGGTATCTCGATAACAATAGTTCCATGAAAGTTTTATCAAAATCTCTTGAGAAAACAAGGAAACAAGAGTATTTCGCTGTTACAATCACACCAAATAAACAAAGGGCCATAATTCCGTCAAAAATGATCCAATCACAAAACCCGGAATAAAAGTGTGGGGGTTCTTGGTAACAACAGGTCTGTGAAAGTTTTGTCAAAATCACATGATAAATGTAGGAGCAGTATCCTAAAAGAAATGATTTCTCTATATATTACATATATATGCACAAAATAAACAAAGAGCCATAATTCCGTCAAAATTTATCGAATCATAAAACCTTTACAACATGCATTGCGTATCTCGATAACAATAGTTCCATGAAAGTTTTATCAAAATCTCTTGAGAAAACAAGGAAACCAGAGTATTTCGCTGTTACAATCACACCAAATAAACAAAGGGCCATAATTCCGTCAAAAATGATCAAATCACAAAACCCGGAATATATGTGTCGTGGTTCTTAGTAACAACAAGTCTGTGAAAGTTTCGTCAAAATCCCATGAAAAATGTAAGAGTAGTATCCTAAAAAAATGTAGGAATTTTTTAAACACAATGACCCTGTGACCTTGACCTTTGACCTACTGACCTGAAAATGCACAGGTCCTGTAGAGGTTGTCATGAGGAACTTACATATGAAGTTAGATGGATGTAGGTGCAAGCGTTTTGATTTTATAGGCAAGGTTAAAGTTTGGTACAAACAGACAAACAGACAGACAAACAGAGAGGCCAAAAACAATATGCCCCAATCTATCGATACGGGGGAATAAAAACTATGGGAATATCCACCAGTTCATGCATTATGCTAATTAATTGATATTTCAGCATGCTAATTCATTTCACTTATTTCTTGTTAGAATTGCATTTTCCCTATTTTATTGTAAATGTACATTGTTATTTTAATTATTACACTAATGTTGGTGTATTGACCACTGTTTTTAATGAAATATTTTTTTTTACAATTCAAACATACCAAGTATCTGTGACTAAAACTTGCTCATTTAGTTCCAAATCAACAAGTAGGAGAGAAAATATTGATCTTTAAATACAGATGACTGCTTAATAAAGATGATCAATGAAGGTTTTAACTTTTGCTAAACCTTTTTAAATGGACCTACATGTGTATTATATTGACAGATAACACCAGAGATGTATTGGCCCTAGGCAATCAAGCATAAACATCCCCAAACATCCGTTTAAGATGTTTATTCTTGCCAGGTCGAAACTTATTTATAGTTCCGGGTTCGATCCTCACCAGTGCCAAAAAAATCATGTCATAGCGTAATGTCCTTAGGCAAGACACTTTAAATTCCATATTGCCTTTGTCTCTCTTCGAGGTTGATTCCATCTGAGTTGAGTCTCGAGAGTGATTAATATAAGTCGGACTTCGAGCAGTGAGCTGTAAATGTACTTTTATCATTTGAAAATGATTGATTCAACGTTATGACATTTATAGACTGAAGCTAACACTGCATGAAAAGTTACGTTTAAGTACATTTAATAACATTTAATTGTATTAGATTTACTAAAATTCCACGTTGCTAGAAACGTTGAATTTAATCTTGTATTATATTCCTAAAAAACGATAAAATTAAATTTAGAAAATATTTGAAGTATAATTGCGTGAGTTATTTATTTTATCAATGAATAGTTAAGTTTAAGTAAATTTAATTTTGAATTATTTTTACTGATACATAAAGATTCATTTATATACATTTAATATTGTATTAGATTTACTTAAATTTCACGTTGCTGTTCTGTATTCATAAGTACCATGTATAAAGGGACACTACTAGTGAAGTCCTAACTAATATCTGTAACCCAGAGTTAATGTTACTGTTATATATATACTGCATGTTGATTCAATAATCAAGTTAGTTAGTAGAAGTCATATAATAAACATAAATAAGCTATTATAGTGTTGTTCCTATACAGGGTCTCGAACCCTACCCGGTCAACCTGATGACCGAATAATCAAATATAACAGTTGCTAAAAACGTTGAATTTAATCCATGATTATATTCTAAATAACAATAACTTAACATTTTCATAATGTGTTTATGGAATTTATTACATTTAAGTCGACACAATATTGTAATAAATAGACGTTTCACATTCAAATGTGTGTATCATTCGCGGGCGCGACGTTGTTTAAAAAAAATGTTTTACCAATAATACTAGGTTCGTTTTTACAAACATTAATTCCTTGCACAAGATGCAATTCCTAGAAAGTCCAAATAGTCGCGCGTGTGGTCGTTGAAACCACGCATGCGCTCTTACTTGACTTTCCTTGTAGTTCCCTACCAGTCAAACACGTATTGATAGATGGTGCAGAAATTTTAAAGTTTATCTTGTTTAGCAGCAATTAATATGTTGGATTGTGAATTTCAAATTTATCGGACATTTGATGCAGAACGGTATTTCAACTTTCAACCCAACAACCTATGCGGATCAAAGTCGACATTAGCATCGACATCGACTGTGTAGAATCTTAGTATGATAATTTGATAAATAATAATGTACGGTCAACTTTATCTGAAGAATGTTATTAATTGTAATAAAACATAATATACTTCTGTATCTAAGAAACATATAATTACAGAATAGATGATAATATTGTGTCAGTTTATATCAATGCTGTTCTAGTTCACCATGCACTTAAAAAAATTTGTTCTGATAGACAGTGTGGTGTAGCTGTTATTATTTTAAAATGGGCGATATTGAATAAACGAAAGTAATCACATTTAAAATGGTTCAAACTATTGCTTTTTTAAAGATAAATTAAAATAAAAAATTGCTTCAAAATCTACATCATGTTAATATTGCAATTAATAAAATGACTCTTCATTATCTATCTAGTATAGTTTTACAGAAAAGGTTATAATAACATTTGTAGCTAACTATTTACATTGATTTATAATGCAGAGGTTGAGTGTCAGCAATATCATATTTTCAGAAGAGGCAAATAGTCATGATCGAGCATGTTGACCATAGAAGTGATGTCGTCTGAGGAAGAGAGTTGTGACGAAGCATTATTATCATTAAAGTGACTGCCAATGAGGAGTACAGTGTTCACCAATAGTGTGGTATAAATTGAACGAACATATTCTGGACCTGTGCTTGAAGATTTCATGTGTGTTGCCACATGGGCAATTAGCAATTAAAAGACTGATATTATAAGTTTCAAGAACTGTTTTTACATTTAGTAGTTTTTCATTTCTACAAAAACAGTACACAAACAATTCCCTTGAAATACAACTGTATTGTTAACATTCATTTGGTTTTAAAGTATTTATTTTATGCATTTAATTGTTACATTGTGCCATAATACTAATTTAAAACATTCACTTCATAGATAGAAAATAAAATTGGTCAAACGCAGAGTTTTATATAGTTAGAAATTATTTTCTTTTTTATGGTTTGATTATGTATTATCGTTTGATTAATCACGACTTAAATTTGGTCGAAAAAACTAACTTAATTTTGACATTAACTTGTATTAAACCCTGAAATTAAGTTTAAATTATATGTAAACATATGTGATTAAACTTAAGAAAAAAATTGACATTTACGTTGGGTTTAATATTGCATTATTGTACTGATTTTCACTCAAAAAAAATCAAGTTTAAGGTGAACACTGATGTAGATTTTAATTCGATATTATGGTTTGATTAAACTTGACGTAAATTCAAAGCAATAATTTAACTTAAATTTGATGTAAACTTGACTTAAATTTTGAAAATAAGTTTCAAAAAGAATTTATAATTGCCTTAGTAAGTAACATGCACTTGAAGCTCTATCCAAGTACAGTACAGGTATTACACCAGTTTATGGGTCAGTTCGAAAGGTCAGTTTTCTGCTCGAACTCAGGACCTAATTCGCGGACCCTACATCATTCGTGTAACGTCCATTTTCATGTATTTTTACAGAAGATATATTAACTAAAAGCTGATTAAAGTGTATATAATTATGCATTATCTTTTGAAGATAAAATAATTCTGAACAATTAAAGTACACTTTATATCAAAGGTCAAGGTACTGTATCTAACGTTAAATTCTTGTGTTTTAATGGGTTTTTATTACAAATTTCATTACAACTTTCATTATAATTCAACAGGCTGTAGAAACTGATTGGAGAGAAACAGACACACAAAATTAGTAAACCTAATCAGTCAGAACAATACAATTCTAAAAAGAAACATGTGAAATGGATTAGCATGTTGAAGTATCAAATAGCATAATTCAATTCTAAAAAGAAACACATGAAATAAATCAGCATGTTGAAATATCAAATAGCATAATGCATGAACTGGTGAATATTCCCTTCCATAAAAAGCACTCTCAGCATTATGTCATACTTCCAAATTACTAACTTATTTTAGTTCTCTGGATCATTTCTTACAATTAATACAGTAAAACCCCGATTATCCGAAGACGTTGGGACTGAAAAATTTCTTCGGATAATCCGGGGCTTCGGATAATCCAGGGTAAGGGAAATCTAGACAATTGCATGAAAAAAGGGAGGTCACTCGTATAGATATAATAACAACAAATATACAAGGGATATAGAATAAGGACACTGTTTAAATAAATTACAAACAGAATTAAAATAAAAATCCAACGCGGAGTTTCATTTTATTGCTACAGTCACAAACACTTATGAGCGGCACACAAATCGTTATCGTCCTAAGATATCTTAGTTTATCGTGTTTCTAAAATGGAATGATTTGAAATCAAGTGCCGGCAATTTATATTGGTCAATTTAACAAACTTTGAAAAATAAAATGAACATTTTTAATGTTGGTTGCATTTTCAAGTGAAATTATGAAGCAATTCATAAATCAAGGGGGAAAAAAAGGTGAATGATCTAACCCAGTCCGTATCATAATAGGCTAGTTTTGTTCCCATTACTGCAAACAATGATCCAAACCAACAATCCATTGTTCTCAGAGGTTTGATAATTTGTTGTTTACGCTTTTTGACATGTTAAAGAAATCCTATGATGAACTTGTCTGATTGATCAGAGTTAATTGTCGACTTCGGATAAAAGGTGCGAAAATATGCATTCGGATGATTGTGGGGACCTGTTTATCACTTCGGATAAGCCATGGTATTCGGATTAGATGATTCTGATAATCAAGGTTTATTCACATTGAAATATATAGAGGGAAATTTGGGACCGAAATTTCATTTCTGATAAGATCAGGTTTTCCGATAATCCGAGTTCGGATAATCGAGGTTTTAGTGTAGTTTATAATATTGTTATAACATTTCTGCATAGGCAATGTACAACAGCATTATCTGAAGGATGGTGATGCTGTGGAAGACATAGGAATTATTTCCTGCAGCCTTGGGGCCGCAAGTACTTTAGAATGTGTTTAGTAATTTGTCTGTATTTGTCTGAATAAGCTTATTGAAAGTAGCATTTTGTGAGAATGTTGAGAACCAGACTAAAAAACTAGTCTTAACTTATCGTGTTCATCAATCTTTAGTACACTTATGTAAGAATGACGAGAACCAGACTAACGCAATATTTCGAAGCAATTTAAATTCGGATACTTATTAATAATTTGAGATATTTTTCATGAAAAGCATTAGCTTGTATATCTTGTCTAATTTTTAATTCCTAAACACAAAAAAGATTCACTCCTCGGATGTCTATTTTTAGACTTTCATCTCGTCAATTTTTAGATTTTATGTACTCTGCAGGAAGCGATACGCAGGAAAGCAATAACACCATAGAATACCACTGTACATCATCCAGTAGTATTTCCGATTTCCGATGATAATTAAAATTAAAGAAGCAAGTTTAAACCAGAATTTAATTAAATGCTGTTGTGGATTTTTATTCAACGTACATCAATTAGTGCAGAAAATTGATGGTTTCGCACCAAATATTTTTTTAGCAAGCACCAGTTACATTGAAAAATATTTATCCAAAATGCATGCAAGTCCATCAAAATATTGTTTCTGAGATGTGTATGCGGTTATTTATGCAACATGCAGTGGTTTTGCCTTGGAAGAGGTTATTAACTAAGAAGTGTCCTGTTTATGCTAAAAAATAAAAGCTATGAGACTAAACTTTTCACATGATATCTTTCTTATATGAACATGGACATATACTTTTTATGTCATATTTTTAATTCAGGTGTTTAACCTACTTCAGCATAATCAATGTCATTTAAAATCGTTGTTATTCCTTCAATATGTAAAAATTATTTTAAAACCTGTATGTTTTAGCCTATTTTTTATACATCTTAATTTGGTAAATAACACAGTGTTTGAAATAGTACAATGTCAAGGAATTGGTATAATGTGGACATTTAATGCTTTAAATTTCTTCTACATTGAGGTTGTGATACACCCAGTACATTTTTCAATTGATATGGTTAACGTTTCCTGAAATATTCGGTTACCCCTGCTTTATCACACTGGACACAGAAACGAGTGTTGCGTGGCAGACATGTGTATACAATATAGAGAAGTTTGCTTAGAAATGCAGTTGTTGTGCTTGACACATCATCTTGATATGATAAACATCTGTATAAATTTATTTCAAAATCCAATCATGCATGACAAAGTTATGAGCCGGACACAAATTTTTCTTTTCACTATATCCATATATTGCTTTAAGTGTCCACTGTGACTTAGACCTTTGAGCAAGCGATACAGTTCTTGCGCATGACACATTGTCTTGATATGATGAACATTTGTAAATCGATTAAAGATAATGGTAAACCACGGTAAGACATAGAGTGTAAAACAGCTCGAAAAAGTTACAAGTGTCGCAAAAAAAAATACCAGAAATACCTCTCTGAAGAAAATAGAAAATTTCTTAACATTGCATGCAGTTAATATAAAAAGGTCATGAATAAATATATGAATATTTTCAATAGATGTAAAGAAACTAAACTAAGAGAAAAGTAAAGTAAAAGCCCTAAGTTACTGGAAGTATTTGAATAAAATTAGGGTTCAGAAATCTATGAAAATGCCAACTTTAGACTCTATGCATGATTATTTTAAAGAAGCAAGTAAAAATAGCTTTGATCATGACAGCAATGGCGATGTTATAATTAATAGTATTGTCACAACAATTTATAATGCTTTAAGCTCAATTATAACTAGTGAAAATAATGACGTGCATAAAGCATTAAAAAATGGTAAATCTGTAGGCATTGGTGGCATTCTGAACGAATATATTAAATCATTGACTGATAAATTATTACCTTTATATGTAGCAATATTTAACCTGGTGTTAGAAAGTGGTGTTATACCAATTTAGTAGGGCTGCCCAGATACAGACCTCAGCCGATACGATACGTATTGCGATACGGTACTAGCGATATGCGATATCAACGATACGATATAAAAATATTTAAAAGTAATGAAAACATTGTAATGTTAGTGTTTTGGGGAACTCTGCACACTTGTTTGGTGCTAGAAAGTCCTAATTAACCGTTAAAAATGTGTAAAACTTAATTTGTCTTGTTCTTAAAGTCATCAATTTGATTCACATATAAAAATTATGTTAGTTGATATTGTGGAAATTAAATAATTATGAGAAATATTAGCAAGTTTTAATCTCTGTCCCGTGAATGACCTTATGTCAAGAATAGAACCTAGCCATATAAAATTGTTTTAGGATTGTCAAATCGTTCAACAATACTACATTAATAATGAACTTCTGAAACCTTCAACTTGGATGTTATGATGACGAGACTTATGTGTTCTGAGGTTGCTTTACTTGACATCGCATTGGCACTTGTTATAGACAACTACGTGCTTCTTTGTTTCATTAATCGGCAAACCAAAATGCTGCCATATTTTTATGTAAAATTACATGGTGGCGTAATACAATTTATAAGACAAATTCTACTTGACAAAATCTGAATATTCGCATCGAATTCGTTGTCTATCTTTACCTGACGCTGCTTATGTCGATACATAGAGTATGGAATCCCGGATATTAGTTGCGTAAGCATTGTCGACGATGATGTGAGAGTAAATTCGCAAATCTAGTTCATTTGTTCAACATTCTAAGAGATTTTTAAATATAAATAAAAAAACGCGATACGGCCGATACAGGACCATCCGATACGATACGCATATCGTTCAGCCCTGTATCGGTACATACCGGTACGCAGCCATATCGGGACAGCCCTACAATTTAGTGGTCTCTTGGTGCTAACTATCTATATCTATAAGAATAAGGGAGATACTCGCTTTCCTGAGAAGTATAGGCCGATTACTTTACTTAGTTGTGTAAGCAAATTGTTCAGATCAATTTTAAACCATAGATTAAATAATTTTTCTAGAAGAAAATGCAATACTTAAAGAAAATCAAGCCCTGGAATCAGGAAATGCTAATCAACAGTTGACCATATTTTTACAAAAGTGGAACTACTGCGGGAAATATTATCATGACGTCAACTGGTGACGTGAAATTACGGATGGTGATACAGTTTTGCGTGTCGCTGGAGAAAACTCCTACACATACGCATAAGATGATTAAGGAGTCTGGTCACTCGAAATGAAGTCGTTCATTAGTATTTAAATGGCACAAACGATTTAAAGAAGTGTTAGGTCGACAATTTGGTAACAAAGGTTAAAGACTTGATTAACGAAGACAGGCGATTTACAGTACGGAATTTATCTTCGGAGTTGATCATATCGAAAAACACAACGCACAGAATACTGAAACATGATCTACATATGAAAAAAGTTAGTGCTAGGTGGGTAACGCGTCATATGAAGTGCATAAGAACCGGTGGAGACTATATTGAAAAGGTTTGATGAGCGATTCAGCGTGATGTCAAAATTGACGTCGTCAGACTGTGCTGCGTGCACCGGGTAGCAGTAAGTGACCTTGTGAAAACTTTTGTAAAAATATATGTCTTATGTATATCTTCGTGATTTTTTACCGTTACGCTTAGGATACATTAAATTTATGATGGAAGCGATAGTTTTGTCTCTAACTTATACATCGTTTCAGTTATGAATCAAGTCTACCAATTTCTGGCCACCCCTCGTATAAATCAAGTGAGCCCTCGGGCGGGGCCAATTTTGACCCTAGGTCAATAATTTGAACAAACTTGGTAGAGGTCTATAAGATAATGCTACATACCAAATATCTAAGCTCTAGGTCTAGTGGTTTCAGAGAAGAAGATTTTTGAATATTTTCAAAAAAATCCTTCTGATTGCTATGGCAACCAGAATTCTGCATGGAATGGAATTCTTTGAACAACTTTGGTAGAGCTTCAAGCAAGAAACACACCAGTCCTGTGAAGTTTTGTTGAAATTGACCCAGTGGTTTAGGAGGAGATGTTGTTTAAAAAATGTGTTGACGACAGATGACGGACATAGCTGGATCCTAAAAGCTCACCTTGGCACTCTGTGCCAGGTGAGCTAAAAAACACATACTATTGCAAAAAAAACACATAAAGCAATAGAAGGGGCATTCACAATAAATATTGTGTATATTTCTGTATCAAACAAAAATTAAGGAACAATGACACAGTGCATTCCATCAAGCCGAGTTGATTGCCTTGTGTACATCAATGGGCGACTATTCAACCACTTGGGTCACATAGACCAAATGATTGACTAAAAGATGCAAACAGATGACTAACTCATTCAACAGCACAGACAAAGTACAAAGTCAAAATGCAAAAATGCTTACGTTTAGGTTCCGTGTAGCATTTGTTGTTCTTGACCTTGGCAACCATTGAGACCAAGACTTTACCGACAACCCATGCGCTGATCTTCCTCCTCATGGTGCTGTTTTCCCTTGGCGGTGCTGGGTTATGTCATTGGTGTCAAGGCTCAGTGTCAACACCACATCTTAAGAAGAGTTTATTTCCAGCCAAAGGATAAAAAGTGATGGTGTCTGTCTTTTCGTACACCTATTGTGTCATTGGCACACATTTTGCTTTTTATCACCCAACTCATGACATACATTGACTCTTAGTGCAACTTATCCTGCAATCATCTTATATAACACTGTGCAAAATGACTTAAATAATTCATTATGCAGAAATCACAAATTTTGTTTCTATTCATTTTCTGCATAATCAGACACATTCATTGATTTCATTGCAGGAAGAAAATGCTATGCCAGAATGCTAAAAAATATCAATTAAATATAATCCAAAAATAAAGTAGACATTATACAGGCCTGATGCAGAAACACCACCCCAGCAGGAAAACCTACCGGTGCCCGGGCAGCTTTCTACATGGTGTAGCCATGATGTCTTAATCAAGTTTTTACTGGACATAACATAATCATCCTACATGCAGCAGTGTTCAGGCAAAATGTAAAATCAAACAAATGCTCCAAGAATCGTTATTTCAGTCTGTCATTATCCAAAAGCTAGCAAAATGAGAACTTAGCTATACACTAAATAAACAAATGTGGAGATAACAGTGTCCTTGTTTGTAATTTAGCCTTCATGTTGACAAAGAGGATGTTATTCCTTACTATATTTGTAGTAAATAAAGACAAAACCCTAATTATAAAAAAAAAATTTATCAATGATTTACATCAATCAAAATTAATCATTCCTAGCCAAGCACTCAAAAAAGCAAAAGAGAAAAAAAATGTCAAGACGCTATGTGCCCTGGCACCAATGTGAGGACCCAGATCTGAAGACCGATCATCTTAGTGCTGAAACAGAAGAAGAACCTGTCAATGGCAGACTCAGGTGTACACACATAATAGGCATACCCTTACACAATGATGAAAAATAATATCACAAGCAATGCATCAAAACAGGCCATTCATATTAGATGTCAAATTTATATTACAGTGCTCAAGATATTGTGGGTACCTGCATAATCCCGCACAGATATTTGCCAGCTTAAGCACTGTCATACCTACATTTACGTGCTTTGTCGTACGTAATTTTATGTTTAATTTGTTGCAATTTGGTAGTTAGATATGCCCAAAATTGAATAACATGTGCATACATTTATATTCTTCTGTTTAATTTATCCACTAAGTGAAGAAAAACAGAATTTCGCCCTTGACGGGAATAATCAAATGACACGTCCTATAAACATTTGAATCCTTGATGGTTGGGTATAAATCCTGTGACGTGTTTCACTGTACTATTAAGAAGAAAAGTTTAATCAAAAGATTTTGTTAAATTTCCAAATCAAATTAGTATTAATTGATCAGATTCTGAAGATCTTGCTTTCTAAGTTTTGGTTTCTCCGAATGCTGTTGCATTTTTCTTTTCGTTATTTAGATGTTTTAGTATGTTACAGTTTCGGTAAATTTTGCAGTCAAGCTGCCTGTGAAATTGATCAAGCGTCTTTTAACAGAGGAAAAATGTTTTCTGTACCAAGGAAAATAGATTCTTTTTATAATTAAAAACAACTAGAGCTTTATCACTGAGGAGACTAATATCCCCGCCGCTAAAATTGGCACTAAGATTGCAATAGTACACGATACGGCTAAGTTCAAGGGGACATAACTTGCAATGAGTGAATCATTGGGCATGAAAATTGTGTCTTGTACATGTACATTTCATATTGATAATATATTTCAAGACTCAAATGAATCCCTTGAAAAATGTGGAAGTAGTTTGCTCCACAAACATTCATGAGCTATGAATGCCATTGTACACTATATGGCTAAGTTCAAGGGCACACAACTCTGGAATGAGTGAATTGCTAGATATAAAAATTGTGTCTTGCACATCTACACTTCATGGTTCTAATGGGAGTATTAATAAAATTTGTCAAGTGATGAAAAAATAACAGCTCTTCGCCATCGTAAACTAATATCAGGGTACATCAGTAACAGGTGACACTCGCTAAATAATTGCTACATGATAAATTATATATAAACACAAAAAACTGTCACTGTTTAAAAGTACATTTTTCATGATTCACGAAAATAAGAAACACTTCTGTGACTTTTTTACAGATACAGCTAGTTGAATAAATAATACAGTAAAAACTTCAATGATATAACCATCTTTGGGACCAAAATAAACTTAACCCCTTATTCATTTCTAAGTCTTAAGCAGAGACATAGATAACAGGGATTGGCAACTTAAAATATCACCCATGACATCATTTCGTAAATTCTGAGGCAATTAAAATTTAAAAAAAACAAAAAAACATACATGTTTAAATTATACATTGAAAAACTGGGCAGCTATAATTTAAATGATAAACTTTCAGAAAATGTAAAACTTATGCATGTGATCTAAGTATAGGTAAGAAGTTTTATTTGCTACAAAATCAGCAATTTTTGGGAAAAGTAATAGTCACATATGCTATTACATAGGTAACAAGAGCTTACACAGAGGTGACTATACCCCTGCTGCCACTTTGACACTAGTTAAGAATGCAATACTACACTTAGTCTATATGGCTTAGTTCAAGGGGAATAACTATGCAATGAGTAAATCACTGGGCATGAAAATTGTGTCTTTCACATCTACACTTTATGGAGATAATATATTTCAAGCTTCATTGAAATCGCTTAAAGACTGTGGAAGTAGTTTGCTCCACAGTAAATGATTATGAGAAAACATACATACAATATGCATCTTTTTTAAAATCTTAATTCCCAAGATTACCAACACAGTTCAACAATGCTCCAAATGTCATGTGTACAATTTAACTTAATCCAACAATAAACAGATGATTAAAATTGAGATCGAGAAACAAGACCATATCTCAGGTATATCAAAGAAAAATCATTAGCAGGAAAAATTCAGTGATATTACAATGTAATCAAAGGTACATTTGTGCAGTTTCTAATGTATCAATCAAATACAAGAGAGTACAACTCATAAGCAATTAATTAGAATATCATTGTCTAAGAGTCCAAAAGTGCCACTTAAGATTCAAGTTTGTTATTAACACACAGGGGCCAGTACTAAAGTTTTCACAATCCTTAATGTTTGTGTAAGTTTTATGAAACAGATGTACTCACAGGACCAAAGCAACTGAGAATTCTTCTTCATCATTCTTCTTCCATTAAAGTACAGGTACTAAAATTGGCTTTTCTTGTAATTCAGCTGAATACTAAGGGTCTAAAGGTATAAATATCCTCCAATTCTAAATCTGCAATTAAAACCAATTATAATTAAGTACATTCTGAAGTGACAAAGAACAGAGAATTTTGCAAAAAAAATATGGAACTTATCAAAACAAAGGATTTAAATAAAGTTTTAAATTAAAACTGTAATTTGTTGTTTCTTTTTTTAGCACTTCTATAAAATTCAATCACACATAACTCATCTTTTTAACCAGTGCCTGCACATAATCCTCAATGTAATGAGGGAGTGCAGTTTGAAGAAGAAGAAAAAATAAAAATATTTCATAAATTTGCTGCAGGGTGAAAACAAACACTGAGTTGAGTCAACCTAAATATTTAAGATCTATCAGCAACAAAGCAGTGAAATTAGGTAAGTATATTATTGTTCTGTAGCCATAATTTGGTAAATCTGTAATGTAAAATGTGTACAGAAGATACAGAGTAATTGTAAGTTTAAACAGAAACATTAAAAACTACCTGCAACAAATCCCATATCCTTATAACACATTGTAATAAATAGACAAAACACAACTTTCAAATACTTTTGACCCCTATTAAACCACAAACTAGGGTCACTTCCTGCTAAAACATGAGTAAATCTGATTGGTCAGCACCCTCTGTTGACCACAAAATATATGAGTGATTACAATATTTAAATTACAAAACCTTGAATAGCAAGTGTGACTTTTTCAATAGAAAAAATACCTGCTAAACACAAGGTGAACTATAACCTTACACCTTCCAGAGTAACTGTAATACTTTAACAGTTACAGTCATTGTAAGCTATCAACACTTATTTGATAAGTAAATCTATCTTCCATTGAGGTCAAACCCTTTGCAGGGACTTAGACTAAATCAAAGCACTGAGAGTACTGTCAGGTACAAAGTTTACATGTGATAGATAAAACTAGCCTTAAAAAGTTAATGGCCTGTCCCTGCCGAGAATTTGATGAACAGTTCACAAAATGTTCATCAGTTTATTCATATATTGTTCATGAATTTACTCACGACCTACAAATTGAACATGAAGGTCATGAACAAATGTCCATGAACTAATTTATGAACCTTAGGCAGTCTTTATCAAAAATGTGTTTTTCATTAGGTTCATGAATTATTGATGAATTATTTTGATGAACCTTTGATGAACTTTGATTAACAATTCATGAAATTTCCTGAACAACTAATGAACTTATGATGTTCATGAACAGTTTGTTAAGTTTCATGAATGGTTCACAGACTTCAGTTGATGAACAGTTCATGAAACTTAGGTTCATGAACTGGTGATGAGTTATATTGATGAACCTTTGATTAACTTTGATGAACATTTCATTAAACTTCATAAACTGTTAATGAACATCTTCAGTTCATGAACAAATTCTCAACATGGGTGTTAACTTAATTATGAATTAGAATTTGAGGGCATGAAAAATGTACATCTTTAAGCCAATTAACCACAATTATCAAGGAAAAGCTACCTACACTCTTAAAGTCATGACACGCAGTGTGAAATTACTAGCTGAAAACCAAAATAAATTCAGTACCTTCAGCACTTTGATTTGTATACACAATTTGAACTACTGAGCTTCTGACCCTGTGTCATTGACCTGCAGTCATATTATATATATGCACACGGGATAAAGTGACGCCACGCGCTCTACATATTTCAAGTTTACAAAAGCAAAATACACAGCGAAATTAGTGTTTTTAGAAGAAAAAGGGCTCGTTTCGTCAGTAATTATTATCTTGGGACAATATCAGCAATTGCTTGTTTTTTGCATATAATTTTCTATAGCAAAAAGCTAATGGGACTTTAAAGTTTTGAGATTTCTAACCGGCCCTCTGTCGATTCTAAGTGGCTAAATTGGCCTGCAACCGGTTATTATTGAGAACCCTGCTACATCTAGAAATAAACATTTTTGCAGTATATTTATATGTCTTAGTTGTTAGGAATATAACCATTTTATGATACTATTCTGTTATCCATATTAAATATACACATTTAATGTCTTTAATTTAATGCAATGTCTTTGAGAGGTCATCAATGGCCAAGAGGAGAGATTAAATGACTTAAAATCACTTGCCCCTTACCAGTGCGGGTTCGAATACCACTCACAACTAAGAATATGTGATGAAACCATTCAATATGCTAACAGAAGATTCAAGTTTTTTGGTTCTATCCAGTTCATGAGTTGCAGGCATGGCGCGTTATACCTTGAACAGTTCCTGGGGTCTTAGTCTACCATTAAAAATGGAAAGTAGCCATATGACCTGAAATGACAACAAACTCTGTAGCTAGCATGGTTTCTTAACATTCACCTTACAGTTGGGATATTAATATTCTTGTATCCAAAGATTATAATTCAAAGTGATAAGTATGAAAGCAGACCCCGATCAGTTTTATTCGTATACAAACAAGAAAAAATGAAATACACAATGTAAAACATCCACGGGTAAAAGTATAAACCTATTGACAAAATCGACCAACCGCGAAAACATATAACAAATAACGAATTATCCGCATATGTAAATTAAAAGTAATTTACACCGACAATCTACTAAACTACTTATTCTTCTTAGATAAATGATAAATTTTAAGTATGATTATTACACATTGTTTTTAAAGCATTGACTAAAACATATACTTTACCGCATTTACCTAGCTACTGCTTACGTTTTTTCTTTGAATGCAAATGGCGGAAACATGTAAAGGGAGATAACAACTTGCGGTATGTATAAATTCCGTGGCAAAACCGGTCAAAAGTTTTCACCGCGAGATAAGTGTTGTTGTTTTTTTCTCCGGAGGCTCAAACCTATCCGTCCGCGGACGCTAAACGATGAAACGATTTGGTATAGCCTGAGTGTTTATCAAAGAAAAAGGGATCGTTTCGTCGGAAATTATTAGCAATTGCTTGTTTTTTGCATATTTTTTAAAACAAAAAGCTAATTGGACTTTAATGCAAATCTTATTTAGAGCGAGTCCCGTTGATTACATGAAATACCATGTATATTAGACCGCAGATAGTAATTATCCATAGACAGAGTTACTTTATTACAGACTTCTATCATTACTTATAGAATGAAGGATTATTTAAGCGGGTGGTTTTTGGAAAGCAGAATTTCGGGGAAGGTGCGAATTTAGTGATCTTTTTTTCTAGGAACCCTAAATTTATTATTAGTTGTTATATAATGTTGATAGTTATAGCTGTTGTGTCAACTGTATTATCATGGGCTTATCTAACTTAATTTCTGAGGGTAACATTTTTAATTCCAAATAATTGAAATATCAGGTTAATTAGAAGAAGTATAATGGAAAATAATGATGCATTCAATTATTAATGTCATAGTATGCTTAATATAATTCTGAAGGCGCTAACTTAAATTCATTAATTAAGCCTTCACGTAAAAAGTTGTTTTGTAGTTACGCGGCCCACACTTTTGACGGTGATCGAGTTGTACTACATTGTTTTTATCATAAGACTATATCCAGACTCACTGATCTGGTACATATAGCTTGTATTTGCATCATGTTTAGGCCACGCCAACTAGTGTATGAATAATGGTGAAAGGATGTTACTATATTTACGAATTCACGTACTTCAGTATAAATAGTTGTATTTTGAACATTCAGATTCCAGTCAATTCCGAAATATATGTTGTTGTTTATAATGTTAGTGTATCCATTTTATACAGGTTTCACTGCTGGAAAGCATCGATCGAGTAAGTGAGGGGGAAGCGATACTTTTTGTTTAGTAAGTGATCCAACATGGGATCGCTATGACAACGCTTACAATAGCTTACGGGCGACAGTACATGGGACTGAAATTGATATAGAAGTACCAAGTAACACATTCACCCAGAATCCCAACCAACAAGACATGCCATGCGCTGTGTGCCGTTCACCAAAGCCATCCACGATTATGATGCCATGACGAAAGGATTGTTATTCTGGTTGGACAAGGGAATACTGGGGATTTCTTATGTCAGCTTGGGACGATGTACAATCTGAATATAATCATATCTGTATGGATGCAAACCCAGAATACACGCAACATGGGGGTACAAACGACGATGAACATATCTTATACTTAGTAGAAGCTAGATGTGGGTCTCTTCCATGTCCTCCATATCATGACGGAAGAGAAATCACTTGTGTTGTGTGCTCAAAACGAGAGGTCTGCAAATATTTGTTGTAACGATTTAACATTGATTATGCTTGAATACATAAAAAATCATTATCAGCAAAGTAGTGGTGATGCTTCTTATCATTTCTTGGATGCTTTAGTCTCACCAAAACATGTATTTATAAGACAGACGGCTTCTGAAGCGAGAAATGTAAAACAACGTATACACTATACCGTATGTCTGTGATTGGTAAGCAAATATTTTCATATTTATAACTCATGAAGGTCAATCACTCGAATAGAGAGGAGGAATTGTCAAAACCATTAAAGACTCTAGACTAATTTTGAATCAAACATTTGTAATGGAAAATAATTATTACTATTGCAGCTAATTTCTACTTCTCTACCTCTCTACTGGACATGCTTCTCTGACAATGATTCGTTGTGGATTATTGACATTTTAGTATACATGTATAATTGTGTTATACATGTAGTTACGTATCAGCAAACAAATTAGACATGTTGCTTTCTTAAAAGTTCGGAAAAGTAAATTACACTGTAATAAAGTAAGAACAAAACAATCTGACAAAAAAAAGACTTTATTCAAACGTGTCTGTGTTTATGTCAGACAGAAAACATTTATGTCACTTGACGAAGAGGTAATATCGATGCTTGTTACCATTTTTTATACGGTTGCCATTTTTGCATTGGTCTCCATTGCGGGAAAGGTTTCCATTTCGGCATCATCCTCCATCGAAGAAACATCGGGCGCCATTGTGGGAATATCGGGCGCCGATATGGAAACTTGGGTTTCAACTGTTTCATTGGGCGCCACTGAGTTACAGGGCGCCATTTTGGGGTCTTGGGCATCCATTGTTTCATTGGACGCCACTGCAGCATAGGGCGCCACATTGGGGGCTTAGGTTTCCATTGTTTCATAGGACGCCACTGCGGCATAGGGCGCCATTTTGGAGTTTTGGGCTTCCATTGTTTCATTGGACGCCACTGAGGCATAGGGTGCCATTTTGGGGTCTTGGGCTTCCACTGTTTCATTGGACGCCACTGAGGCATTGGGCGCCATTTCGGGGTTTTGGGCTTCCATTGTTTCATTGGTCGCCACTGCGGCATAGAGCGCCATTTCGGGGTCTTGGGCTTCCACTGTTTCATTGGACGCCACTGAGGCATTGGGCGCCAATTCGTCTTTGGTTGTGCCATTGAATAGTCTGAAAGGAGAAAATATATGTAACAAGAAGACAATAGATTCAACTGTAATCATGGTTTCCCGATCTGTGCAGTTCATAATATACATTGATACTTCAATCATGGTAATTATGCATTTTTCTAGGCCTCACAAATGCCTACGTAATTAATACCATTTTCATTTTTAATATAATTTACATTTTATCCCTTAGGTAATATTATGTTTAAGAAAATCCTACAACCATAAAAGTATACAAGTTTAAATAGCATGAAGTGTACAACATTTTATTCTAATGATAATATGTTAGCATTCCAATTATACAGAACGTTTTCAATTTAGTTAATGTATACCTTTCTCAGCTTTATACTAGAATATGTTGAACTTAGACCTATGGCGGTTTTTAAAGGAATGTATTTTATGCACAGGGTGGCCATTATTCGGAAGTGGCTGTTAAAACAGGTTTGGTTTGACAAAACCGTATCAGAGAGAAGATAAAGGTGAATGTATTCCAAATAAACTTACAGACGTTCCGGAAGTATATTGGTCTGGCATATCTCATTCTATAGCGCACTTCGTCATCATCATCATCATCACCACCATAGTAGCCATTGTTTCCATAGTAACCACCAGAACCTCTATGATCCAATGAGCCAGGGTTACTTCTGTATCGATTGTCGTAACCCTTAGCCTTGTCGATATTGTTGTTTGAATCAGACAACGAATCCTTCAGACCCCTGGCGGCGGTGATGCCGAGACATACAGTAATGACTGCTATGATAAGCCTCATTATTACGTCTGAAAATAGCACATACATTTTTCATAATTATAAATTCATAGCGTAAAATTCAAAATGACAATCATTCAGATAAGTGTACATTCTTTAAAGAACTAGAATTTTACAAAATATAAATTATACATGTATGTATATATACAACGTACACATATTTTATCAATTTTAAAGAAAAATATTTCTAGAAATAAAAACCATGCCCTCCCTACCACGAGTTAGTAGTACGACAGATGACTAACATCACATGCGATAAAGTAAATTCTGAAATAAATTCTAATTTAACATATAAACGTTACATTCTTATCAGATCAGAACAGACACTTAAGTCTTGTACTTTTATTTACATGACTTGAGCCATGGCTCATTATCATTTACATATACAAAAATACATATATTAAAAATGCAACATTGGAGTAAAAATTAATGCGTTAAAACAAAATAGAGGGTAGGATCTATATATTTTTCATCAAGTCAAGTCAAATATTTTATAGGATTAATGAATCAATGAATTTAATTATTCACATTTATCATTCGCTACAAGTATTACCATCTAATTGCTATTATATCATCATTATACAGCCTGGTTCACTGTTAATAATATTATTCAATGTATTTATACCTCTTGTCAAAATATTATATGTGCTGAGTGTAACAATGATAATTAATATAAACTAAATTAAACTAGAAACTGAATTGCTAAAATATTAACGTTTTATAAGTAGGCTAGATGATGTGCAGACATATAGATATTATGTAAACAACACATCTAAAAAGAAGCCATAGAGTCAAATATAACAACAATCTTATCACCTACCTCTATTGGCTTCCACACTATATATGACTAACAGTTACATCAAACAATAAGTTAAATGCCCCAAACACCGAAAAATAATTCAGTAATTGACATAAATTAAGTCGTACTCTTAACACTAATGAGCATTTTTTATTTGAAATATTGATGATTATATATTTCATAATTTATAGTTGAATTATGATTAATTATATATATTCTCTTTAATTTTGAGTCTGACATAATGATGTATAATAAAGTATTACTGTGTTCTGAAAAGTGATTATGGCCGTAGTCACAATTAAATGCGAAGCGAAATAATTCGGATCTTTTCGAAGGAAGTACTAGTGCCGCGAGTACCTAGAAAAAGAAAATAACTTACGCCCTTCCCAAATAACTACAGTCAACCAGTGTAAGCGGCCATCTGCGTACAAAGGCCGTCCTGTGAATAAAGGTAATTGCTTATTTAGAACAAAATTACCCCAGAATAATGACCGCCTGCAAATAAAGGACACACTATGTATTTCCCTAGGGTAGCATTTGTTCACAGGTTTGACTGTACTTTCCCGGTAACAATTCGATGCGCTACAAACCTGAAGTAGTCGTGAGAGACCTAGAAGTCAGTGGCATTAGTGTTTGCCCTATTTTTTAAGCCAATCAGCTGCCGAGATTATCTGAATTTTGTGACCAATTAATTTCATGGAGATGACTGTCTGGGCTCTTCAGCAGATACGTAGCAGACAGAGTACGTCTGACCTGGGAAAATAGGGCAAAACAATAAGTTGGTTAGTGTCTAAAATTACTGTTCTACATGAATTAGAAATGCAAGTCGCTCGCTTACGCCCCCTTCCCTTAGCGTTTCTAATTTCACACAGAACAGTCATTTTAGACACTAACCGTTACATACAATATTTATTTGTTTTTAATGTGTTCAATGAGTATCAAGAATGACTCAAAAGATATACAACACGTACAGTGCAGCCTCTCCAGAGCGGCCCTCTCTTGAGCAACCACCTTCCTTCAGCAACAGCATGATTTTTTCCCACTGCACTATTTAACTGTCTACAGCAACAACCTCTCAACAACGGCATATTTTTGTATCTCCCAAAGGATGTTGCTTTGGAGAGGTTGCACTGTACACGCCAATCAATGTGTGAATTTATTAATGTTTTGAAATACTAGTAGAGTAATACATGTATGATACTACATGTAGTTCATTTATCATTTGTCTATTAAGTTTTTGTTTACGCAGTAATTCAGATCAAATTGTCTTGCATCGAACAAAGTCTTGAAACTATTATAAAGCTACATGTATATTCGTTTTTCGTACGCATACTAAATTTGAATTGTCAAACAAGTCATTTTCTGACGCTGACTGACAAAATATTGCCAGTCATGAACAATGTATTTCGGTCAAACGTTGTCAAACGTTTATTTGTATTTAATTTGTTGGTGATTTATCATCTAAATTTCAAAGTAAAGGAATCAGTTATAATTATGATAAAGTAGTACATGTATACAGAAAATAATGGATTCCATTCAGATGCTTTCAAAACTATGTTAACGAAAAACCAGTTTCTTGACAGAGTGAGTTGGCAGGAGTTAGTTTTCATGAAGGTCAATGATTCCAAACAGGTTCGATTTAATACACGCATAGCAATTTTCTTAAGATAAAGTAAGGACGGACAACACACAGATAGACATACAGGCAGACTGACAGGCATTCTCACAAGACTGGCCGTGTGAGGTGTCACTTTGGTCTTTTTGATAATATTATTCCACGATAAACTTCTTATCCCTGGAATACAATTAAACATCATGACTGAATGAACTGAATCAACCTTACAATGTCATATCATACGGACATGAATAACAGACAGACAGCCAGCCAGTGCAACTATCGCAAATGAGTAACTTGTCGTCATGTGTTGGTATGTACAACGAATTTATTATTATTACGAATCAAACAGATGTTTCCTTGCATCAGAATAGATACTAGTAATTCGGGATCTCTATCCATGCAAGGAAAAGCAATAGTTATTCCGAATACAGCTGCTTCTTATTTAGCATGGAATCTATATTCGGCGAATACAGCTCCTCGGGGAAGCTATATTCGGAAGGATTCCTATAGGGTTTGATACAGCACAGCGTCAGATACACACATTAATTCTTGATATTATTTATTATGAATAGATACATAATTATTTTGTTTCTTATCTACGTATGCACATGTTTTATTAAAGCGAAACATAATCATACATGCATTGTAATTTTAAATAAAGGCTACTGTACGTGCGTGTACACAAATACTTTAAAACATATAATTATACAGTATTTGTTTATCTCAAATTTCGAGATAACGAGATTCAACTGTAGCTCTATATTCGGTGCTGTACAATGAATGGCGCCACAGCTACCACTTTCGCAAGCTAGGCATTTAGTTTAAAGACAACAGTAATATTGAAAATTTAGTATGGCTGATAAGATAAAATATGTTTTCTTCAAATACGAGCATATATATATATATATCACCGTCAATTTTATTTTTGCCCTTTGAAGTAATAAAAGTCAAATTTGGCAGTTTCATATTTTGTTTCCGTTTTCATTTAAGTAACTTCAATTACCGTGACAGTTACCGCCAATTTGAGGTTCCGCACATTTTAACGCAATTCAATATAACTTCTAACACAATGTTCGAATGTACTTTTTTAGTGAATATCTTTAGAGAACTTTATTTGTTGCCATGCCATCCCGATAAGTTCAGCTGATAGGGCATAATGCTGTTCCATTAATGTTTATTAATCTACACGAACAAGTAGCTCAGACAGAATTACATTGTATACCAAACTTGTATGCCCCGCTTGTTCCATACAATGTCTTAAATAGGAATGACGTAAGTTAATTGCTAGCGGAATGTGGAGGGGTAGGTTTGTTCAGGATAGTATTGGTAAGTAGATACCTGTGAGCACTGACCATCGTTAACTGGTGTAGAAAGGTGTAAAACGCAACATAAGAGCAACCAAAGTCATTTACCATTATGATATGTTGACAGTTGGATCTTATATAAAATCTGAAGTTGGTTACTATTTTTATACCTGTAGATCTTTCATGTACAGTGCAACCTCTCCTAAGCAACATCTTATTATTATGTTGTTGAAAAGTTGTTGCTCTAGAGAGGTTAAATCTATAAATAAGAATAATCATGCTGTTGTTGCAGGGAGGTTGTTGCTCAAGAGAGGTTGTACTGTATGTTCAAATCGTATATTTTTGTAGCAAAACAATTTATATCACTAAAATCATGTATGCTATTAAGTAATGCACTGTACTGTTTGCTTGCATACATGAATATTATGTCTAGGCTGAAATTATTGATTATTTTACTCAAAACGGAACCAACAACAAATATATTAATTAAATTTGATATTTATTAATAAAACATATAAATATATAGATATACAAAATACTTAAATTAATTAATAACGTATAATTACAGTGTATTTACAAATAATCCATAATATTTGGTATGGGTGATAAAATAAAAAAAGCAAAATACAAACGAAAAACACATACATGAAAGTCAATATAAAATATGGACAAGAATGGTATTTAATGTTTTAAAGAGTAAGTTAAGAATTCTTGTATGAATCAATAAATCTCAACATCTTCTTTCTTCATCGGAGATTCAACTGAACATTTAAGGCAAATGTACAATGTTTGTATGAACGATTTTATGGCCATTTGAACTGGTTAAGATTTAATCCTTGGGTTTGTGTCGTAAGTCCTGATTTTTGTTGGGTTGCAGAACTTGAGAATGGATTATTCGTGAAGGCGCCATTCATACTGTTCATTCCATTGGCATTTCCGGCAAGTCCTCCATTTTGTGGGAAAGATGACGTTTGAAATTGGGAATTCACTAATCCTCTATTTCCACCATTTACGGAGCCACCAGCGAGTCCTCCATTTTGTGATAAACCGGATGTGGGGAACTGGTTCAAAAGGCCGCCATTTTGTGTTAAACCGGATGTGGGGAACTGGTTCAAAAGGCCTCCATTTATGGGGTTCATACTATTCCCAGCTCCGACAAAAGGTCCATTATTACCATTGCTTGGCACAATTGGAACATTTTGCTGATTTGTAGCGAATGTGTTCCATGGATAGTTTTTGCTTGATGCGCCATTGCTGCCAACGGTTGATGAAAGTAACGGATTGCTTCCCAAAGTGGACTGTGTACCACCAAGAACGGAGTTCATTCCAGAACTAAACTGCTGATAAGTTTTCCAAGGATCAGTTGTCTCACCAATTGTTGTAGAAGTTGAAACACCTGCTCCCTGAATTACAAAACATGCCTATTCACCATGTGTTAAATATATGTTTGTAATTACACGCGGTTGTACAAGCGTTCTTGGTTATTTACTCATTAGCCAACAACACTTATCACATTTAATTGCAGTTAATAATAAAATGCCCGGTCAATCAAAAACACTGTAAAGCGAAATATTTCCCTTACTCCAACTAATAGCAGCAAGTTTTGAACATAATTGTGTATACATAGATTAGGAACAAATGTTATTCCAACAGGTTACTTTGACCTACGACTATTGCTTTGTTCATATCGATATAAGATAACTTCTGAACATAGGACACCCATGGGAAAGACGAAATGAGGCCTTTATTGCCAAGTGGCCTTTATTCGGAGGTCATTTTATTCTAAATAATCAATTTCAGTTTTTAAAAAAGTGACCTTTATTCACAGGGTGACCTTTATTCAGAGGTGGCCACTAGCACAGGTTTGACTGTAAATAAATGTAACTGAAACTATGGCTTACATTATTTGTGCTCCCTGCAGGAATGAAGTTATTGTTGTTGTTCCATGATGTTTGCCAATTGGTGGATTGTTGCCATGGTTGGAATCTACCAGCCATCATTCCACCGGTCCACATTGGCATTGGCTGAGGAATCATCATTCCCATATTATTTGGAAATCCTACAAAGATATTACGAAATTTAAATAATTATATACATTGTACATTGTATGATAAATTAATTAAAGTTGTACCATTTGTTCATTAAAGAGCTGATCATAATCTTATCTCACGTTATGTTGATCAATACTAAATAAGATGCAGGAAAATCTTTCTCTATAATAATAGTATTTATGTTTATTATTGATAGTTCCGACCATGATGAATTATGTATACAAAGTATTAGTTAAGCCATATCAAATTGTTCTTTTCTTTGCTCATTATCTTGGAAGTACACTTATGATTTCTTATATCTAAATTTACTGTCTATGAAAATATATGAGATTTTTTTCTGAAATAGGGTCGAGAAAAAAACATATCAATAACGCTAATTGTTACAAAATGTATATAGAACAATTACCCATTAATCCATTTTGTCCCATCCAAACTGGTCTGTTCATTGGAACGAGAGGTAGTAACGGATAAGGCATTCTTGTATTTTGTCGGAATCCTTGAAATTGTGACATCACTGGTGTAAGTGTAATGCATAGAGCACAAACCAAAGCGTATGTGAATTTCATCTTGATGTTTCAAGTAAATCTGAAATATAATCATTCAGTATTTGGGTGAACTTTATTAAAACATAACAACAACAACAAAAAAGACGTTGCTACTACAAGTGTTGGTGTGCTTTCCATCCATGCCTCATTTATACCGTGCTACCATGTAGAAATCATAAAAGGACATTAATTTCTATCTATTTGACATTATTCTCATTCGCCAGTTGGGGCGAAAGACATTACATTGTCCTATCTGAATTTAAAAGTTAAATTTAATTTAAATCAAACTAAATGGTGAACGAATTCTTACCTTAGAAATGTTCTGTGTTGTTGAATTGAAGTTTGAAAGTTTAATGCCTAACATCTGAACATGTCGATATTTATATTGGTAGTTAAACAATCCCAAACCAGTTTTAATCATGACTTTTATGACGTATACAACCATTTTCCGTCTAAAATATTTGTTTATTTCATGAAATACTTGAATTAGTGTTTACTAATGTTTAGTCATATAATTTCAAGTTTACTTCCTTTAAATTTACGGTTTTATTTTACCCCCACCAATCAGTGAATAAACTACGTCAGTATACTCACTACGTTGTATATGTTAGAAATGCCCATAGCAATTTGGTTGTAAACTGTCCATTAATTAATCAACTGTGACTCAGTCAGTAATGTAATTAGGCGAAAATCCATGCATACACGTGCGTAGGAACGGAAATCGTAGTGAAATACGTCATTTCCGGTCAGAACGCCGGAATTAGCCAGTCAGTCTCTAAGACAACAGTTTACCATTGCTAGTTTTGGAATACTGTTCGTCTTTTAGTGCTTTAAACAAAACATAATTTAAACCGTTTCCAACATTGACACTACTGTCTTTGAAAAATGTGTGTCTTATTATGATTAATAAGAGGACTATGATAAGGCGGACTGACGGTTGAAGGTCATATGAGTTTTTAAGCAATTGTGGTTTACTCTGTGGGCAATGGTTTGAACATAGTCTGGTGAGCATCCGTAAACATACACAGCTATATTCGTTATTTTGTGTGGTAGAATAAATCACGGGTCCAGCAGCATACGGAAAGTATTGCCTAAAACGATTTACAACATGAAGATGATGTACATATTAAAAAACTACTACGTAAATAACAAAGTTGGTATTTAAAATGATACACAGTGTCTAGACTTAACCAATCGCGAGCATGAACGTAGTTTATCTTTAAGCAGTGTCATAATTATATCCCTACAGTCTTGTTCTTGCAGAAAACGTAATAAGGTCCGAACACATTCGTCATAAATATACGCCAATTTTAGCAAGGAATCTAAAACGCAAACATACATTTATATGGCGTTAAAATGCCTGCTTCTGGCAGCATGCATATATGCTCATACTAAGGGTAGGTACTCGGTATATGAGGCATGAGCTTTGTGATGTTCTTATTGTTCTTGAAAGCGTACGAAAAGGTAAAACAGTGAGAATGTGAATGTACCGCAATTCCGACTTATTTAAACTAAGTTTAGGTGCGGCGGGAAAAAATAGGGGAGGTCGGATGTCCAGAACAAATAACGTTTTCTTCTTCCAGTAGAGTGCAGGACCTCATCAAGATAGGTGTATATAGACGCCTGTCTCAAGTGTTGATATATAAAAATACATCGTACCAATTGTTGCTATTCCGGTGATATCTAATCTGACGACACATGGTGTATGCGAATTCATATGACATGTTGGCGTGCATTTAACTATAATGTACGAATACAGATATGAATTATATGTTTGACGATTATAGGACATATCAGACATTTTAATCGATAGGTGGCGACCAATAAAACACCATTAGTTTCGTTATTAATTAACATATAAGTTAACCGCTTTAAGCTATTAAACTTTAATGTCACTAACACTGACCTTTTTATGTTGGAAAACGAATATCTGTATACATGTACATGTATTTTGAATAGAATTGTTGGTAGAACAGTTGATAAGATGTCTTTTTAAAGACTGTTTAGTGAAGACTCGGTTAGAATTATAACATGATATATTAGTACTCAATATTCGACCATTTCAGCGCTAAAATGTAAATCATTTTATTTTTATCTGTTTTTATATTCGGTTCTGTTCTGATCTAGGATTTTATTAGTGTCATTATGAAGAGAAAATCAACACAATTGCAGTCATTAAATGTTTTCGAATCGAAATTAGACATGACAAAATATGAAATGTACAGTATTTTACATTAATTTCCATATATAGCCTTTCCTTTTATCTAGAATAGTCATTAATCTTAAAATTATTTAGTGATTTGTTAAATAATGGATAACTATTTTTACTAAAGGTGACAGGTGTGTGTTAGTTAACATTTCATTTTACATAAAATTGTCACTTTATATCCCTCAACTTAGGAATTACCAGATGATTGATCACCATAGTAACAATAATTATTTTCGGAAATAATTTGTTTATAGAATTAGGTCAGAAATGTTATTATTGATGTTAATACTTTTCTTATATATTACATATGCTTGGTGAAAATATGTCAAAATGTACACTATTGTTGTTGTTGTAGCTGATCTCACATTAATTC
The DNA here is from genome assembly GCA_964023205.1 of Lutraria lutraria. NCBI lineage: Eukaryota > Metazoa > Mollusca > Bivalvia > Venerida > Mactridae > Lutraria > Lutraria lutraria. The sequence goes on from OZ026838.1 coordinate 16,709,661, forward strand.
GGTATATTTTTAGACCTATATCTGAACAGAACAGAACAGGACATATTTTTATTGAAGACTTGTACAAATTACACGGTCTATATAAATGCTTATTAACAAAAAACAATCACACAAGATTTAGAAAGATAGCAGAATAAAGACCTAAGAAATATATGTCATAGAATCATTAATTTTGTAGTTACGTTTCCAAACATATACTAGTTTATCATTCAAAACGGTCATAATAATTTATCTTGCCATCAAGTATATTTAGTATCTATTAAGTTCCTAGTACTTAAAGACACAATGTTCTAGTGGCTTGTCTCCTTTATAAATATCTACCTCATAATATTAAGAAAGCAATAAACAAACCATCTGATATTTGCTAATCATTGCATTGTTTAACATTTAACTACTTTGCTTTTCACACATTCATTAACTGAGAAATAAATGTAACAAACATGGAATAAAATAACAAGCATCTGCATCATTGGATTGCAACCCAGTTTTGATATCTAATTAAATCATTTGTACTTTCTGTGTTCCGTATATAGAAATAAAGTTTACTGCTTAGAAATTCATACAGAGTATATTTCAAATGTACCAAAACATGTTGCAAATCTTCTAAAATCAAATTTTAAGAAGATAAAATATACAACAAAACATTGTTTCAAACAAAGATTTATTTTTAATTCCATTGCACCAATATGAATAGTACATGTATTAGAAAAATAATAGTTCATCAGTTCATACATTAACATATTCATAGAATAAATGACACATACACATCACTTTAAAAGGACAGGAATAATTTCAGTCATCATTAATTCAATAATAAATAACATTATACATCATGGCATTCTGATTGGTAGAGAATTAACCAAATCACCCTTAGGAAAGACAAAATCATGCCTTTATTCAGAGGTCATTTTGTTCTTAACAATCAATGTCCTTTTAGAAAATGGCCTTTGCTCACAGGGTGACCACTAACACAGGTTTGACTGTATTTCTATGGAATGGTAAGAGAAATTACAAAGTTGAGAATTTATTTCCAAACTTAACTATCTACCTTGTTACTGCTAAAATTCATTCCATTTTCAACTAAAATTGCAAAATTTTCGTATTTAGTTCGAAGAATCAATTATCACAATGTTCAATTTGGTGGTCAGATCATGTTTAGTTAAATAACTGTTTACTTTGACAGTCGATGGTACTGTGGTTTTGAGCAATAACAGCATAATTGATCAAATATAAGATACCTATAAACTTATAACATACTATTTCATTTATATACATAATTCAAACAATATATATATTACTTGTACAACTTCCAAAATATACATTTAACACAGTCTACACACTCAGCCAAAGTCTCCCTGACATTTTACTACATAAATAAGGCCTTCAAAGATCTAGCCCTGAGGTTATCAAACTAGAAATCAGTCTGCAAGCTCAAGTCCTATATTGTGTTTTTTAATGTTTCTAAGTTAATTATGATAAAACAAGCATAAATATGTCTCCAAATCTGATACATTCAAACATTGAAAATACATTTTCTGCCAAAATACTTGTGGAAATAGAATTGAGATTGGAGACTAATCTCAAGTTTTATAATCTCAGACCCTGCTGTAGATTCCCTGATGACTCAGCTAATGTTGCTTCTTCTTCTTGATTTTCACAAATTTAGATTTTGCTATTTTACTCTTCACACTCTCTGTATCATCATGTTTAGAATTATTGTCTTTGACAGATCTTGATTTATTTTGTCCGCTTGAGTTCATTGAAAACTGACGGTAATGAAAATATAATGTAAATAATATGAAATGCCCGCATGAAAAGATGGATACCACCAATGGGAATAGATCGGGTAAATGTTCCGGTGGAGGGACCAGAACTGTTGTAAGAGTCAGTACTATCACACCTACAGTGGAGATACAAAACTGAAAATATAAAAAAATACATTTGTATAGTTCATAGGAAAAACAAACAAACAAACAAACAATGGTTGCAGAAAATATGTACAGTGATAGTGGCCGCCTCCAAATAAAGTCCACCCTGAGAATAAAGGTATTCTTTTAAAAGCTGTCATTAAATATTTAAAACAAAATTGCCTCAGAATAACAGCAACCTGTCAAAAAAGACCACAGTTTGCCTTTCCCAGGGGTGGCCTTTATTCACAGGTTTGAACAAATATTTAATTATATCTGTATCAAACTTGAAAGTAACAACAAATTCTCAACATTATGGCCGTTCAATGCAGACGCACGGTGACCATTATGTTATACATACAGAATTGAGCTTTTTTTTCCATTGACCTAAGTTTTCTATTATGTTTGGTTTAGAATATTTCCTGCAGATTGGTCTTGAATACTTAGACATAAAAGATAAATGGTTTCAGATGAATGTATCAGTATTATTTATAAGGAAATTCAGTTGCTATGCAGTAGACAACAAATACATTTTAGGGGTATGCATGTATATATCATAGTGTACATAAGAAGTTTTTAACATAGACTCTTTATCTTTAGACATAGAAGGCACATTAAATTCTTATCAATATTCTTAAAGTGTAAAAGAAGTTTGATTTGATAATTGACTTATGTAAAAATCTGAATAAATGAAGTATTAGCTGTCTTAAATTGTTAAATTTTCGATTTTCAAGAATCATTGATGGATGATCCAAAACTAGTAATTTAAATGGCCAATAGTTCTTAACAAAACAAAAACAAAATATACAAACTTACAGCTAACTGTTCGAAGATATGAATCCAGAGACAGGTGTCTGATTTCTTTTGGTTTATATTTTTGGTTCCAGGGTAGAAGTTATAATACAGTAATCCATAAATACACATCAAAGACAAATAAGGCACAACTAGACCGTCTTTTATCAAAAGTGGAAGCATACTGAAAATAAAACACAGGCTTGTAAATGTATAAAACATGCTAAAAATCAGGGACGTATTAACTTGCAATAATAATTATGGCTGATCCTCACTAATACTTGGTTACATGAATTAAAAATAAAAGTAATGCAATCAATAACTCTATGATGAATGCAACATAAGTTTTTATAGACAATTATCCAAACCTATAAAAACTGAAGATGCTATAATTCAATGCAACCTTTTACGCTAAATTATCAGGCAAAATGAAATAAGTAATAACTTAATTCGAACTAAAATGTTGATTATTAATTAAGACATACATTGAATTTAATACTGAGCCTAAAACTACATTTTGGACCTAATAATTAACATTGCGGGTAATATAATTTTGATTCAAACAAATAGAAATCTTAGACAGTGTTCAAATACTGTTTTCAAGCCCTGAACTACACAGTGAGGCTTAATTAATCTATGAAAATATAAAACAAATTGTGAAAGTAGAGTATAAATGGTTTACCCTACCTGAATGTAGAGATTTGCAGGAACCAGAAACACCAGAATGGATGATCAGGATACAATAAACATACACTTCTACAATCAAACAAAACAATAGGTTTTATTACACATAATTATAGTCAAACTTGTGAACAAAGGCAATCCAGGGGATAGACATATTGAAGATTTATTGACAGATGGCCTTTATTCAGAGGTTTTATTTATTTCTGAATAATCAATGACAGTTTTTAAAAGAATGGCCTTTATTCATAGGTTGGCCTTTATTCTGAGGTATCCACTGACACAGATTTGACTGTTAATTGAAATTCCAACATTAAATAAAAACATGATGTAAACACAAGGCAATGGTGATAAAACTAGAACTATCACTAAAGGTGATGAATACCCCCAGATGCGGCCTTGACACAGTTGTTACATTTTACAGAGGGAAATATAATGCATTTTCATTTTTAATACCTGCAAATTGTTGCTTAGATATATCCTGACCAGTTTCTAAATATACATTATATAAAAAATAACAAAGGGTCATAACTCTTTAAAATTTACTTGGACAAAACCTATTGTGGACATGCACAACTTGGCAAACTACTTATCACTTCTAAGAAGTTTCACTGAACTCCTGCATATAGTTGCTGAGAAATGGTACGGGCAAATTTACCTAATTGTATAAAACAAAGGGCCATAACTCAGTGAAAATTAATCCAAACAAAACCTGGTTATTGCATGCACAACTTGGCTAACTGTTTATAACTTCTGTGAAGTTTCATTGAATTCCTATGAGTAGTTACTGAGATATTGTATATACACTGTATAAAAACAACAAAGGGCCATAACTCAGTGAAAATTTAACCAACCAAGACAAGCTTAATGCATGCACAACTAGGCAAACTACTTATCACTTCTGAGAAGTTTTATAGAATTCCTGGCAGTAGTCAATGAGAAATAGTCAGGACAAAATTTGCCTATTGTATATACTGTAGAAAAAAACAAAGGGCTATAACTCAGTCAAAATCAATCCAAATGAAAAATGATTTAAGCATGCACAACTAGGCTAACTACTTATTACTTCTGTGAAGTTTCGTTGAAATCCTGTGAGTAGTTGCTGAGAAATTGTCCGGACAAAATTTGCCTATTGTATATACTGTATGAAAACAACAAAGGGCTATAACTCAGTGAAAATTAATCCGAACGAAAAATGCTTTAAGCATGCACAACAAGGCTAACTACTTATTACTTCTGTGAAGTTTGGTTGAAATCCTGTGAGTAGTTGCTGAGAAATTGTCCAGACAAAATTTGCCTATTGTATATACTGTATGAAAACAACAAAGGGCTATAACTCAGTGAAAATTAATCCGAACGAAAAATGCTTTAAGCATGCACAGCTAGGCTTACTACTGATCACTTCTGTGAAGTTTCATTGAGATCCTGTGGGTAGTTGCTGAGAAATGGTCCGGACAAAATTTGCCTATTGTAAATACTGTATAAAAACAACAAAGGGGTATAACTCAGTAATAATTAATCCGAACGAAAATTGCTTTAAGCATGCACGACTAGGCTTACTACTGATCACTTCTGTGAAGTTTCATTGAGATCTTGTGAGTAATTGCTGAGAAATTGTCCGGACAAAATTTGCCTATTGTATATACTGAATAAAAACAACAAAGGGGCATAACTCAGTGAAAATTAATCCGAACGAAAAATGCTTTAAGCTAGCACAACTAGGCTTACTACTGATCACTTCTGTGAAGTTTCATTGAAATCCTGTAAGTAGTTGCTGAGAAATTCTCCGGACAAATTGTGTCTACAGACGCACGGACCGACCGACCGACCGTCAAGAGTGAATCCAATATAGCCCCCATATATTTCATATCTGGGGGTATAAAAATTCAACATGTCTGACACTTAATGTCACTGTTACAGCAACAACATCATATATTATACATGAAATAATATTTTGATCACCTTGAAAACTGAATATATGAATGGAGTTTACATACAAAGCTTAAAATAAGTCAGAATAAATACACTTTGCATTAATTTCAAATCATATATTTCGGGTCATGTCCCAGATATGTATTTTTACTCAGTACTAACAGAGTTACTTCCCTTACTATTCTAAAGGAATAAAAAGTAATACACCTAAAGACATTCCTTTATCATTTGTCGCATCAAAACAATTAAAGGTTAATACTCTATTAGTAATCAATATAATTACATCATCTCAGTATGGGATACAATCAGTGATCCTTCAAGTTGGTATTTTAGATGTTTCGTACATTCTAACAACAGTACTTTGTCAGTTACGAACAGGGGTCCAATTACCTAAACTGTTCACTTTGGTTACCTACAGTACATGCTGGTTCCCCACATGACCATTCTACTCACAACACCAATTCTTTTCATTTTATTAGGTCAGATGCTTAATTCTGACATAGTGTAAATACTCACAAGTGATGGAAATGTTAACAAGTGTAGATTTAGTAGAACAGCAAAGGAGAGAAATAAATCATACTTACATTGCTGGTATAAGAATACTTTTTTCATGAACTTGGAAAGAGAACAGGAAAAACACCATAGAACAATTCACCTGCAATTTACAAAAATAAGAAATGTGTAGTACAGTATCTGTATTGAAAAATAAACTAGTATTATAACAAACAGTTCAAAGTTAACTTAGTATTATGCCATTTCAAAATAAACTTAGTATTATTATAACAAACAGTTCAAAATGAACTTAGTACTATAACAAATAGTACAAACAGAAAGGAGCTATAAGGGCATGCTTGGAACATTGGTCCCAGGTTCATAATGCCTGAGAGTTCACTTAAATGAATCTACCTTTCCTCAGTTTGTTTCTTGTTAAGAATTAAAATGTTTGAATAACGATACATGATCAATTTCTAATTCCCTACAGTAAAAATGATCCTTCAAATTCCAACTGTTTAATCAGTTTTGCCACATTTGCTTAAATAACCAAACACTCATGGATATATAAGTGTACATTAGATTTATCAGGATATACAGTCAAACCTGTGTTAGCGACCACCTCCAAATAAAGGCCAAAGGGCAGCCAATGTCCACAGGTATGGCTGTACTTATTTAACTTACGAGTGAGTATCTGAACTTTTTAAATGAAGGACGAAAGAGAAGATCTAGTGATGAAGGCAGTATTCCAATTACTGTAGAACATAAACTGCAAAAAAAACAAATTATACTTTTATATATCTTGTATGGAACTACTAATTGAATGAGCTTAATTAAATGGACAACACAATTAATCAATTAACAGAAGATTTCATTCAAGAGGAGTTAAGGACAAGAAATTGATACCCATAAAGCATTTAAATTCATCAAAAACATGTAAGTTTGTGATTTCTTCTCAGTAAAGTATATATTTATGTTTTAGCGGGTTTAATGTTATTTTCAACAGTTTTTCAGTTATATATGGCAGCTGGTTCATTAAACTAATTTAACATGCAATCTGACATTTTGTCAAATATCAATAGAAGGGTAAGACCTGCTGTGATTGAGATTCGAACAGGGGTCAGAGGGTTACAAGTCCAGCACACTAACCACTGGACCATAGCACCTCCTCTGCCAAGTATAACTAACACAATAGATATGTTCTGTGGATAAGTACAGTACTAATTAGTGAAATATTGGTATCTGTTAAAACACATTACTAACTTGAAAGCTGTTACTGATAAACTAATTCTTACCACATTTGTAATATCCTGTCTCTAGTTAACACAGTTTTCCATTTGATTATCACAGATAATGCACACCAAACATTTGCTACTTTATCCTGAAATTTACCCAGATCAAATTAGCGACAAATACCTAAATAACATATCATACTCATATCAAACAGAATGATAATCTATTGCAACCAGAACTCTTGGAAAACGTAAGCTTACAGTAGTTGCATTGCTCATTGACTGTATTAAAAACTTCACAAAATACAGCCATTTTCAAACTGAAATACATGATATATTAAAACACTAATACACATACATGTCCTGTCATCATGGTAGATGTAAGGAGTCACTTCCGTCGACTGGTTGTGGTTTCTGACTAGTAATCACTAGCCCCACATTGCTACAAATTCAAAACACACCCAGGACTAGGAATAAATCATTTGTGTAAATGCATCCAGCTAGTTTACATAGTTTGTGACCCAGGGGTACATTAGGGGTCTTCCTCTATTAAAGCTGGTAGAGTTACCAAAATAACCCTAACTATAAGTGCTATGTTAAACCAAAGAAATAAGATAGACTGAAGTTGATTTAAGTTCAGAAGAATCCAGTGTCAAATCTTCCAATACAAATATCATATAAAACTACAACAATAAACATAGAAGCAATATACATGCATATAATAAAATTGCCATTTTTTTAAACACAGGCTGGTATTCAAGACATTGCTTGTAAAATGTTAAGTCCATGATAAAAACTCACTTCAAATATGCCTCTTGCAAATGGAAAAAGTCTATGTAGAACTTGTGCTGCTGAATCTACACTGTACAGAAATGGAGCCCAACAAACACCAAATGTTAAAATAACAATTAATCCAATCATTATCAACCTGAAAATACTGTAAGAAAAATCTCGATTAGAGAAGTAGTCATTAACTTTTTGTCTTTGATTTCGAATGTTGATATAATGATATAATGCAAAACAACTTATCCTCTGTCAACTTTTACTGGATTTAATGAATATCATAAGTTACAAAATGTTTTTAAAAAATGAAAGAAATTTTATAATACCGGTATCATCATTAATTTGACAAAATTCTAGAAAACATCCTTTAATATTGGATAGATTGCAAAAAAAGATATAACTGCAATAACTTAATGTGCATACAATGACTTTTAAAGGATTTGCAAAAACATTATTTATTTATTTCATTAGATTTAACGCCATTTTCAACATTATTTCAGTTTTATCGTGGCGGCAGTTATCTTACAGCTTCCCAGGACTTCATTAAGGACTTAATCAGTACAAACCACATTCTATATGCAAGCTACTGCCAAGCTACTCCACATAATTAAGAGGTCGAGGACAATTTAACATAGGATGTAATATTTACAGTCAAATTTGTCACAGACACAGTGAGCCTCACCCGGGATTCAAACTCACAACCTCTTGATCAGTAGACCAACGATCTAACCTCTGAGCTAATTGGGCAGGCTGTAAATATACAGCAGAAGAATAATGTGTTATACTTATTGATAAGGAAATGAATATCACAGTACTGAATAACTTACCCTCCATGCCTGAAATCTTTCAAGCAAGATCCTAACAGATAACAGAAAAATGGCATAGCATGATATAACTCCATCTGCTTGTAGTTTAATGCCAGGCAAAAGAATACAGACCCCAACACTGCACGGGAATTAGCAAGACAAGCTACAGCCATAACAGCTAATCCAAGACTTATACAGTTATATCTAGCAGGTATTAAGGAATAACAGATTACAACAGACACACAATTAGCAAAAAAAAACCAAGCCTATCGTAAATTACATTATACAGTTGTTGTTTTACTAGATTTAACACTGTTTTTAAAAACAAAAATCAGATATATATGACAGTCGATTCACCTTACAAGTTTCCCCAGTCTGTATTCTAACCAGTACTAACTAAACAGCTAAATGTGACTTCACAATTTTCCAAAATACATGCATTATCATATTTTAATTATGCCAATATGCAAAAAAAACTTATGAAACTGGCAGTTCAAAAATTTATTAAATCTAGAATTTTACTATCATTTAATGTCACAGAAAGACTAAGTTGTGCTTTTCAAATTTTTACAGACAAGTTACTTAGGTCACAGACTAATAAGAAAAATTAATGTATTAAAAGGATACTGGAAATGTCCATAATCAATCAGAATTAGTCCTGGGTATAATAATGTCAGCAAGATACTTTTAACCTGAAAACATATCAACATACTACCATTAAATACCACATGTAACATTGCAATTGATAAATTTAGGAATGTGCGTCAAGTTGACTACGATAAATGTCTGCAATAATAGTTAAATTTGAAATACATCTAAGATTTGTTTATTCTCGAGTTCTTCATGATGTGAGAATTATCATGTGTATCTCTTATATTTTCATGTTTTGTTAAAAAGGCAACTCATTCCACTAACAAGTGACCAGCCTCCGTGGTCGAGTGGTGAAGGTCGCTGACTTCAAATCACTGTAACCTCTCGCTGATAGAAGATTGTGGGTTCAAGCTCAGCAACCAACCATGTCTGTAGGCAGATAATAATCTGAGCCATTTGCTCAATTGGTGATCACCAGCACTAGCCCTGGTGATTATACCGGTATGTATATGTTTGACTTTACACATCAATATTACACTTACAGCCGAATTTGCATCCCTAAGATCTTGTTTTCTTGTATAAAATATCCACAATATTGCAGGAATGTAAACAAGTATATCAGCGAATAAAACTGAAAATATACATAATATTGTCGATGAGAATCAGAGTATATAATTATATTGTTTAAATGCCGAATTCAAGCGTTACAGATTTAACAACATTAATTTTATGTTTTGTTGTATTAAATTTTGTTCACATCATCATTTAATCAGGAGTATTCTCCCTTTATTTAAACAAAACACTGTCCAGAAGTGTGTTCAGTTAAAGAAAGTGTTACAAAACGATTGCAAACAGTCGCTTACGTTTTTAACTGAATGGGCTGTTTGTGGAAACCGCTTTCAACCGTTTATAAACATAAGGGTTGGTGTGTGAAAGAAAATGGTATGGCAAGATGTAAAACGCAGATCAAAATCTGGATCCAAAATAAAATATATAGGGGAAATAAACAGGTGTTACGGATCAATTCTTTATTAGTTGGCAGAATAAGACAAATTTGGTACGGAATTAAAGCTGAATATTGCAGCTCTGTGTACATCCATATCCGAACCCGCGTTTTAAAACTGGCTGGACGCCATCTTGAAACGTAACAAAGCGTTCAATGTTTCTGTTACAAATCGTACGCGGCAAGCGTTTTCTTTAGCTTTACGCAGTTCAGATTTTCTATACCACAGATTATCCAGAACTGTTATGGACTAAGTTCAAATAATCAAGGTTCTACTGTGTATGGTTAACTGGTCACAAGCTTCAAATGTAAGCATATATGAAGCATAAATAATGACCATAAACATAAACAATCTAAACAAGAAGTGTTTGTGAAACACAAAAGCCCATTAAAGGCCAACTGGATAGTAAGACCTTGACCTTTGAGCTATTGAACTTTAATCCAATTGGGGTCCTGTACATGCGATGAACAACCTCCAAACCAAGTTTGAGGACCTAAGGTCAAATCGTTCTCCAGTCATTGGTTGGACAAGGTTTTGGTTTCTAATAATTTATATTTATGACGTATTTAGTGCAGTTTTCCTGGTGATTTTGGATTAGTATTTACAATACTAAGAAACCAAGATAAAACATTAAGTTATGATCAGTGATAATGACAATGGTTAATTGTACTATACCTGTATATCTCATAAACAATTTATGTTGATAACTCTCATAACCTCTGGATGAAAACAGGGCCACCCAGTCTGGGTTAACATATTTAGCTCTGAAAAATATCAACATTGTGCAATCTATCACATTACTATAGTCTACAAAATTAATAAATAGAATTTCTTAGATTATTTCACCTAAAATATCCTAGTTATCTGCTTTTGATATATTTTCTATCATACGCAGTAACAAATTAATTTGCCTTGAATTTACAGCTATTAATCCTCTACAGATGACATATACTGTTTGACCCTTAAATTGGCATTTTGACTCTTGAAATTATTTGATGTCTAGTGAGCACCCTGCATGTACTGGTAAGTACAATTGACTTTAATGGCAATCAAGAAAAATGATAAAAGTCCATTTCAAATACTGAAACATTTATTTCTCATTATCCTCTGAAGGAAAAGGTAAGAAAAAAAGTAACCTACACAATACCACACAGAAAGCTGTGGTAAGCTGTCAGAGGTGGATAATCCAGACCCCAGTACATGAGGTCATTGCTACTGGAATTGACATACCTGCAACATAAAAAACATCATATGAAGATATTTTATTCACACACTGATTCATATGCATACTGGTTTTAGCTAGATTATGCATAAGTATTTATACCATCATGTTATTGTTATAACAATATACCATGAGGTCTTTAATGAACATCAATGATTTTTCTTTCTTCATTGGGATGAGGCCTAAGCCTGTAGATTTTGGGAAGAATTATTGCTAAAATTGCTGATTTGTGAAATAAAATAGCTGGTTAAGTTTGGATTTTGGGGAAAACTGCATGATTTTAAAGAAATTTTAAATTGGGAAGAGGCCTGTAATAGGCCTCTGTTATAGAAGGTGAAAAATCACTGAACATGGATGCTCCCTTAACACAAAATAGTCATCTTGTAATGATCAAATTTCACTTAATCTACGAACAGTACTTAGGCCAAATTATTCTCTAGTTCTTGACTGGTCACCTTAACCTTTGACCTCAAAATCTATAAAGGACATCTACAAATTTTAATGAACAAGCTCTCCACTAAGTATGAGGACCATAAGCCAAACCGTTCTCTAGAACATTGCTCAAACAAGGTTTTATGTGTTACCGACATTTAGCAATCTATCCCTGCTTCTTTAAAGGGGGAATAATAATTATTAGCAGGCAAACGATTAACGCTTGCAAGACCTCAGGGACTATTATTGTTTTTAAACTAAAATGCTTTCAACTGCAAATACCTATAAAGCATGTACTTAGCCTCAGGAGTCACTTTAGTAGATCTCTATTATTGTATTGCAGTTGTTTTGGCATTGTCATATCAAGGCGGCACATTTCTGACGGTCCATTACCAAGACCGCCGAGTCCAAGACATCAAATTATTAAGTGTGTTGTTATTGTTTGATAAAAACTGACTTCGATTTTATATGAATTATCAAAGAAGTCTGATATTAAATTATGCTAGCCATATTACTCACATAACACTAATTTAGAATCAAATAATTTGTGGTAGGAATCGGCATTCACGATGTATCTTTATCATACATTTGTTCATTTTACTCTATACAATTAAAATTAGACTGTCTTGGATTGGACTGTCTTGTCTTTGTCCTTCATGGAAATGTGCTGCCCTGACCCGCATTCATTTTGATGATATACTAACCATTCTTTTACAGGTAAATTGACTGTAATTTCTTGCCAATGTCTTTGAGCTTCATAATCTCCAAACATCGGGGCTTTCCCAGCACCTGGAAGTCAGAAATTTATAGATATATAATTGAGATACCAATTCCTACAAAGTAACCATACAAGTACAAGAATCATTTATTTAACAGTAATCCCGATTGTTTAAATACACATGTGGAAATAGAAATATAATTGCGGACAAATGCGAGTATGACTAAGATTTTGAAAGAAATTGTACACTTGAGTTTTAATTAGATACATTACAACTACCTAAGCTAAGGCAGTTCCAGAAAGATATTTTTTATCATTAACAACCATGCATCTGTGAGCAGGCCCTGCACTCCTACAACGAAGTTTTAATCGTTTACTTCTCACTTGGTGACATGCTGTCATCTTTTACTACACTTACTTCCGAATCTTTGTCTTTTAACTGTCTTCCACTGACGCTCAGCTGCCGGTAATGACTTCCAAGTAAATCTTTAAGTTTGTGTTTTTTTCGGTATCTTATAACTTTAACTTCAGGAAGACGAAATTTCTCGGTACGAAAGATTAGAGGGCGAAAGAAATAAAGTTACCCTGTAACAATTGACAATGAGTTTGCTTACCTGAGTAGCTAAATAATGATACATTCCACCTAATCAGTATAGCCAGTGTGCAAGTTAAAGCAATTTTATACCAACTTTCCATTTTAGAAAATCTGCGAGATTGCAGTGTTGATCTGCGTGGCCTAGACGCAATACCGGCAACGTTTAGACAGCGACCACAGATGTATTTATCTGCGGTCCCAAATGTTGACAAATAGCTCAGTAGATCTATGCAGAAAATAAAACTTTGTCAGACAAATTAGGCTATGCTCGATTTAATCACATCATCATTTTGAATACCATGAACTGGTTTCACAAAATGATAGTTAAACACTACTCATAAGAATTCATAATAGCCTTTTGAACAAAGTTAAATGATACACATGTTTGCATGATAGTTGTGGTTACAGAACTGGAGAGGTATATCAGAGTATCTTCAGGTCCAAAAAATATCTTCTTTCCTGATATGAATTTTCTGCTCCGCTCAGATCTAATGAGCTCCAGAGACTGGTTTAAATCGTCATACTAGAATTCCCTAATAAGCACACTCCCTATTTAATTTTAACAGAGAACTGGTTACAGTGAGATTTCGGAATAATCACCCCTGTGCACATAATTATACTGAACTTGCATATTGATAACCATGTAAATAAGGTGTAAAAAGATTTATTCATTTCTGGTTACCCGACAGACTCTTCATCTTCCCCTTCGACCCCAAACTTTTTATTTGACCCTAGGAGTGGACATCCTCTGTCTCACTTTTTCACCTTTTCGTGCACTTCCAAGAATAATAAAATATTCAGAAAAAAATGTCCTACCTTCTTTCTCCTTTTTTTTAAAGAGCATGTAACCAGAAACAAACATTTTTTTACGCCTAACAAATAATATAGTGTAACATTAGGTCAAACTGATTCAAACAATGACTAAGAACATTGTACAAAATGGTCATACTTTATTTTCATGTATAAATATGAACACAATGATACATACGATAAACCAATTCAATACACTAACTGTATTACAAGAGACAATGACTTAGAATTTTGACATGACCATAATCTATAAATATTATCATTAAACATATCAATCAACACTATTTTTACAAGAAATTGTATGAAGCCCATCAAACTGAGACAATCATAGTAAATTATACTTTCCTTATTAAAACTGTATACAGGACTTCAAGTAAAAAAATAAAATAAAACACAGTTAAATTTTCATTGATTTGAGATTGAATTTGAAGAATATAAATAACCAATTAAAATACAAACTAGTTATATACAGTAATATCATTTAGTTTTATCAGTGTTCATCCTTACATACAACAATAACTCATAGATAACTGATTTTTACTGAAAGTCACACATGTATGTCCCCCATCACTTATTTTCTATATATATCTGTATCAGAATATTATCCAGTTTTACTAGCTTTTAATTCACCATAGTCTTGCAACTCCAAATGATCATTATGTTTCTTGAATGTTCTCTTGCCACTTTTCTTTTTCCGTTTATGAACAGGAGTAACTGTTTTAAGGCCAATGTCCTGAAATATTATAAAATAAATTGATTAAACAAAAGCAAATTAGCTATACAAACATCTATTCCTATAAGCTTAGGGAGATTACAGGGTTTTCATTAATATTCAGTACTACAGATTTTCTTAAGAAAATAACAGATTTGGCTGGGGGGGTCAACAGGCTGCCTACTTGAACATCATACTTAAAATTTTCAAACTTTGGAGATTGTAACCAATTTTTTTTGCGATTTTAACCGATGGTTTTCAATGGTAATCGGTTCTTAATGAAAACCCTGAGATTATCAAACAAAATTAGAAAATTATTAAAATAGGGTATGTAACCCAGGTCCATTTCAGTTTAACTGTTGTCTAAAGTTGTAAAGGAGCTATCTTAGATCCACATTTGAAAAATGACTACTTGGAATTTCTTCTTATACACAAGACAATATCTTGTATAATTTGCAAAGTTAATGAGAGTACATAGATTAGAACAGAAAGAAAACCTCACGAAAATTATATGAATTCATTAAAAACTTCTTTCAATAAGAAGTGTTTGTGAAACACGGATGACCCCTAAAGGCCAACTGGATAGTAAGACATTGACCTTTGACTTATTAATCTTAAAATCAATAAGCATCATCTACATGAGATGAACAACCTCCCAACCAAATATAAGGACCTAAGGCCAAATCCTTCTCTAGTAGTAGTAGGACAAGATTTGGTCATGGACGGACCGACCAACATGCGCAAAGCAATATACCCATATATAATGAATGCTAAAATTAGAACATATTCCCAGAATACCAGTATACTATGATAATAAAATCATTATATTAGAACATATTCCCAGTATACCAGTATACTATGATCAATAAAATCATTATAGCAAGTTACTTGTTAATAATATAATTATTATATCAACACCCACCTGCATTGAAGTAATTCCTTGTTTTTCTAAATAATCCTCAATCTTTCTCTCGTCCTGGCCTTCCACAGACACACCTGAAGTAAGCCGATAGGAAATCATATGACAAAGTGTAGTGAGTAAAACAACATACTATATAATACTACATACCGAGGGTTCAGTGCAACAGTGTTGTAACTCATATTGAAATAAGAACAAGTTACGACAGTGTTGCGCTGAGCCCTCGATACATCACTATAAGTTCAAGGCAATGCTTTGTTAGCAAGAGGGTTGAAATGGTGGTAGAGGTCATAGCGCAACCAGTTCAGTAAAACTTGGTTGTCATGAACTCAAGTGTACAAACATAATTACATGTATATGTAAAATCTTATTATAGCAAAGAACATGTAATTATTTTTCCCAGCCATACATTTCCTTATTTCAATGTAACAAACATAGTGAAATATAGATATAATGAAGGAACTATTTGAGCTGCCAGAAAATAACTTCAATAATGTTCTTCTGCATTTTACCTTTTAAGCAAGAATCAATCTTTTAAAAAAATATTCTGTAACTTATAAGTAATCTCTAGACAGTATACAAATAGTGACAGATATTTCAAACAACCAACCTTAGAAAATTACAGACATGCTTCTTAGTAAGATAATCTAAAAATGCAAAAATGCGC
This sequence comes from Lutraria lutraria, assembly GCA_964023205.1. Classification (NCBI taxonomy): domain Eukaryota; kingdom Metazoa; phylum Mollusca; class Bivalvia; order Venerida; family Mactridae; genus Lutraria; species Lutraria lutraria. The sequence continues at coordinate 16,725,956 of OZ026838.1, forward strand.
AAAATTTAGAACTATCATAGATCTAGTACATGATAAAAATAGCATCTAATCTTGTTGGGTTGAAATAGTTAAACAATATCATAGTTTGCAGCACAGAAAAACAGGTTACCTCTCCAAAGTTTTGTAAATTCTTCATCTACGTTAAACTGACAATATTTATCATTATAGAACAGTATCTTCTTCTTGTCATGAGGTCGGGCTATATACAATATACTATCACCTGAAAACATCATAAAGCAAATAGTTATAATTCTAAGTAAATGAACATCTAACATTGAGTACAATATAATTTTATAAAGTAACTCTGAGCTTTCACTAAGAACAGTTGGTAAATAAATTGTGATTCAATATTACAGTGAATATTACCTCAGGAGCCCAATTAAGCTACAGCAATTGTAACATTTAAATTACCTACCGGGTATGTAGTAACATACAATATATATCACGTCAATAGTATTATGTGAAATTTACATGATAGATTAATCATTTGTGACGATAAGACGTAAAAATAGCAATATTTAAAATAATAAGTATTCCTAATCAATGAACACATAACAGCCAGTATTTTCAGTAACCGAAAGATGATTTTTTTCTGCCATGTAAAATGTCAGATTTATTGTAAAACTTGCATTGTCTTTGTTCTTTGAAATTCTTACCTAACTTTTTTAAAGCCTGACTGGCATGTGGTAAACTTTCCTCTACATCATCAAGAAGTATCCCACCTTCACCATTTAAATCATAACGTTTTAAAAGATTCAGGAATGATTTGCGATCCTTCAGATGATATGTTGGCTTGTATTGGTACTTAGTCTCACCATCTTCTATAATAACCTGAAATAGTTCAAATCAATATGAAATCAGTTAAAATCACTGCACGGTCAGTCATGCAATGGTTTGCTAATATTTGTGAACATTGTTCAAATGCAATGGAAAGTAAAAATCTGAATGTCTTAATCAGGTGTTTGAACAACTATGCTTATGGGGTTAAATCAAAACTGTAATTTCGTTAAGACAGCTCACAGTGTTTTTTAGATGATTTTTCACAGTCATTACTGGATTTTGATTTCCGTTTCCCAAAATCAGCAATAAATATGCCAATAATCAAATACGTCCACATCATATAAACAAAATTGTAATGTACTTGTTACCATTTTCTGATCACAAATTTACACCATTATTATTTTTAATTTAACCACAAGCACTATGTAAGACATGGACAATCTGAAATTCGAGGCATTTGCCCAAGTGCTTGGACGTAAAGAAGAAGAAAATGGCTAATTTAATAAGATTGGTATTTATATAATAAGATCAGTATTATGAAGGCAAGCAAAAAGTGTTAATGTACAAGAAACAACAACATCAAAATAAGTTAACTCATCAGTGACTTTTCCCCAAAGTTTTTGCACTACCAATGCCCGTCAAATGGGGAATTTAGAGCAACAAATTCCAAAATTGTAAATATATAATAACACATATTTTCTATGGAATATGTGATTATTTAGTTATTTAGATCATAGAAACAAATATTACTATGCTGTAATTGGTGAAAATTGTGTGAAACTGTTATATTTTTCAACTTATTACATGATCATGTGGGAAGCACTTCTCATTAGCAGAAAATTTCTGCCAATTTAGGGGAAAATGAAAGAAATTTTGCTAGGGGAAACTGCTCGTATTTATAAGGCAGTAAATATTGCCAATAAAATATTCACTGCTCATAACTTACATTTGTTTTTTGATTATTTGGTAAAGCCTCTGTAATCAACCAATGTTTATTTTTAGCTCCAATATCAAGTTGATTTGTCTCATCAAGAATTTCATCAATTGACAAAGGGTATGAATCACTAACTTGATGTCTTTTTTTCATGAAGTTTATTATTTTAGCAAGAATTCCAAATTTGTATTGAGAACTTCCTGTAGCAGTCTTGTAGTCAAAACTTGAGCTATTGCTTTTGGGTTCCTTCGGTTTACTGCTTGAAAGTTTCTGTTTTTTAGATGATTTGTCACTGTCATTACTGGATTTTGATTTCCGTTTCTCAACTGTAGGTTGAGATATGGCCCTTTTCTTGAATGCCTCTCTCTGTCTCACCAATTCTCGATCCATTTTGAATATCTAATGTTGTATAATGATCTATCTTATCAACAAAGCCATCAGCTGTCCATTTATACTGAAATAATACAACATTTGAGAAATTCAAATAAATTTAAATTAAAGGATTGTTCCTGATACTCACTTCATGAAACATTATCATATAGGTTCCATATAATTTACATTAATTTCCTAACTCAGCATAAGTATTATAGATATGTTTTCCACATCTATATTTTTGTAACTTTGTAAGAAAATAATAAAAATAACAGATCCTAAAAAGTAAAACTATTTTAAAGATAACGCTGAGCCTTAATAAACGGATTAATGCTTGAAGAAAAACATCCTTAGTCTAATATAGACTCAGGCAATGAAAGAAAAGAAATTATATTTTCAAGCTTTTTTTTTCAGCTTAAAGGGGCATGCCCTGGAACTGAAGCGTCTCGAATATAAATCAAATTGGTATCATTTGAATGCCTAAATCAATTAATGAAAGTCCTGTAAAATATTTACGAAATGTCCCGCTATTTGACTCAAAATACACATTTCAAGATTTACCAAACCTGCCGATTACGCCTTAGAAAATATTCGTCATTTTCATAACTCGACCCTTTCGGGATCTGTCAAAAGCGGAAAAAAATGTCAACAAACTGTGAAATGGTAAGTATTGCTCATGTCATGTTCATTGTTTGCGACATAAAGCTTATCTATCGATCAATTATAGGTAAACATCATTGTTTTGCTGCTTGAAAGGCAGCGCGCACGCTAAGTTAAATTCTCAGACGAATCGGAAATATCGTTGTCGTCAATAAAAGGCTTGTAAGCCTTTTATTTAAACCGGCATATAAATACCCACGCGTGCGTTATAGGGCCATTTTTGAAGGCACATTCTTCTTTGACTTTTCGGTAATAATTGTTTTTACAAGTGATAAACGCATTTTTGGTGTATAAAACCCAAGACACAGCAGTTCCTGGGCATGCCCCTTTAACACTTAGTTAATAGTTTAGCAAAATGGAAAATTCTAACTTAAAAATGGAAATATTAATGAAAAAGAACATGATGTCTACTATCATATGCTATAAATTAATGCACACATATTTATTTACATACCTGATGTCCTGATAATATTTTATCATGCCATCCTTAAAAGAAATTGTATTTGCAGTAATGCTACCTACACACCAAAAAAGCCCCTGCTACCCAAACTTTTAGGCCTCTCAGGATTTTTTTTTCATTAGAAATAGCATTCTGACATGTATTTCGGGTTAACGTAACGGGATTGGCTAAAATCGCTAAAAAAATGTAAAATAATATATTAAAGACATATCCTAGAGTAACTTCTCACGCGGAGAATTTTCTCTTTTTTTTCAGAGATGTACTTTAATATATTACAAACATAAAACAGGGTTTAAAAGTATGGGTCACCATGCCCGTTTTGGAATTACACGCGTTTTTTAATACCATATATTTCTATCTTGGATTAATGCAAAGATGTCAAACATTAAACAACATAAAACCTTAAATATTATCACAAACTCAGTAATTCTTTTTCATATCCTTGTAGAAAAGATGTCTTAACTATTACAGAATAAAGAAACTGACATATGTAAGATAATAATCAAGAAATTATGAAATTTGTATACAAGCGACCATGCCTGAAGCATGCAAAATTACCAAAAATTTGAACATTTTAAATCATAAAAAAAATTCTAGCGCGGAATTTTTTTTTATTTTTCCAGAACATATAGTTTAGCATATGTAGTTTAAAATAAAAGAAAGAAATGCATACCAAGCCATGCTACTTTTTAAGATATACAAAAATTTAGTAAAATTATTACCTCCCTTTATTAAGAAAACAACTGAATTTTTAGGCAATAATAAAATGGTTAAATACTAAGTATCATAAATGTAGTATTATCTCTGCTCAATTTGAATGTGCACTGGCAACTCTAGGAAACGCCTTAGATTAAATATCATACTTTAATACCAAGCAACAAAAAATTCTAACCGCATGCACAAAAATAGTGTTTTATTGCGATAAATACTACACCCCTTTATCGACTTTTCCTTATCAGCTTTAACCATCTCTAACATAATGTGCATTGTATTGGTACAATATGATACTATTAATAATTTACTTCTAAATTTGGGGGTAAACTTACCCCCTGGGTTCAAAATCTGGGGGTAAGAAAAACATTTTGGGGGTATAAACTTTTTTTAAATCAGTTTTACATTTACTTTTCAGTAAGTACATTGCTGCTTGAAGCCTCCACCGAAGTCAAACTGAACTGTTTTACGTTAGTGACATAATTTCAGATGATGCATAAAACATGTGTAGAAAAGGATAAACAACTTTAGGCCAACACAGAATGTTTTTCCTTTATTTAGCACAATCATGCAGTGTTTGACACTTACTCCAAGACCAACAGAAATCGCCTTTTAATAAATAGAAACTACAATGAATCAGCATAATCGCAGTTAACAACGTTTACCAGTAACGGTGTTTTATATATGCAAGGTACAGGGCCAGAATTATGTATCTACTTTTAGACATAACTCCAGACTATGTCGCTTTATTCATTTTACGTGCGAATCAAGCGAACCAGTCCACTATTTACTTGTTATAGCATTTCACGATGGATGGCATTTTACTATGAAAAAAAAAAAACTGACACGAAAAGGGTTATGATCGGGATAATTGAATTCATTTATTTTTACTTTGCCACGTTTATAGGTCATGGATTTTCAGAAAATCCCAATTGTTTACACTTCTACGTCATTCCAATAGTGGCTCCTACCAAAATTTTCGTATGTGCGATCTCGCAGCAGATAAAATTTTCTTACGTGCTAGCTGATTTAATTGCATGATTTATGTAATATTTTACGTGAGTGGGAACACTGAATTCATTACTATTAATTCGTTAATGACAATAATTTGTACCAACTCAAGCTCATCAATGTGAGCCCTATTATACGGAGATCAGACTGCAGAACTGTACTCAAGCTGGGGCCTGACCTGTGTCTTGTAACACGGGTGAAAAGGGTATACTGACTATACAGGGCTTGAAAAATTTTCAAGGTGCTACTAGTCCTGTAGGACTAGTAACTGCAATTTCTTACTCGCCCCTTAGAAGAACCAACTCGCCCTTAAGAAAATTAAGTGTTTGTATACTTTTAGAATGTAATTAAGTTATGATTAAGACTTTAAAGGATGTATATATCTTCTGTTATGTATGACTGGTTGCGGGAAAATTACGTCGGATGCTGACATAAATTATTACAACATACATGAACGATACAGATTTTATAACTGGCATTTTAATCTTTAATCACTAAGGATCACCGTGATTCGCGTACATATCAAGCCGTCTTTCAAGTAGCAACACTGATATTTATTGCGAATGCTTCTTCTACTTGAAATTGCTTTCTGTCGTCTGTTTATTTTCGGAAAACGGGCACTGTTTATTATCAGAAAACAGGTAACATGGTAAGGATATTCCGGATTTGACACTTACTTGAGTCCGTTGATACGAGACCAACAATAATCAACGCATCCAATTAATTTGTCAAGTAAGAAATCCCATTCTTGAAATAAATAGAAAGGCCGGCGAATGAGGCATTGTCGCAGTTAAACTTGTTAACTTGTAGCGGTGTTTTAAATATGCCGCAGGGCCGGGTACAGGGCAACAATCTATTTTTAGTCATTATTGTCTAGTGCAAGCGTTTCACGAACGCGGATTTAACATAAACAAAACGTGAATCTAAATTGATTCGGATTGAATTGGAAAGAGATATTTCCAGTTTTAAATTAATTTTAGGGTGATTGAATGCCTGATTTTGTGCTCGCCCCGTCGGACTAGCATTCACAAATATCTACTCGCCCGATGCCAACTTCCGCGAGTGGAATTTTCAAGCCCTGCTATATATTTAAGTTCATAAACACCCGATTACAGCTGTCGGTAATAGTCAAGTATCGCAATGGATTGTAAGATCATCACTCGATGTCGTTGTCGCTAATTTTTGCTGCTTTGAATCCATGTACGTATTTAAGTCCTTGATTTTATGAAAGATAATAAGGTCTCCAGCACACAAATGTACTGTATATATCCGAAAAACCCTCAACTTATATGTATCTAAAATTAGCTAACAATGTAAGTCAGATATCAAGTTTTTCGGTACAGATTAATAAAAGGAGAACTTATTGCTTAACATGAGGTCTAAATTTTTAAAAACAAAAAGATACATACGTTTACGGTTAATAAAATTTAGTTTGTTTCTCCCATCTCCCTATTCGCTTGAATCTGCTAGCTTTAGATGCTAATATTCGTATTCGTTCGTATTCCGTTTAATTCACGTAGGGCAGTCGGTTTAAGTCAATGATAAATAATATAATCACACGTTTGCCCAAATATATTTGATTATATTCGTAAATTATGCATTAATAAATAGTTTAATGTTAGACCTAGCTAGCATGCATAACCTTATTGAACTGTTATAAATTGTAGAGAAAAATAAGTTTTCTTAATTTTTGTGAATTTTGTAAACTAGCTTGCATTCCATCGCAGAATTGTTCTTTTGAGTATTAACTGATAAATAAAATAACATTAGTCATCCTCTTAATTAACTTGATTGTTACATATATGTTTAAACTGTATTTGAGACCATGGATGCATGTGTGTATGTGATGAACGTGTGTATATATATATATAATTATATGTTATTTGTGTGAACGATGTACAAATTGTACATGTTAAAAAGTTTCTGTCCCGTTATGTTATGTATCCCACGAAATTACGACCAACAAATATTTTCCAGATTTTCTGTTTATATGTGCAGCATGGGACCAATAAACATATGCATGTGTATGTATATCCACACTAGAATGCGAGTTATATGTGACTTTATAATTTATATGGACAATTAAGCAGTCCCCTTTATTTCACAGTAGGGATAATCAAAGACCTATATATACTATACATATACAATATATAACGGTATCATTGTTTGACATTTATTAAGATATCACAATATAACTTGTAATTAAAGTCCCATATGCTATAATTTATTATGTATATCAAGGACTTATATACATTATGTATATAAGTCCTTGTCTATATAGTGTCCCTAAATTTAACGAATCTCAAATAACGTATCCTAACAATTATATCTGAAATCAACATTTGTAGATTTGTAAGTACATAATGATAAAGTAAATCTTATTAGTATCTACATTATGCAGTACCATGTAAAGATAATATATGAACTCACTGTGAAATAAAAATCGATTTATCACATTATCAATTTTGCAAGCGCCATCAGGACCCGAATTGATAAAGCTCCTTGGTTTTAACAAGTATATAAGTCCTTGGTTTTAAGTAAGTATTTTCCTCATATCTAAGGGAAAATCATAGAAAATCCTCAAAAAATTTCCCTTAGGAGCTTTATGGATACGGACAAGATCATTTAACTGGCGCCTATATCAATATAAACATATATTCAGCAATTTAAAAATGCATGCTATTTCGCATCATATACACTTTTTATACAGTAAGATAAGATTTTATTTGTGCAACATGTCATCATAATATAATATATATACAACAATCACAGAATTATACATCAATTAATAAATATCACAAATCACGGATGTTATTCCTATTGTGTAATACAAAATGTTTTTAATAAATTAGAATGTTCAAATGTCACAGAAATTCATTATCACAATGATATTTCTTGGTACTACATGTATATATATCACTGGCTGATGTTATAATTACAACATACAATAATTATGACATTGCACAAGTTTTGTATACATGTAAAATACAAGAGTGTAGGATATTAATTAGCCCCCCCCCCCCCCAATAAAAAAGTTATGTACGTGGACATTTGCCCTCAGTAGAAATGGTGGGTAGGACATTTGTCCCCCAATGTTTATTTTTGCAAGTATATAGGTCTTTGTTAAAACCAAAGTAATACATAATATTTTTTAATGTTCACTTGAAAATACAATACAATTAAAATGTACTTATAAAATATATTTCCAACCGAGAATATGTTTCGTGTCTTAGACACTATAAAAGGAAAATGATTGTACAAGATCTATACTCTATGACTGTATAATGTGCCGATGTTGTAACATGAAAATAATAGAATAATTTCTTTTTTTATCGTCCACACGCGTTGGCTCAACGCGAATAAGCGACTGCTCGTCGTGATTTCGTATATTCGGCTTTGTCTTCGACAACAGCTAGCTTTGTATGTTATATTGTGTATTGGATTGAAACGGGATATATGGGTCGGATAATCAATTTAGCAGTTCATGAATTGTTGATGGAGAAATCTTGCATTTCTTTTGGATAATAACGCAATAGTATTGTTTTAGTAAATAACTAGACTATATCGTTATTCGTTAGAAGTGTAAATATGGAATAATTCATAGTGTAATTGACCTAAATTGGTCGAAAATGGCGACTGGTAGAGTAGGTCAGGTCAGACCCTTTTCTTTGTCAACAATGAGTATTAAAGTTATTGTTATATGGTGCTTTATTGTGTCTACTCACGGTGCAAAAGATTGGGATTCAAACTCATTAAAGGGTAATGGTATTCATCTGAAGGACCTTAGTGATCAGTTGTATACAGGAGATGGCTATTTTACTGACACTACACAAGAAGAAGTTAAACCATTTAATGGAATTGATATTGAAGTTGAGGCCAAAAAGCTGGGTGCTAATCTAAGGTGGCTCACCAGTGAAGAAATTGGTGTGACAGCAATGCAGGTACATGCACTACACAAAATAAATATTGTTTTTATCTATTGTGATTGTCATTTATTTGTGCTATTAGTCTATTAAATTAATGTTTTCATAGAATTGCTGGAATGTCAGACGTTATGTACCACTGCCTTTATGTACCAGGTCTTAATGTACCACTTATGAGACTTAATGTACCACCTATATGATATATAGGAGAACCATATTTAAACTGTGTATATGTGTACTATGTACTAAATATTGCATAATTATATAATGTATATCTTTTAATATTTAAATTTATTTTGATGTATTTATTGTATTAGATTATAGTAGCAGACATAAAAAGAAGAAAAGAAAATACTTTAGGGGAAAATAGTATCACTAAATTTCCATCCATATATATATATATATCCATTTATTTTTTAACAATACTTTAAATCCAGATTTATTGTTTCATGGTTTAAGTCACAATAAAACATATGAATGTTTTAGCTGAGATATATTTTTTTATTGCATATGGCTTAAGATTAGTTACAATAAATTAAATAATTAACACTTACAAGTACAAAAAATGTATGTCTGTTTAACAATACAAATTAGGTTCAATTAGCAGAATGATTGGAGATATTGTTGTTTATTGCACTAGGATTAAGTTCATTTATTATAATTAACATTAGTGATTTACAACAAGTGTGTTTGTCAAATTTGGTTAATTTAGCAGCAATTTTAATTGGAAACACATGAATATCTAACAATGCAGTTTTATTTTCTTTTGTTAATATTAATTTAATTGACAAATCAATTTTAATCATTTCTAATTGGCATTATTAAATAATGATTTATTGTAATTGTCAATAATTCCCTGTTTTGGAAAAATGATGAATAAATGGGATGGTAAAAATGGCTTCAAACATGAATGTAAGGTTCAATGTTTTAATGTATGAAAATAAAAGTTCATAAAACTGTAACTATGTATATATACTAGTGTATCGCCATTTTCAAAATAAAGTCTGCATGCATGTTGTACTACGTACAGTACAGGTCCAAAAATTGATCTTATGATTTTATCATCATTTAAGACAATCCTTGAATCCTGATTTTTAAATTTAATCTTACCTATAATACTTGACTCAGAAAAAAACATGTCATACAATGTGCTATTATTTTTTATCATATGATTATACAAAAATACTTTATTATTAAACTAGATTTTAATATATACACTATTTAAATTGGATTTTTTAAACCAGATTTAATCTTAATGTATTCTTAATAATTTGTTTTTAATAACAATGTGCTATCATTTTCATCATGAAATTAAGTTATTCCAGGTAGTTGTATTAACTAAATACAACTACCTGGTTATTCTAAATAAAATATTTTACTTGTTGAAACCTCATATTTGCTTTGTTCTTCTTTGTCCTTAGCTGACATAAGGTGTTGTTAACACCTAATTATCACCTCTCATGGTACTGTCCATTTTGAACAATAGACACACTATAATTCATGTGTGGTACATTAAGGCATAAAATGGTACATAAAGGCAGTGGTACATTTGTGAAATGGTACATTACGTCTTGCACCCGAATTGCTGGCATGCATCATATTCATAAGTCATTAAGTGTGCTGTCCATAGATCTATATATTATAATAATACATGTATCATGCAATTTATTAAATACTTTCACTTATTTGAGTTGAAAATTCAGGTTTAGTGGTTACTTTATTTAGAGGGTTGAACTTGATGTATTCTTGGCACAAACTTTTTATTAACTGATTAGTCTGCATTGAACTTCATTTATAAGTAATTGTAAAAATGTACTTGTAAAACATTTAGATTCTTTTGAGTTGTATACGTAGCATGTTCCAACTTTTATTTTATATTTTATTAATTATCAATAAATTTGTCCAAATAAACTTCACAAAATAATTAAATTTTTCAATCATTTAATTTATGGTGTCGGTTATTTGTTAATATTTATTATTTTTCTAAATTCTGGAATCCTAGCTCAAATGTTTCATCGAAATTTGAATTAATATATATCAATATCTGTCTTCTGGAATTTACCAGTACAGTGCAACCTCTCCAAAGCAACACCCTTTGAGAATTGCAAAATTATGTTGTTGTTTCGAAATTCGAGAGAGATTAAATTCATAATTTATACAGTTGTAAAAATCATGCTGTTGTTGCAGGGAGATTGTTGCTCAAGAGAGGGCCTCTCTGGAGAGGTTGTACTGCAGTTAAATTCATAGAGTTGTCATGATTATTTTGTAGTATTAGTGATTAGTAAATATATATACATGTCCATTTCTAAATGTTTGATGATTTAGTTAACTCACTTGGTTTCTGTAATATTTGTTAAACATTTGAAACTCAAGTTTGTTTTGTGTGAGTTACAGCGTTAAAAAAATTAATTCAACCTGAATTCAGTTGGTATCACAGATTCTACTATTAAATTGCATCTGTAATTTTGTGTATCATATATAAACTTCAGTACCAGAATGTTGCAATCAACCATTGTGATGTGTGTTATTGTATTTTCGCATTCCCAGCTTTTGTTGTGATGTATGAACCAGACATATTCAAGTAACATAGTCGGGAGATTTCTTCATAACATTGTCATAAAACATACTGCTTCCATATTTTCAAAGCATTACTTGGATAGAGAACTCTTTTTTGTGCAAGTCACAAAGTGAACATAAAGAGCATTTAATGGGGCAATCAAATAACTGAGATTATATCTCAGCTTTAGATGTTGGTGGATGGAAGTATATTCAATTATCAGAAACAAGCCTACTTACTGTAACTGCCTCTTAACTTCACAGAATATTAAGCGAGGTTTACATGGCACATGTGTTTTGCGTAGACTAGTAGTCACTACGCATGATTATAGTATATACTTACTATATGTCCAGTTCAAGAAATAAAAGCTTTTTCGTCTTAGTGCATTGTATGTAATGTAAATCATTATAAATTACTTGACTTGGTTAAAGAATAGAATATTGGCCTTAATTTGAAATCTAAAATTTAAACTTGCATTTTTCTTTCTTATTGTAATGCTATCATGTAGGGCTATTATTTGGCAATTTGACCCTTGAAAATAAAGCTTCTGATCTTTGATAACTTATATGGTTACTATCAAATTGCCAATCGTATAAGACTATAGAATAAGATACTCGGACATTTCCGTAACTGAGATTGCCAAGTTGCATTTGTAGGAATATTGTTGACCCTTTGAATAATCATCAGCTGGGGGTCATTTTTGACATACATGTAACTGTAAGTCCAATTAATCTCTGTATAGTGATAAACAGGTATCTGTTCCATGTTGTGTGAGAATCCCCCCCCCCCCTGTGTGATGTATTAACTTATTTCAAGTCAAGATCAGCATATAATCTATTGTGGAGTGTGAACTCTGCTTTGATCATCTATCCCTGGGTGTACCTAAGACTTTAATTACTCCCTAAGAGAAGAGGTTGTTGTGAAAAAAACAATTTGTTGTAAAACTTTTGTTTGAAAATAGGTTACTGCAGACTATTTTGGCACCAAAAGGTTTTTGGATAATGGCCATTTATTTTACATCAAGGATTTTTCTCTCAAGTGTTGTAGTTTTTTATGAATTTGGAAGCATCATGCAATTATATTTCATGTTTTCATGGTACACAAGTCCTTGATTACAATTTACATAAAAAATATGTTATGTATTGATTTGTTTTTATGTTAATATATTTGGTGGAATATAATCAATTGACAAGTTTAAAAATGACTTCAGAAATTAAGGCAGTCAGTTTGTTGATGTCTAGTAGTGAACTTAAAATTTTTTGTAAAAACTGAAATTTTATTTTTATGATTCTTTTTCATTGGGCTACATGATAATATAGACATAATATGTCCAGCTCGGAGTTTAACTAGTTCTACAGCATTATGATCTTGTTCTAGGTTGATTTCTACTCGTACATGTAAATTACGAGTCAATGAGTGGTTTTGTTGAGCCCTACATGTATTACATGTATATTATAATAAGTTCATCTAGGTGGAACTATAACATCATGCTACCGTATCTAAGTGTTTCCATATTTCTTATGATATAAATACAATGTAGTAAAATAGAGTGTTCCTTTTTTCTCATCTGGTCCTTTAGGATTTAATTAGTTCGTACTTCTCATAAGTAAATTAAGCCTGATGTACACATTCTATACATGTATGTTAATTACTGTAGTTTTGGGTAATGCTACCTATTCAACAAAAATGGCTCTACTCTACTTTTTTTGGGTACCTTTTTGAAAATATATAAAAATAGCACATTTGAGTTCAACATAAAAAAGTTGTAAAAAAAATAATTCTTGCCTACATGTATGGTCCTACCCTGGGTAGGGTATTACCGTGCAAACGAACAAGTTTTTAAGGAGGACCTTGGGTAATATAAGGAGACATTCACGTTTGTTATCATTAATGTATCACATTACATGTATTTTCTTTGATATTTCTCATCATTGATACCATGTAGTTTTGAAGTTGTCTAACCTATCATTATCTGCTTGGTGTCACCTGTACCAGTACAAATTATACACTTCAGTATGTATAGATGATCTTTTAATACCAGGTTCTAGGTATTAACACACACAGCTGTGTATTGTATTATAGGTGCAGTTTTATATTTCCAATTAACAGTTGAGTAGCCAAACTGCTGATCCCTAGACACTCTGAACCCCTTCCTAAGTTCCTTTTTTATATAAATTAAGTATCATCATTCATGACTTATTTAATGGTTAACATTGGTTTATAAAAAGACTGATTCCTTACAGGCTTACATGTAATATGATTAAAGTCATGTACATTTATTGTTTACAAAAAAATGAATGCCTTGTTTAATTTAAAGATAAATTATTATTTTATTTTCAAGCGTCTGTTTGTAAATTATTTAAGAAGATTTAGCTGTTTTATTATAAAATAATGGTAGTCTGTATGGGTATGTTTGATTCAGTATCAAATTAATACATAATGTAACATGCAGACCTGTGCATTTGACATTAATTTTACCGTTAATGGCAAGCATCAGTAAGTGCTTTAAAAACAGTCCGTCAGTTCTGATTGACAAAAAGAATTCAGGTTCGGAATAGGGAATTTTGTCTAAGATTTGCATTGTTCCTGTCAGTCTAAGATCACTCAAGACACTTTCTCTTAATTGTTTTCCATTTGCTTTGACTGATAATTTTGACTGTTTGTATTCTTACTACAATTGATATTGTTAATGTTTTTTTTAAATAATTAATTATATATAGAACTGTATGCCATCTATTTTAATAATTTAACAAAGATCCATTTTAATGAAAGAATACTGGGTCGTAGGAACTGACAGGGCAAATGGTAAATAAAAGGGGCTATAACTGATTCTCCCCACCCCTGTCATCTGTAGACAAAATCTAAAATAAAAACCCCATCTGTAATTGCTTCCTATGAGCCTTGAAAATGTCACCTGTAACAGTAAGACTCAGTGATATACATGTTTGTTCACTGTCTGTATATTGTTTGATGGAAGATTGTCATCCCCTGTCATGTCCTGTCATAACTACAAGACAGTTTTTGTAAAAATTTACAAGTTGAAAAAGTTGACCTACTGAGTTAAACAGTCTCAAGCCAGAATGAGATACATTGTATTTGTGTTGCCTTACATGTACATGTAAATTATTTAGAATCTTCATGGTAGAAATTGTCTCTACCTCAGAATATATCTATTGAACAAGCATCAGCTGTTTTGATAATTTTAATTAGATAATTAAAGAACAATGTTACCAGTACTAGTAATCAATTCTGTATCAAGTTCATTTGTCATATAAACTACATGTAAACATGTTGTGTCATTCAATGATGTTATCTATTGGTATATGTTCAATAGTTCTTTTTTTTTTAAAGATAAGTGTGAAATATGAATAACATTGTATTAAACTAGCATTATAATAATTCATACCATTTTATAATATATCAGCATTTTATATTTCATTAGATGGAGACTTTAATGTATATATGTGAATTGTGAAATGACTGTATATCCGCTATAGATTAACTATCCACTTCCCTTTGTATGCTTCTCTTTACACATTTTAATTTTTATGCGGTGTGTCAAGTTATTTTTTAAAACAATTTTTGAATAATTTGAATCGACCGATTGTTTAAGAATGTTTACTGGTCAATACTATGTTTTTGTTGTTTTTCATGAAGTGGTAGGCATTATTTAGGGGTTGTGACTTGAGAAGAGTATATTTTGTTGTTAAAAATTTATAGCTAATTAAGATTTATCCGCTCTTTTATTTCAGAAAATATACGATGGACTTCCATATACAGATGTACCTGCTGATTATAGGACAACCCTAAGAGAAGTATGTGCTGTCATGATTTACATGTTAACCCCATTTTTCCTTTATTTTGATGTGTACAATAGTAATATGAACAGTGGCACAGAGGTGACATGTGTGCGAGGTTTTAAAAGTCATGGCCACAAGTTAGTAAGTCGTGCGCACGAGATAACTAAGTCATGGCCACAGGTTACTAAGTTGTGGCCACAAATTACTAAGTTGTGCGCACAAGATAAAAAAATCGCACTTAGTTATCTCTGAAAGTGTAAAATAACTAAAATTACATCACTACTTAAAAGAAAAAGAAAATATATAAGTGCATATTTCTTATTTCGTATTGTTCATTTCTAATGCTTTAAACGTGTTCCAGTTGATATGGTGTCTGTTTCAGACGGATATTTACCGAAGTCTAAAACATACCATTTTGACCAATGTGACCATAATTGTTAACATAAGAGTACAGGTACAAATGTACTCAGTGCAGGGATCTTTCCTCAGTTTCCAGGGTCATTATACTTGCTTGTTTAATGTAAGATGTTTATTTTTTATTAAGATTTCAATCTTTTCCGCCCATTCTGGTTTCATCCATTTTTTTTTATTTATTCAATAAACATAGAATCTTATTATGAAAACTTTATGTGTTATGATAAGTTACAAATGATCTAAAATGCTGTATCTCATTACAGATGGCTGACAGAATTCATCAAAGATTCAAGAATTATCTACAGATTGTACAAACCAATAAAATTATAGTACAGAATCTGTATAAATTTCACATCAAAGAGCCGATTACACAGAAGTTAGATTGTTGCCATTTGAATGCATCTGATCTAAGGTTTGTTGTACACCTGTTATTCGTTATTTTGTATATAAATTTGTACTTAAAACCTTGTCTTAATGAATACTGTGCATTTTTTGTGTATAATACTCATAAAAAGAGCTTATTTGCCATCTTTTATCTGGATTACTTTAGGCCAGGTTATTGCACACTGTCTAGATAAGTTTAGTAAGACATTAATATGCAGTGTATTGGACTTTTATAGATTTGTACTGACTGACCAAATGACTGACCCACTGTGTTACATTGTACATCTTAATGCTGTGAGAATGTTTGTAAAAAAATAGGGTCTGCTTTCTACTAGATCCTAAAAAATCCTTGTTTTATTGTTAATTAAAGAGTCTCTTTGTCAGATCTAACTCATTACAATGTATAACTGGACTTATGTTTGCCCTGGTGTGGTACAAGTTTCAAGAAATTTAAAACATGATTATATATAACGAAACAAATCAAATTATAAGCCCTCTAGCAAAACACTGGATGTTTTTTTTATGGATTTGTGGAAACTGGACCCAACTTCAGTTTCAATGGTTAAAGATCTTTATCACAAGTTGTTATGTAACATTGATTTGTATTTTAAGTTTCTTCTGAAACTTGTGTTGTATAAACAGTTTAGTTTCTATTATTTGAATGGGTCTATGTAGATCTTGATAGGTACAAAATAGAGACATTAAGATGCAATACTGTTGCGTGATATCATTGAAGTCATCTCTTATACATATTTCTATTTGTATTAAAATGTAAATGAAGTAACATTCGTCGTATAAAAATGAATGTATGCCTCTGATTCAGATACAAGAATGTAATGTATATTTTTTAAATGAGAGTTTTTTTATGTTACTGTAATGATATAGATACATTGTATGTTGAACAGTATTTTTTTGTATGAGATGAAATTTCAATATGAAATAATTTTGGTAGGTTAGTCGCAAAACTTCACTTTCTTAAATTTTTTCTTAACATATTTTGCATATTTTGAAGGTACAATTCTTACCCAAATTCTTTATGCCCCATATCGATGAATTGTTTTTTACCTGTCTATCTGTCTGTGTGTTTTGTACCAAACTTCAACCTTGCCTATAAAATCAAAATGTTTCCACCTACAATCATTAATCTTCATATGTTGGTATGCCCACCCGGCTAGCTCAGTGGTTGGAGCGTTTGTCTACTGATCGAGAGGTTATGAGTTCGCACCCTGGGCGAGGGCGAGGCTCACGCTGTCGTTGACAAATTTGACTGAAAAATATTACATTCTATGTTAAATTGTCCTCCACCTCTGAATTATGTGGGATAGCTTGGCAGAAGCTTATGGATAGAATGTGGTTAGTACTGGTTAAGGCCTAAATGTAGTCCAGGAATGCTGGTTAGTATAACTGCCCGCCACGATATGACTGAAATTATGTTTGAAAATGGTGTTAAACCCGATGAAACAAACAATCATATGTTGGTTCCTCATGACAACCTCTACATGCCTGTGAATTTTCAGGTTAGTAGGTCAAATGTCACGGTCACCCAGAGGGGCATTGTGTTTCAAAAGCACATTTTGTTGTTCATTGGATTTTGATTTTGAAGTTAGAAATATTAGGGTTAATTGGCATAAAAGATAGATCTGGACGAGTAACGAAAAAACGCCAACATTGTGTATATTTTGTATGCTGAAATATTGTAACTTCTGAGTCAAATTACATGTACATTAAGAGACATGTTTTTTTCTAATGGTCACTTGACGATTGCTTGTGACTTGTGTTTTGACAGTCTGTTAGTGTTTTGTTTAACATTATAGTGGTTTCACCTTCCTTTTTAAAAACTTATCATTTTCTATTTGCAGACCTGATAGTGAATATAGATGTAAGATATCAAGACATACTAGCTGCGATCTGATTCCATACAGTATGCCAGATGGTGCTTTTAATCCTGGCCGTAATTTGACTGAAGGTAAGTTAAAGAAAGTTTCTGTCCCTGAATATTTCTGAAAAATTCAATGCCTGTCATACTGTTCATTTCAATATTCTTTTCCTGCATTGAGTGTACATAATGTTTGTGAATCTGTTGTTTAAAGGCCCATTTGACAATTATGTAGAGTTCAGAGCCGCCCCAGAGAGAGGGCATTGTAATGCATAAAAAAGTTCTATAAATTTAAAACTATCGTGTTGGCAGGAGTTTTCTTTATGTTTTTGGGAAGGTGCCCTAGTCCTTAATATGGGGTTGAAGCCTCATTTGGGGGGGAACATTCTTGCCTGAAACCAATTTGAGGAATGAAATTGCATGATTTCAAAGAAATTTTCAAGGGGAATTGGTGCCCGTTACAGCTTACAACTATATAATATAGAAAACGCGTGGTTGGTGAATTTCTTGCTTTAAGTTTTCTGATGTACTGATAAATATGATAAACACTAACTTTACTTCAGTAGTGGATATGCTTTTTTTTCTTAATTACTACATTAAGCTTAACTTGATAGTATTATGTTGAAATCTAGACATTTGATTTTGCAAATAATTCTTTTGATGATAAAACATCATATCATTCTGCTGCAAAACTATTAACTTTGATCTATTAAAACGCTTAGGATACAATTGATGACAAAATGACAAACTAGACACATTTTTTGCTGATAATGTATTATTATTCATTTACACATTTATTTGTGCATGCCATAATTAACTAATTAAACACCTTAAGAAATCGAATAAATTGAGTTATGTTGGCATTCAAATTATTCTACTTTTTTATTACAATTTTGACGCCAAGGCAATGTTTTTTTTGCGGATTTGTGATCTTAAATTACAATTCCATAGAAAACGTGCCATTTTCATATTTAAAAAAAAAAATTGAAAGCCATTCATTTTTGAAATGGATAGTCTTGTATTTAATATGTACCTCAATTATAGTCTCAGGTTGTTGTACAAAGATTGGCAAACCTTCTTTGTTGTGATTTAATTAATTTGGACCTGTGAAATGATTATATTAAGTTTAGAATTACTTTGTTATAGATTAATTCAGCCTTGTACTGGTTGAGTCAATGGTCTAGACATTGACAATACCTGCAATTCTTATATCAAGTTCTTCCCAATAAACGCCCCACTTAGTGCCATATTACATGATTCAGAGTTATAGTTGAAATGATTTTTGATTGCATTAAACTTACATTGAATGTTAATGAAAGCATTTACAGTGCAGGCTTATTTCCTTATCAACGGGGGGAGGGGGGGGGGGGGGCTTAATTAAGGAAGGAGCCTTTATTGGGGAATATATGGTAACAAAGTTTTGGAAATTTGTTCTGCTTGATACTTGAA
This sequence comes from Lutraria lutraria, assembly GCA_964023205.1. Classification (NCBI taxonomy): domain Eukaryota; kingdom Metazoa; phylum Mollusca; class Bivalvia; order Venerida; family Mactridae; genus Lutraria; species Lutraria lutraria. Next base: position 16,745,287 of record OZ026838.1, read on the forward strand.
TACAGCTTCAAGGTTGATTTAATATCTACTCCCAACATTTATGATGATGATATTCATGAGAGTAATTATAGCAAAGTTAATGGGACGTTCTAGTGTGTGTATGGTCATTAAATCTGTACTCTGTACCTTACCATTCAGCTGGATTTTTGAGTCAATGATATAGCTCTGTTACAGTTTTTTTTAATGACGTGGTAGTAACTTATGAATAAAAAACAAATTAGCATTTTTTTGTGCTGATAGATCTAGTAAAATTATGAAGGTTTTGTAATACACCCAGGTAGATGCTTCTTTACTGTGATTCCTAATAACACAAGCGTAGTTTTGTGCAAAAATTAGGAGCATATTGCAACTCTATCTTGACCTAATATAGGTGTACCCGGTATGTACCAATTATGGCTCAGCAATCTCAACTAATAGCAACTATAAGTCTATTTCATTCTATGAAATAAGAAGTTTAGAAATGGTTGAAGCACTGTGAGCTCATTTAAAGAGTGAATGTTTTTTGTTTTTTGATAAAGCCTTAAAAAATATTTGTTTCTAATTACATGCTCATTAAAAATACGGTAGGTAGGTCGAGGCTGTAATTTGCTCTTGAAATCGAGTGGAAATGTAACGAGAGTGAGAAAGTGGATGTAACAATTCCTGGTGCTTTATAATTATAAGTCTAGGGGGAAAATTAGGGTAGATCCGGTAACCAGAAACCAACCATTTATTAAGGCCTTAACTGATTCTCGATTCTATGTTAAATTATGTACCATTTAAGTAATTTTATCTGATTCAATAATAAATGAAATGGAAAAATGGAAATGAAATAATATGTTGTGCATCTCATAGAAATAGAAATTCATATTAAAAGTATGATAATTTTCCACTTTCCATCTTGTTAACCCAAACTAATGTAAATTTACCCCCCTTGCTTGTACATGTTGGAATTTTGCTGAAGTCTCAAGGCAGTCATTACTTGTCAGATTCAGTGAGATTTTCTGCATGTTTTGTTGGTCACTGACGGCTGTAAGATGTACACAGATATGTACAAGTTTAAGTATTATTCTACTGCATGTAGCCATGACTACAATCAGTGGTTCTTACTGGCCTGGGACTACTAAAACATTGAGTATTATTTTCAATGTAAAACACATGCTGTGTATCAGGTGCATGTATATATATTACCATCAACACATGTGATAGTTAAGCTTCAGTACTTTTTTAGCTCGTCTGTTTTCGAAGAAAAAGTCGAGCTATTGTGATGACTGCAGTGTCGGCCTCTGCATTATGCAAAAACTTTAATGTAGCTAATAATTCCTACTATACATGTATCCACTCTGGCTAAGGTGACGCTACAGGGTACAAGTCCCTGCCGGTACAGCTCAGATGTCCAGTTACATGAGCTACTACAACTGGAAGGAGTCCCTATGATTCAAAATACAACCATTAAATCTCTGCTTCTATTCTTTAATCTTCATTTAATTTACACAAAAAGATCATGTTTGCCTGTTAAGTCTTTATCAACATGTTTCTTTTACCACTTTGTTCTTTCAAAACACACATTAAGCTCTTTTAAATCACACCATAACTTAGGATTTAATGCCTTGAATGAAACTTTCTGTTCAGTGAGTGAGAGAATTCATTGTTAATTGATTGATAATGATGAATATATAAATAACATGGTCACATGATCACTTTGAATTTAAATTGCCATACATAGTGTTAATTTAGCATATATATATATGTCAGTATATAACTGTCATGTGACAATAACTCTCTTTTAATTCCTCCTATCAGTAATTTTTATCTTTTGAACATTTTAACATTTATGACAGCAACTTAAATTATTTGTTGTTGTTACAGTTTGAGAATTGAATGGTTTAAGCCTTGCTATGATTGTGGGCAAATAAATTAGATAAATTATTTTATTATATCTAGGAATATGAAACCTAATAATTATGTAATTTGTATTTCTCTTTGGGGCCTACATGGTTGAACGGTTATGGTCTCTGACTTGTAATCACTAGCTGCTCACTGGTGTAAGTTTAAATCATGCTCGGGACCAAATTTCACGTGTGAGGAAGCTGTCCAGCTATAAGCAATGTTGTTGGCTTCTTAAAGCTGGAAGGTTGCCAAGTGACCCTGGCTATTGGTGCCATGTTTAAGTGATAACTGCATGCTGTATGTATACTTTGAATTAAGGCCAAGATGTTAGCAACAGTCTCTCTTAGGCAAAATGTCATTGATATGATAACTGACCAACTCAACTTCTTAGGGGCCAGTGAAGTGTGCAAGAAGACTGTAAATTCCATAGGTGACAAGCTTGTCTGAACATAATTCAATAAACTTAATACAAAAGGACGGTATGATAGAGGGTCGTGGGTTCGAGCCAAGCTACAGACCATGTCTCTTCATGTGAGAATTAAGGCAGTTGCTTACAGAGGATGGGAGTCTAGTTCTGGTTCTTTGATCCCAGGAATGATGGTTAGGTGAACTGTCTGATTCATATATGACTATGGTTGTTGAAAAGGGGCGTAAAACTCAATCTGAGCTCGATCAAACAAAGGACCGTAGTTGATATATGATCAATTTGTTCTTAGCAATTACACCTTACTATCAACAAATAAACATCAAAGAAAAGTCAGTCCATGTCTATTTTTTGCATATAAATTTACTCTCCTATTGTTAATCATTAACACATCGATATCAGAAAAAAAGTATGTTTGATAAATCAACTTTCTCAAAGCAGTGAGACTCATTTGGAAATTCTTAGCTTGCCATGGACATTAATTGTGTAGTATGCGTAGAACTTGTTGTGATAAAGAAAGATTTGGTAACAAGGGGATCTGCTTTGAATAAACAATTCTCACTAATTTATGTGTTCATACCAGCGCCACCAGGAGTGTGCTTTGTGACATTTAACCCACAAATCAGTAAGTTAGGCGACAGTTTCAAATGCTTCATTGACTAAATCCTCGAGATTTTTGGTATATATTTCCCCAATTGACTGTTTCCCTGGTTAACCTGTTCAGTTATTCCGTTCACTGCTCACATAAAATTGTGTTTATCTGAGAGACCAAAGATTTATAGGTAAGCTTTATTGGGTCTTGCATAGCGTGCCTCAAAGCTGGGTACTTCATTTATCCTTTAACTGGCTGAAGAAAAACACTTGAAATACATTGAGATAAGATGGATGTTAGATACTGCTTGATTAATATTACTTTGAAGTTGTGCTATTGATGTTCTATTCAATAAATTCTCATTCTCACGTACTTAATCATTTTTAAGAAGATGGCTACAGTTTGCTACAGTTTTCACATAGACATTATAATGCAGTATGAAAAAAACTGTACAACTGAATATTTTTAACAGAAACATTTTAAGCAAAAAAATTGGGGGTCACTGGTCTTGTTTTTAGTTACCGGTATCTGCCCTTGAATTTTTGCTTATTTTATGTTTAAACCTATTAAAACTAAAACTAGGGGTGTCAAAGTTCCAGATTAATAAGGAATCCTGATTGATCTGTCCTGAAAGAGCTATGTTTTCTGAGCAAAATAAAAGTTATTTGATGAAAACATCTCAAGAAATGGCAAAGTTATTGTCAATTTAATCTGCTGTGAAGGATTTTCTTTGATATAAACTGAGTTAAATATGGAAACAATGTGATTGAAGGCCCCTCTTTTGGCAAAAGTGGTCGACCACATATAATTTTCAGGATTTTCAATTTAGCTCTATTGACAGCCCTGTAAAACAGACTAATGTGGTAATAGTATGTTGATGTCATGATTCAAGTTTAATTGTCATATATTTTAATACATGTAATGCAGGTTCTGTTTGTTTACTTTCAGTTTGGAAATCCAACATGAATTTCTTTACTACATTGAAGTGGCAGTACTATATATCAACAGAAGGTATTCATAATGAGTATCCGGGAAGTGCATTCCAATGGTCCAACTGTCCGTCTGTACATGATATAAGACATAGGTGAGTTCATATATGTACGAGAACGTATCAAGTCAGTCAGTGGGTTAGTAAAGTAGTGGGTCAGTCAGTAGATTATTCAGTTAATCACAATAATTATTATTAAATTCTTCAAATTCATATTTTCTTACTTGAAATAAATTGACTTACAGTACCCTGTTTTTGAGCATATTGATGTCATTTTTAGATAATATGAATTATGTGCTTGTACCTCAGAAGACTAAGGATTTTATTTTACCAGTTTTTTTTTCTTTGGGACATACAAATCAGTTGCATTGAAATGTTTTTGAAGTTCTGTTATAAGTGTACCCATATGTTTAGTACATATCTGCGTACTAATGTGTACTATATAATTGTACAGTACATAGTACATATTCTCTTGTATAAATGTTAATAGCATTTCCCTCTGACTCATGACTGACCAATCGGACAGACCGTCTGACCTATATCATTAATCACACCTATAGATACTGTATCGAAGTATCGTATTTGTTTATCTTTGGATCACACCTAATGTGTTCTGATCATTTTAACTCTCGTACTGGTTTGGCTAGATTTATATAGCCAAGTAAATTGAATTGTTTGTCTATTTCTTACAGTTTTCATATCAATGTTGTATTCGTGTTTTTATGTGCTCGGCATACCTTGGTTAACATGAAAAATGAAACATGCTTGTTTTGAAATCAGACCCATTTAGACTTATGATAGGGCTGGGGTAGACGATTGATGTCCATAGGTTAATTGGTAGTGGTTAGATATTTTTGATCCCCGAGAACTTAAGAAAAGATTTTGTTAATGTCTCTATGTATTTTTATTCAACTTGTGTATATCTGGTTCTAGAAATAGTAAAAATTCTGTGTCTTTGTACGTTACAATTGTGTTAAACGTCTCTTTAATCTTATGCCCTAAATTGTATAAAGTTCTGCCTTACTATGGTGAAAACTGAAATTTTATGGTAAAACTCTGTATTTTTTATCTGACACAGGGATATTTCTATTGTCAATTCTATTGGAAGTAATCATATTGATTACTGTGTCATTTGATGTACTGCAATAATCATTCCATTTATGATTAAAGCACTAGCTCAGTCAGGGATGTTTTGTAGCAAAAACTAAAAGCTCTAGTTATGAAACAAATTATTAAGATCAAAGGCTTCTGGTGCAGTGAATGGATCCATTGAGGTTTTTTTTCATTGATCAAAGTCATATTCACCATGGAATTGAAATAGCCGAGAAACTTTTTTTGGGGTGTTCTGTGTTTTTTCTGTTTTTTTCTTTTTCATCTACTAGGATTGAGGCCTTCATATTTATTCTTTGGAATGAAACTTCAGAACGAAACTAATTGACAAAAATTTATGCTGGCAACATTTCTAAAGCCTTTGTTCTTTTTGTTTGGCAAGCTTTTAATGTAGATTTAGCCTGTTGTATTTCATGGCTAAACTGTTTCAGTCTGGAACTATTTGATAGTCTGTCAGTCAATATTTGCATGTGACCAAAAACTGTTTGAAGATTGTTACAAAATGTGGTATAAGCTTATAGCTGTGTTGGGAGATTCTTTTTATCGAGATACGTTCACAAATGATATGAGGCCAGCAATTTAATTTTGTAAAATTTTGTCAATATTTACTCATGTCTGTATTGGAGTTTTTAAGAGGTAGATACTTGATAACAAGTTGTGTTCAATACTATATGACTTAAGTGCTTGTTGAAGTATAAATATGCTTGTAAAAATTCTTCTGCAAATTGGCTTTTGTTAGCTGCGAAATGTAAAATTAACAATACTAAGTCCTGGCTATAAATGGCCATACAATAATCTATTTTCTTTATAAATGAAGAAAAAATCATTTTGCCATAGTGGAGTGAAATTATCATGATCACAATTGGTTAATTTAGAGTTTAATCAGAACACTTGAACTTTTTCAATACATTTATCCTGACCTTGAATTCACCTTAGTCCCATTATGTCGTTTGACTTTATATCATTGAAGACGACCAGCTCTAGTCTGTCATTCAATTAAAGTGATGGACTTGGAAAATTTTACCTGGTAGATTGAACATAATGCCAATCATTCTTTGCTTTTAAAGTCTTATATTTAGAACACCCATTAGAATACAATGGTACATTTAATGCATATAATATATATATGAAGTTTTGTTCCTTCAATGAATGTGCATGTATGGCATGGTCCAGACGGGCTGAATTCTGTCATTATTGCCATCTTTACCTTATTTATTTATCCAACTTCCTTGCAAGTTATGGTCTTAGAAAATTGATAGGCACATTCACCCGTCAAACATTTATTCATACATCATGAACAATTCATGAACTATACAAGAACATTTCAAGAAAAAATCATGTTTTCATGAATTCCTTTCAAAGGGGATATGGATTAATTCAAGATTCAGTTGCTATAATCTTTCATTGTCTTGTTAGTACTTTTTATCACCTAATTAATTAAAAAGGCAATTCCAAATAAATTTCAGATTTAATGAAATGAAAAGTTTATGGTTTGTATCATGAATACTTCATGAACTCTGAATTATTTTATAAATGGTTCATGAACTATTCATGAACACACATAATAACAGTTTGTGTACAAAAGTTCATGAACTCAAATCAAGAACTGGTTACATTACCAGTTCATGAACTATAATTGACTTTCTTGAAAAGTTCATGATTTCATTAGCTGCATTGTCAGGGTAAAGTTCATGTTATGATAATCTATCATTTAGGCAAATAGGAACTGACATTAAATCAGCTCAGCTGGGTGTGAACTATACAGTAAATCAATAAGTCACAGGTTCAAAACCTCAGTTTGGTGGATGGGTTTTTGTGATAATTTCAGTTGTGTAAGGGCAGATTTAGGAGATACAGGAAGCACTGCTAATTACAAACCAACTAATGGTCATAGACAACTAAAAGAAAGTGGACAAAAAATATTGCTGACTTCACTTTATATTAAACATGCAGATTTATGGCATAATTCTATGAATAATTCAAATCTATTGTTGTAATCATGGATAAATGTTGAGGAACATTTCGTGATCTACTGGCATCAAATTTATGTCAGATGTCAAGTGGGAAAACTCCTTGTGTCAGATATTTATCTCCCTGAAAACAATTATTGGTGTAAACTTGTCTTCTTAAAGTCTATGACAAGTAAATTAATTCTAGACAAGCTAAAAAAATAGTTTAGGGTTGAATGGCAAAATAAGTATGGTGCCTATAAAAAACTTATCATATAAAACGTTAACCCAAAGGGTTCAGACCCCTTTGATAAAGCCCTGTAAACTGTCTGCATGTTTGCTTGTCTCTCTCTCACAAACATGGGCATATTGTGTATTTAACAAACATGAGAGCTTATTGTGAACATGCTTGTATTGTGTTAAAGTCTTAGATGTTTGAAATAATTTACAGTTTTTGCATTGTATAAACATTACATTGAATAGAATTTGAACATAGAATGTTTTAACATTCTGGATTAGTTTTTAATGCTCAAGATCAAAGAAAGAAAATGACTGTTTAAATAGGCAAACTTGTCAATTTTATTCCAACTTAAGTATAAACCCGCAGTATATGCTAACAAACAAGCTATCTTCAAAGTCATAGCCTTGCTACCAAGCAGCCCTTGAATTGTGAGGAAACGTAAGGTCGTTGTAAGTGAATGTTAGACAAAATAGCTACATTGTTTTTTTTCTTATTTACTAAATTGTGCCTTTTAGATAAGAGCCTTACATCAACTTCTCCACTGATGATGCATTTTATATGATGCTGAGATAAAAGTTCATTGTCTATATATATTTGATCCTGGTTTGGTCCGATGTAAAAACTCCATTGGCTTATAAATACGGTGCAACCTCTCCAAAGCAACACATACCCTTTGGGAGTAGCAAAATTATGTTGTTGCATGGAAGTTGTTGCTCAAGAGAGGGCTACACTGGAGAGGTTGTACTGACGTATCAACAGTTATTCAGTATATTTTACCTAAAAATTAAATTCTAATTTAGGTAACTTATAAATGCATACTTAAGTTCAGTTAACTGGCCTTATTTCAGGTAGCAATTTATCTAGTGCTATAAGTAACACATACAATTTTTGTTTTTGAGTAAAATATCTAATTTGTTACTTCTAGTGGTTTTGTTTAATGTGAAATTGAGCCATTTGTACAATATTTCACATTATTCAATATTGGCTAAAATGTTGTTTTGAATTTAGTGAAGTCTGTCCAATATACATGGGTTATTTACATTATAAGATGTTGATTTCTGATAACTAATAATGTGATACTTAAAATATTCCCCTGAATATCAACTTCAGTGGAATTAAGCCTGCCATGATGGCTCATTTTTGAAGTACATTCCAGCAAAAGCAGTTAGACTCCTGTAGTGTCTCGTAATTAATTCCGTTTTTTCCTGATAATTTCTTTTTCCTTGCCAAATTCTTGTGCTACATCACAGCATGTTTTCTGTTTTACATGTGTGGTAAACAGATTTTGATTAAAGTAAGTATTTGTATTAATGTAAGAACTTGTTGCGATGTAAATGTTTTTATTCTATTGGAAATAGTGTTTTATTTCAGCTACAAGTATATAGGGGTATACTGTGTGATAGTTGAGTGTTAAAATTATTATTTATCTTTTTGGTTTTGTTTTGAACCATTTAAGCTTGCAAGATGTTATTAACTGATATTATGTATACATATAAGGTAGTAATTATACCAGTACTTTAAATACCTGGAGGCCTCTATGGTGGAGTGGTAATTGGCTTTCACTAATCTGACTTGCCCCTCACTCACTCAGCTGTGAGCTCAAATCCCACCTCGGACCAGACAAAGCTCACATGTGAGGAAGCTGTTCAGCCAGCTTACAGAAAGTGAATGGTTCTTGTATGTCTGAAATAAATCCATTACCCTAAAATTAATGCAATGCTAAAACCTAGTGAAATGCTTGGATTGTATCTGATATTTCTTATACAAATTTATACGAAATTATTTGTCCTAAATACATTAATGTATGAATAATCAACTATGATAGATTTGCACAGCAAAACAAAACAATGTGCTTGAGTGCTTTAATTATGTTATCTGACTCAATGTGGCAAACTTGTCCTGAATTGTATGAATTTTAAATCTTATGAGTATTATGGTCTGTGATATAGCTATGAGTATACTGTACTATCAGCTAGTCTGTCAACTACCAGTGTTTGTATAGTATGTACAATTTGTTTGTTATGTCCTTGTATATTCATTTAAGATTATAACATAACTATATGCCCAGTGACTGAACAAAGATGATAAGTTTCTTCTTATTTCAATTTTATGTGAATGATTAGGATACCATTTCAAAACTTAGCTCTGATGTGACCAGTTGGTAGGCCCCCCCAAATGCCCCTCACCCCATTCCTGCTTCCTTCAGACCTGTGACAGTGATAAACACATTATTTACTTTTTGCATTTTTTATTCCAGAGATGTATATGTGTCAACGATGCAGCCTCAGTCGAAACAAGTTGTTATTATGATGGATCATGGGAACTCACTCAGTGCCACCCAGATGCATATGGCTAGAAGCATTGCCAAGAATCTCATAGCTTCATTCACAGAAAATGATCGAGTAAGTCAATATGGTTGTGATCGAACTTAATATTATTTATGGTTATTTGACAGTCCTTTTTAATATACTGTAGTTACTAGACCTTACTGTAGCCCCTGTGAGCCTTATATATCCAGTGGTTACTGGTTAGTGCATGCGAATTGTAATTCAGCGATCCGGGTTCAATTCCCCTTCGTGGCAGGTCTTACCCGTCCTTGAAAATTTGACAACAATGTCAATTTTCCATCACATGTAGAGAAGTTGTCGGAAGGGTACGCTAGTACTGCAGGTTAGAATACCGTCCAGGAAAACTTGTTTGGTGAATCAGCTGCTGTATATAACTGAAAAATTGTTGAAAAATGGGGATGAACCCAAATAAATAAAGTCCTTTCTGTGAACAGTTTAGGGGGTTGTTTAATACTAGCGTTGACCTAGGTCCCTTTCGATACATTTTAGCCTGATTGAAAGGCATTCATTAAAGCATGAATTTTTATTGAACTTTTCTTGCATATATACTTAATTAATACCTGGTAGTTCATGGAGTAATTAAGAATAACAATGCTTGCAAATGATATGATCAAGAGATGCATCAGGCAATATAAATTGATACATAAACATTCATATGTAAAACAGTAAATAAAACAAATAATTATGATATTGCTAGTATTATGACTTTATATATAATCCTAAAGACAATAATGTTTCAAAGTAAACTTATTATAGAGCCTGGGCATTCTCCTAGGATAAAATCTGACCTGTTGATTAGTAGTAGTATTTTTTTGTTCACAAGCCCTCTTTAATGATTTAATGGGGCTGTTTATTCTCTGTATGCCAAATAGCTATGTAGACCACTGTGTTTTTTATTCATGAATAAAAAAACTTAGTGATACTCTTTATCTGTCTGTTACAAGTTTTGTATGTTTAGTAATACACATCAAAGTTGTCAGTTTTGCTCAACACATTGTTCGACAGTTCTATATTTACAGCGTAAAATTATTGTATACAATATTCTAACTGCATAAATTTTATTAAACGCTCACTAGGTAGTTTCTAGATTTATTGTTCATTCTTATGAGGGGGTTTTATTAAATTGCATTTATTTATGTTGCTATAAAACTGGCGGAAAAGCAATTAAGCTATCGATGCACTCAAGTATGACACAATTCTATCAGCAATTCATTGTAATATATTCAGATAATGTCCTAGCTCAATAAAATGTTGTGTTGATGTTCTTTTCCTCTTGTTGTGTTGTAGATCTGTACGATTTAAAACTAGACGGGAAATTATATTCATGTATAATCACTGTTGATTTATATCATAAATACCGGTCAGTGTGATGTAATTCATTTAAGCGTAGATGGAAAATTCATGATCAACAATTTTCGTAAAGAAAAACAAGTCAATTCATCAATGTTGAACATAAAGTAATTATTTGTCACACTTAAGTACCGTCCCTGTATGTTTATTGTTATGTTGATGTTGATAATATAGTGTAATATCCCCTTTAAATGGAATTCATGAAATCATTAATTTTTTAACTGCTCTTGCATGCTTCATGTGTAGTTCATGAATAGTTCATGAAATACAAATAAATATTTGACAGGGCATCATTACCTCTCAATAGAATATTTTTAAATGTAAACTGTTCTGTTATATGCAGGACATGAATTTTAGTTACAATATACAGTCAAACCTGTGAACAAAGGCCACTCTTGGGACACACAAAATGTGGCCTTTATTGAAGATCTTTAAGTAGATCATTTTGTTTAAAATATTTTTTTTAAAGAAGAATGGCCTTTATTCACTGGCATGACTATGTTAATTTCAAAAACAATAGTACCCAGTAGTATAAAATATCTTTTCATCTGCAAGTATTGACCTGAGAAAAATCATTATAATATTTTCTGTTCAGATTTGCATAGGAGCTTACATTTGTTCATACTTTGTTCTGGAAGCTTAAAACTGTATGATTCAGACTTAAAACTAGATATACAATACAACCTCTCCAGAGCAGCCCTCTCTTGAGCAGCAACCTCCCTTCAACAACAGCATGATATTTCCCACTGCATGATTTAACTACATCAGTATTAATTTAACAACAAATTGCTTTATAGAGGTTGCACTGTATGTTATAATTGTCAGACTTCCTATTCAAGAGTATAATGAATAAGCTCTCTGTTAGGACTACATGCTGTAGGTCACATGATAATTCATCATTCCGTGCAATTTGGTAAACTGGATGTAGCCAATAGAAAATAATTGCCTAGAGTTACTTGAAGCTTTTGAAATTGAACAGTAATGGTATATCATGATGATTGTATTTTAAATTATGTATAACTAAAGCTGCACACTGTCTGATACATGGCAATATTGCTTGGAAAATATCCATTTTACATGATAGACAATAGTAATTTACATTGTTTAATAGATTGAAACACGCAATACATATTGTGTAATGGTGCCTCAATTTCTGAAAATTGCCAGTATGGCTGGATTATATATATTTTGAGTCATGCTCTGACGGAAATAATTTTCCAATAAATGGAATTTTATGACTTGAATTCAATGGGCACAATTCTCCATGAACTTTTGTATCTTGTAATTTGGTTTCAAAAGTTCAATCTATTGGCATGACCAACCTGTAAGATTGAAATGGTTCATACAGTTCTGATGGTTAGAATTTTTTGTCCATGCTCATATTGCAACTATTGAATGGTATTGGTTGGACCTTTTTATCCATTGCAGTTGAATTTACTTCCTACCAACTACTTTTAATGTGACTTGATATCATATTTTACAATGTTGTTGTTAATTTACTGTAAGTAGATGCCAGGTCATCTCTGTATGACTATTGTTGGTGGGGCATGATGTAATATTAATCCTTGATTCTATCTACAGTTGAACTTGTGTTAGTTGCCACCTATAAATAAAGGCCACCTGACAATAAAGGCCATATTTTGTCTTTTCAAAAGGAGGTCTTTGTTCACAGGTTTGACTGTATCTACGATTGTATGTATATTTCTAGCGGGGGACATGAAATTTCTGATTTTATGTATACATGTAATAATCTGTAGACTGTTGCATATATTTACCAGTAATATTTGATTTCCAAGTAGTACGAGCTTACATCAAAACTATTTGATTTCGTGTCGATTTTGTCTGGACTTGATCAGTATACGTTTTGTTGGTTACCAGTTTTAGCATTGATTTTGTATTTTCTGCTTAAATTCTGTCTGTCCTAATTTGATTATCCCTAAGATGTTCGGCTATATTTTTTGTCATGTAAAGTAGTTATTATGGCTTACTGAGGATTTCAGATACCATTTCTCATGAAATAATACAAAATGAAATACATTGATGTGGTATTTTATACTCAAACTATTTTAAGTATATTTTACACCCATCTTGATAGGGCATATTATTGAAAAACCCGCAGCAGGTGTGTGGCTTGCCTATAGTTCCCCTTTAGAATACAGTCAAACCTGTGAGTAGAGGCCACCCTTGGGAAAGATACAAGGAGACCTATATTGACAGGTTGCCTTTATTCAGAGGTCATTTTGTTGGGAATAATCGATTAATGGTTTTTAAAAGAATGACCTTTATTCACAAGGTGGCCTTTATTTGGAGGTGGTCGCTAACACAGGTTTGGCTGTAGTTAATCTTACTACTGAACTACTCATGAAGTATGCAAGAAAAGTTCAAGAAAAATAATGATTTCATGAATATCTTTCAAAGGGATTTTCCCCTCGCTCTTTGTTGAACAGTTACTCTTCAATTTTCACCAAACTTTGTCAAAATGATTAAGGACATAATATCTCAGTCAAAGTAGATAACTGGCAAAATTGTCATTGGCACTTTTAAATAATGGCCCCTGATTCAGCAAATACTGATCAAAATAATTATTGTTCCCACACTATGTCAAGCAGTCCATCAAATGTTCACTGAATAAATTTGACAGGTGTATTTCATGACAGTTTGGTACTGATATTTTATTTATGAGAAAGAGTTGAAAAATCAATTGATACATTTTGTAATGCATACTTACCACAGTGTCATGATTCTGTATTTGATGTCTTTCCCTTCCTTACCTTATTTACTGGTACTAGGGGACGCTAAATCCTGAAACATAAACTTGTATTCTGTGTGATATGAATACTTATTGTTTTGTACGGGGACTTAGTACATGTATAATGATACCCATGACTTATACTATCTGTCTCATATGTTTTTTCATCCTTTTTGGAATGTATGTATGATATTATTATGATGATGCCTATATTCCTCATTATTTATTTCATGCCATTACAAACTATAAATAGGGCACTTAAGTGACATATTATTAGATTATTCTTTAACTGTGGTAGAAAATGCGCATCCTGAAAGCTGATTATATCTCAAATTACATCAGTAACTGCATACCGGTACATTTAATATGCGCTCAGATGTTAGATTGTGTTTCTACTAGATGTTCTACCATAAATATTCATTTTATGGTTTGATAGTTATACCAGATATATTAAAATACACACCAGAACTGCTAAATTAATGTTGACTGATTACACTGACAAATACACACCAGAACTGCTAAGTTAATGTTTACTGATTACACTGACAAATACACACCAGAACTGCTAAATTAATGTTTACTGATTACACTGACAAATACACACCAGAACTGCTAAATTAATGTTGACTGATTACACTGACAAATACACACCAGAACTGCTAAATTAATGTTGACTGATTACACTGACAAATACACACCAGAACTGCTAAGTTAATGTTTACTGATTACACTGACAAATACACACCAGAACTGCTAAATTAATGTTGACTGATTACACTGACAAATACACACCAGAACTGCTAAATTAATGTTTACTGATTACACTGACAAATACACACCAGAACTGCTAAATTAATGTTTACTGATTACACTGACAAATACACACCAGAACTGCTAAATTAATGTTGACTGATTACACTGACAAATACACACCAGAACTGCTAAATTAATGTTGACTGATTACACTGACAAATACACACCAGAACTGCTAAGTTAATGTTTACTGATTACACTGACAAATACACACCAGAACTGCTAAGTTAATGTTTACTGATTACACTGACAAATACACACCAGAACTGCTAAATTAATGTTGACTGATTACACTGACAAATACACACCAGAACTGCTAAATTAATGTTTACTGATTACACTGACAAATACACACCAGAACTGCTAAATTAATGTTTACTGATTACACTGACAAATACACACCAGAACTGCTAAGTTAATGTTTACTGATTACACTGACAAATACACACCAGAACTGCTAAATTAATGTTTACTGATTACACTGACAAATACACACCAGAACTGCTAAATTAATGTTTACTGATTACACTGACAAATACACACCAGAACTGCTAAATTAATGTTTACTGATTACACTGACAAATACACACCAGAACTGCTAAATTAATGTTTACTGATTACACTGACAAATACACACCAGAACTGCTAAATTAATGTTTACTGATTACACTGACACACATGGGATGCTCGATGGTCTAGTGGTAATGCTTTGGACTGCTGAACAAAGGCCCTGGATTCGATTCTTGGCTTAGCCATTGAATTTCACAGGGACGCTTTTTGAGTGTTCCTACCCCGCCTACAGAGCCAAGTATTGTGTCTAGAAAATCACAGGAAAATGGTGAGGCGTGTATCGGTGCTTTACACAAGGCAGGAAAAACTATATAAAAAAACTGTAGGGTTTTAAATGTCCAGTTCTCCTGTGTATCGCCGATAAACAACAGAATAATAAATAAATAAATTTGATGACACAATTTTATAACAGGTACCATGATTTATTCTATTCCAGATTGCTGTGATAGGTTTGTCGAATGAAGTAACTTACCCGCGAGATGACTCTTGTGTGAAGAACAGTCTTGTACCAATGACATTTGAATCCAAATTTTTCTTCACTCGGTTCATCGATAATCTGGAAAAACAAGATGGTAAATAAGGTTTTATGTTTTTACGAAGGGAGTTAACTAATCAAATCCCTTTCGGGATATTTAAAGCTGTACCAATCAAACACGTATGAATCATTGAAACATTAATCTATTGTTGGTCAGTACATGTATTTATTTTGTATATATACTTAAGCATCACAAATCTCTTTCATTTTAAATCTTCTGCTATGAATTGAATACCATTTACACTTCAAATTATTCAATACTATACTGCTCAAAATTTTATAAGGATCTGTTACATTATTGCTTGTAGTGATTGCTTCATAATTTTCTTCTGTTGATCAGATTTTATTAGAATAGTCATTCAAAACATCATATTCCAGTGCAAACAAATGATGCCCTTTGAAGCTAAGTTGTATATTACATATTTAAATGTAAAGACCATTCATACATTGAGTCACTGATCTTTATCAGATTTTGAGTAGTACAGTATTTATAGACTGAACATAATTATATAGACCTGGCAGACAACATTTGTTTATGATTTCAGCATCAACCAATCACTCTCTCGGATTCCAACAAGCCTTTAAAATGATAGGATCGTCTCTACTGAAGTTAAATAAAGGTAATGTTTCCTTTCTCGGAAAATTGGATTTCAGTGTATCTATAGGATACTTCTCTAGTCGTTCCAGTGTCGACTAGACAGTAAGAATTCAATAATAATATTACTGTGTGTGCTTTTGAACTGGCATTAGTCCAGGTTGAATCTTTATTTTATGTTTATCTTGTTTCAATGTAATATTTACAATACATACACCTAGATATGTCTTTGATAGCACTAAGCATTTTTGTCATATATTTCAATAAAAGCTAAGTTTATGAACTTCCTGAAGCTATTGTTAAGATTAAGATTGACTGTTTTCTACGATTGTGAAGGAAGTTTGATGAAATATTGTAATGTATTATACGATTATTTCTTTGTTGCAGGAGATGGCATGATTATCTACATCAGCCGTGGCTTACTCTCATCTTTAGCCGAGGCCCAAGTTGTCATGTCAACCATTGCTTACTATAATGGCAAAATGGATAACAGAATTATTATAAATACATACGCTGTTATTGATTGTAAGTTTGTGTGTAAATATGCGGAAATTTATAATGGATTTCAAACCAATGAGAATATTTTCAATTTATGAATCTATCATGTTTATTGTTGAAATTAATTTAAACCTGTGTGGTATTTTTTTGGCCATGAAAATATTAATTATAATTGTCTCATTAGAAGAAAGATTATCTTGGATTTTTTGTTTCATTTTTTAGGTAACAAACCTATTATGTATGAGAAAAGTTTTCTACAGGACATAGCCAATCAGAATTACAGTAAATATACTGTTAGTCCACGTAGTAAATCTCCTATACGGGTATGTAGTATTATCCATGTGATCTTTTAATGGTATATCATAACTAGATAGTACTTAAAGCTTTAATGAAAATTTTACATTTCAAGCTAAATCGTTTACTTAATGACGCTCCGTCAGTGATACAGAGATTGCCATAAATTTTCCATGAGTCGTTGGATAACCAATGGATGGAACGCACACATATATGAGAACATGACGTAATACACATAACATAGCAAAATGTATGGAAGTTTATTTAAATTATTTTCGACTCCTGTGACGTCACTGATATACTGATTATGGAGCTCTCAGAAAAGCTAGACAAATGTTGTATTTTGTCCTCCATACAAAATACTAAATATTGTTTTATGGTAGTTATTTCTCAGGGAAGGAAAGAGCAAATCAGATCAGATATGGTTCCCTTCTGTACCATTTTGGGAACATATTAATATCACAGTCTTGTGAGGTCTTTTGTCTTTAACCTGTCAAAGCCGCATAATTTCATGGTCAATGCTTCATTTATTTTTAGCTTTGGTGAGAATCAATTACTTTTGTAAGTTAAACGATAATCTTCTTTGTACATTCCATAATGGTGAAATAAACAAACACTGTCAACTAAGGTACAAACCTAAAAATAACCGCTTTCAGCGACCATGTTATTATTCAGCTTTGACAGGTAAATTCACACAATACTATAGATGTTTTACTTATTACATTTCTACTGACCTTATTACAGCCTGGTATGATGATAGCAGTAAACAATACTAGAGATCTAAGTATGACAGTGGGTAGATTCTACGTTCCATTCAACAAAACCACGTCTGAAGATGCTGTGTTCTCATTACCTTATATAGACAGTGCTGATGGAGGTAAATTATTTTATTTTTGCATTTATCCTATAATGCTCTGTAAATGTGTAAAAATAAAAAAAAGATCAGTCATGTTTGGTAACTGGAGGTAGCTGTGTTAGTGTGTAAAATGGAGAAAGGTAAATCTTGATTTATTGCATTTCGAGGGTCGGACGCAACAGTGTCGTAACTCATATTGAAATAAGAACAAGTTAAGACAGTGTTGCGCTGAGCCCTCGAATTTTGCTGGTTCTTTTTATTGTTATTGTTGTTTTTGTAATTATAATGATACTAAAAATACAGCTAGAATTTTGATAGAATATTACTACATTTTGTGACTGACAGCAATCATAGTCATTGAATTGTGATAAAATTAGTTATAATTCTGTCGTTTGATTTTGGTCTAGTTATTACTTTGCCAAACTGCCTCACATATTTGCAATAAAATATCAACAGAGCAGACCAAGGCAGTATTGTTTTGATTGTACCTATTCATAACCCTTTGTAAGTTGATAGTATTTGTATAATTGTACCTATGTAAAACCCTCAGTAAGGTGATAATATGTAAAGTGTACTCTGTCCTTGTTCAACTAAAGAAATGTTGTTGTTTTTTGTTGTTTTTTACTTTGAATTTATTGTTTTAATTACAGCTCTAACAATGAGTGTCAGTATGCCTTGTCTACACAACAAAAGTCCTATTGGGATGTCCGGTGTTGATCTACACATGGAAGATTTGGTTCAAGATATCACCTACTTCAACAGGGCTGATAACTCTTACGCATTCATGATCAATGTGAATGGATATACCATTATGCATCCATCATTTACTCGACCAATCAAAACTAACCTACAACCTATGCATACAGATATATGGCATTTTGAGAATGTTGGCGGTTTTGAAGACGTTCGAATAAATATGCTGAGGTAACGTTTCCGTCTGCATATGTAACAAAACTATTATACCTGTTTTTAGTACTTATGAATAATGAGTTATTTGTAGGGCCGAATAGTTGCTGGCAGTTTACTTTATATGAGGCAAAAATTGCCGTGTTTAATTGTTATGCAGGTTTTATGAAATACAGTTAATACTTTTGTCAATTTCTTTCCCATACTGTTTTCACGGTGTTCAACCACACTGTAACTGTAAGTAAGGAAATAAAACATTTAGTACTATTTTATGTTCTTTCCTATTGAGTGTTTGTTCTGCATCTGATGGAGTTTCAGACTGTAAAGATACAAATTCGAACAACTAGGAAAAGGCCACAGTCAGGTGTTTATAGATGAATATGTATTTTTCTAGTGTATTAATTTATGTATATGAACTGAATATTACGTATGAGTTATGAATATGTATATTTCATGAAAGTGTAACAAGTATATTATTTGTATTACAGGAGAAATGAAGGGGAACAATCAATGTTTATAAAAAAGACAACAAATTCCTCTGGTGTTCCTACAACTCAAAATGTATTTTATGCTAAATATATATGGAAAAGGGTATGTTGTTTTATCAATTTATTCACAATTCTTTTAAAACTGTATGTACTGTATGAATATTTTTTGTGCTAATTGATACACACGAGTAGCAGAATTAGGATGTATACCAATGCCATATTTGCTAGTTCAAATCAAATTCAAATTTCTTATCTCTAATTGTTTTGATTATTTTAGTTATTTCATAAGCTTTGATTAAACAATTTTATATAAAGGAAAGTCACTACTTTATTAAACCAATACAAACTATTATTTAGTCATGTGATATGAGAAAATGGTTGTACATCTGGAATTGTATGTGCAGTATTTAACATGTGTTGTCTATTTATTTGCCCGGTACTTTGTTGTATGATGTTAAGAACAATATATATTTGTAGATTGAGAAAACACCATTTATTGTTGCTATCAAGATTCTACAGAAACAGAACACTGTAAAACATCTAAATAACCATGGTATGTATTCTGGATCACACATCTGAATTATCGCAATGATACATCTGTGTTAAATAATGATTGTTTGATAGTCTTTCACTGGGTTATCAGACATACTTTTTTTGATGAAATTGCTAATGATGTGCAGTGGAATCTCATCATGTCAATCTTGCTTGTATAAAAATTTCAGTTACCGGTAATATATGTCAAACTGTTTCTTGCGGTCCCGATTATTTTATCTCTAGTATAGGATATTAGTAAGCTTACTTTCAATTCACATAACTCCAAAATTTGTTGTTGCTTACGGAGGATGGGAGTCTAGTACTGGTTCATCCCAGGAACGAAGGTTAGGTAAACTGTCCACCTCATATGATTCTGACTGTCGAAAGGGACGTAAAACTAAAAAAAAAACGAACAAAACAAATTTTGTTTGTGTCAAACTATAATTTTGACCCCTTTACTCTAATTAGCATGTAGTTTGAGATGTATGGGATATCAGTTTATAATATTTAATATAAAGTTTATTCCTTTAAGGACTACCATAATTTGTTACATAGCATTTCAAACTTATTTGCAAAAAGTAACAATACATTTTCATGTAATCAGTTTAGTTCAAATGCATACCCCAAATAATTAGAGATATATCATGCAGTAAAATTTTACTTAAGAATTAATAGCACATAGTAGCCAGTTCAGACTGGGGGTGTGAGATCTAATTTTAAATTAAGTCTAACAATGGAGGGATCAGATTTTAACCCCATTTAATTACCAATACAGCCATAATTATTCAGGGGGTAAGCCCCCCCCCCCTTAGCACCCAAACTCCTCTCCTACAACCCTTATACTTTACAAATTGTTAATAATGTAAAGGAAAACTTGTCTTATTATTGCAGTGAGTTTACCAGACCTTGTATATCACAGGATAGATATTTTACCAACTACCAACATGTGTCTTCATCTGAAACAATTAGCTACAATTGGTATGTCTTTTTCAAAGTCTATTTCAATACCATGCATAACTTTTTCATAATCAATGATTTTTTCAGATGATTTTATCAATCACAAACGATAAACATGTTTGAAAGTCTGTAATTCTGAGAATGATTCTTGAAAACGAGTACCTGGTGTTGAAAAAATAGTGACCGGAACCCGCATAACCAAAATTTGTAATCTTACACTTCAGTACGAGGCGTATTTCTCAGTTACGGTAATGCACGAGTAGTTGCGATTGTTACTGTGACTGCCTGTAATTAGTATTGTATTGACAAAAACTTCAATGTTTCTGAATGATAATGAATTATTCTTATGTCTACCTTCTGGTTCTATAAATATTATGATGAATTATAGACTATGAGTATTGATATTTCCAGATTCAAGCACTGTGTTTTTGTCAGCAAATAGTTTCATTCATCCATTTGAGCATTTAAATCAAGGCGTGAATAAGAGAATGGTACAGAGTTATATAGCTTACCTGAAAGATGATACTAGATTAATAAGTAATCCTGGACTTAAGGTAAGATATATATCCGAAAAGTGTGTCTACTCATTATTTTTATGCCCCCTTTCGAAGAAAAGTATATTGCTTTGCACGTGTCGGTCAGTTGGTCCATCTGTCTGTTCATAACCAAACCTTGTCTGGGCAATAACTAGAGAACTATTTGACTTAAGCTCCACAGTTTTGCTTCGGAGGTTGGTCATCACATGTAGATAACCCCCTTTTGATTTTGAGGTCAAAGGTCAAGGTCATACTATCCTGTTGGCCTTAAGGGTGCATCTGTGTTTCACAAATAGGTAGTTATGTTTTATAGTGGATATGCCTATAAAATTGTGTCCATAAAACACAAAATTGCATTTTTTTTCACACAATATGAATTGAAATAACGTAAGTTTTCATTTCCTGATAACCAAAATTAACTCATTAGCTTCACAATAATAAGAAATATGTAATTCTTGTTATCTCAAGTTGATTTCCACGGTCCTTAGGAATTTGGGATAACGAGAATCAACTGTATGTACAGTTAATATTGTTTGTATTTTAATAAGATCTATATTTTGTTTTAGGAGACTGTAAGGAATGATGTTGCTGCCACAGCTGGGATAGATAATTTATGGAAAGCTAGATTTAAAGTGAGTGAATGGAAGGATTACATTGTACGACGTTATGTCACTACACCCAGTGGCATATTTAGATCCTACCCTGGTGCCTTGTTTGATGAAACCTATGACCCAACAAAACAATTATGGTAAGTTATATAAAACAACCATAGCTCATTAATACTGTTTCATTAAGTGTGATTTAAGTTTTGTTGTTGTTTATTTTAGTGTCACCCCAATTGAATTTAGTAATGTTTTAGAAAGGTTTATAGTGATAATTTTATGTTTTATACAGGTATGAAAGAGCAATTAAAAATCCTGGTCAGGTGACATTAACAGCTCCTTATTTGGATGTAGGAGGGGCCGGATATATTGCTACAATAAGTCATACAATTTATGAAGGACAGTAAGTATTTTTTTAAAGATTTTATTTGTGTATTTAATAAATAGTTATTCTTTTGACGCTCATTTTGGCTTATAACTTATTATTTTTAGTCATCCACATTTGCAAATCATAGTCAAATGTGATGGTATCTATCTTCTAGCTCTCAAATCAGCTGATCAAAGATAAATTACTAGGTACAGATGTACTTAAAGATTTGTTAAATCCTTGGTTTATGTGACTGTAGTAATATGAATTGATATTATCATAATTTTTATGAAGTTTTACTTTGTATGTCACTCTATTTCATAATTATAATTACAGTCTAACCTTTGTTAGCAGCCACCTCCAAGTAAAGGTCACGATGTAAATAGAGGTCATTCCTTTAAAAACTGTCATTGATTATTAAGAACAATATGACCTCCAAATAAATGCTAATGTTTGTCTGTGCAATACTTATAATAATGTCGTTGTTACAGAGCACAGTCATTACACAGTACTACAGATAAGGTGATAGCTGTGATGGGAATGGATGTTACTCTGGGATACTTCTATAAGATGTTGTTAGATCATATATCTGTGTGCAAACTGTCAGGTGTCAGGTAAGTGATGTATTCTGTATGTCAGTGGTGCGATATTCCAGGGATTGTCAGATTTTCACGGTTTGATTATCCCTGGACCCACTAGAGGCCCTAGTGACCACCTGAGTCTCTGGCATGACATGTTTTATTTTTCTGTGTTTGTCATCCCACTTATCACAACCTTGTATGTATTATTTGTTATTAATAGCTGATAGGAAAGAAAACTGATGCAACAAATTTTATTGAAAACACTTTATGAAAATCCTCCTGACTACAAAAACAAAGATAGATAAACTGTGTGTAAAGTTGGTTATAAAAACAACATTTGTATGTTTCTTTCATGGAAAAAGGTATCTGTGTTACTCATACTCACATATTGATATATTTACAGATGTTTTCTAATCAATGATGATGGTTATATGATAGCACACCCATCTCTGGTAGAACCTGATGGTAGAGGCCCTGTAGAGGAACAACATATAACACATAAGGTGAGGCCCAGGCTGATATATTTACGGCTGATCTGTGAATCTTTTTTTACAGTTCTGATCAACCATTGAACTACTTGGACACATATTGATTGAATATATACTGAATAATTTCTGGTCATTTTCTGACCATTTCCTTATCAGGTTTGTAAGTGTTAGAATTTTTTTATAAATATCATGATTTAAACAATCACTAATTGCTGAAGAGATTGCTTCTGTCTGTTTTCATTGATATTGATCTGACAATGCTTTTTGACCTTTTTTGTATCAGTCTTAGGTAATGTGATTTATACATTGTTATTATATATAAATGTGGAAACCATTTTTTCTATCTTTCAGGAACCATTGGTTGCCAATGATATATTGAACCACAGACATTTTGTTCACAAGAAGTTGTGTAATCGTTACAATGATAGAACTATTCAGAGATACTATACTGTTAGTTTTCTTCAAGTTTTATCCAGTCTTTAACTTTTTAGGCAGATTATGTTCATGTAAAATTCATGATACCAGTACATTTGTCATTATTAAGAAGGCGCTTGATTGATAATAAAACAATGTAGGAGTGATGATAAATGTTTAAATATTACTTGAACATTTTATCGGAACAGTATTGGGACAAGAAAAGAAAGTGTAAAAAGAAATCATTGCTAGTTCTATATTGATGTTAAATTATGAAGTATTGGTACATAGAGTTCAAGTTCAAGAAAGTTTAATGGTATAAACATGAATACATGTTTGTCGCCATTTACAATAACATAGACATAATTGTTGATTTATGATTTATATTTGTTTGTGTTATTTGCATTGCTATTGAAGTTTAAAATTTACCTTGTCTTATTGTAGTTCAATACCAGTTTGGATGGAGTGTTGACCAATTTAGTACATGGTGAACACTGTGCCAGGTACCAGATTGTGTCTGTACCAGGAACCAATATATTCCTAGGAATGATCAACCATACATGTGATCTTGCCACAGCGTTTTGTCCTTGTAGTATGGTAGGTTTTAATGACTCATGTGACGCCATTAGTCTTAATTAATGGTGGATATCAATACATAGTCCTTATCATTGGCTTAATCTTCTCTATGGCTGTGTTAAGCTATTGTTCTTTTTTGTAGTCACTTAAGGGGCACCTGGATTAGTCTGGTTTAGAACATTTATCCAAGGGATTTACTGTCTGTTATTATACTAGTATCACTTATTCTATCCTGGCTCAAAAATGTATACACTCCTCTGAATTGTGTTGGTAAGCACTTATTTGAATTTCAAGAAAAGACAAAAAAGTGAATTTACCTAGTGCTATGGATGTATATCAGTAGTTTTACCGTGGATGAAAACTTGGTGACTTACGTCGCAATATTTGTTCTTTACCTCATCTATTTTATTTTTTATCATTAATTTTTTTGCGGCTCCAACCTTAAATTTATATGTTTTTCAAAATGTTCAAATTTTGTCAATGTACTTCTCAGTCATTAAAATATTCAATGTGTATAACTTATGTTTCAGCTTGATCGTCTATGTTTAAACTGTAACAGAATGGGACAAGCTGAGTGTGAATGTCCGTGTGAGTGTCCTCTAGCGATGGACTTCTGTAATGGGGATCTTCTCAAGTCTGAGGACATGTAAGTTGTTTGTAAATCATTTCTATGTATTAATATGTGTCAGTCATATAGTCACTCCTTAGCACACAATTGGCTACTCCCAGCACACAATGGTTTATCCCCTAGCACACAATTGGTCAGTCCTCAGGCCAAATAGAGTCAGACAGTGTGTAAAAACCATGTTTTCTCCCTTTGGTTGATTTTGTTCACAGGTTGTTGATGAGTTTATGTTATGTAGTATGGATTGCATTAAAAGAATTATCAATTGTTATTGACGTTTTACAGGAATCCAAGTTGTCCAAGATTTCCAGAGAGAGAAGAAATTCCTAGAATAGATCCAGATGTATTGAATAGTCTGAACCAATGTAAAAATATTAGATGTGAAAGTAAAACAACACAAATGTAAGTTTTAATGTCTCTTTTTTATGAGTTAAACATTTCCATTTAATGTGATTTTATATAATAGTACTGTTTCAGACCTTTTTCATGATATTGTCTCTTTGTAGTTGATAATAAAATTAATGTTTTGTCTACATTTTGATGAATTATATTTGGAAACAGAACGATGAATCAGCTTTCCATAGCTGTCATTCGATCGGTGTGCATAAATTTTTACATGGACCAAAGTACTATGTTTTTTCTATGCATCCCCCATACAATTGTCATACTGGTTCCCATTCCATGAATTTCCATGAGTATTTTCAGTACTTTGATTCTATTACTATTTAGTAAGTGCTTTCTGGTAACATGTTTCATGATTGTGTATAAAGTTTGTTTGTATTTTGAATAGCTTAACCGGCCTCTACTAATATCTTGTCATGTAAAAAACTTCTTTTTAATGTGTTATATTTTTATTTTTCAGGGACTGTCTTGGTGTATTGGGTTGTGAGTGGTGCCAAGCTAAAAGTTCTGATTCCCTTGATATGGATGGTATGGAAGTATACAAACAATTACCCCATGCATTCTGTGGTAGTCAAGCAACTTGTTTTGGAGGAGTTGTGGGCGCTAGAAACCCTTATGGAGATAGGGCTGTTTGTAAGTAATTCTCATCTATTAACTCTTTGTCTCCATACCTGTTCTAATAACCAGTTCAATAAAGGATGTTTTGAATACTATGATCAGGTAGTACAATATGTACAATGAGAATGGAAGTTTGGAAATTTTGATTTAAAGTTAACAGTACACTGTGAATGTATACTGTACTGCTTCTAAAGCCTTATTCTGATGTGCTAGGCAAGTACAAGTTGCTCCATTAGAGCACAAAATAGCTGTTTAACCTCATTACAAAAGCTGTGTCTAAAATAAGAAGCTGCGTGGCCCAGTGGTTAGTGTGCTTGTTTTGTAGCCCGGCGATTCGGGTTTGATTCCTGATTGTGGCAGGTCGTATCTTTCCATGAAAATTTTGACAACAATGTCGATTTTCCTCCACATGTGGAGAGGTTGCCGGTACATTTTGGAAGTTAAGTTAGTACTGGTTAGAATACAGTCAAGGAAAACTTGTTAGGTGAAGCGGTGTCTGAAGTATAACCCTACAAAACTTCATTCAATTTGACTACATACTTGATTGATCTTTAAATAAGAAATGCTTTTTTTTTCATCAATACTAGCAGTATTTTACAATTTTCTTGATTATTTCAGTACCTGTTGACGGGGATGAGGATACAAGTACTAAAAGTGCACCTGTTGGTCCTGTCGCTGGTGGAATTATGGGATGTTTCTTGATGCTAGCTCTCGGTGTGTACTGTTACCGACACCGTGTTCACCGGAATTCCCTGCAATATATCAGTACTCTCCCGGAAAACCAGAACCGACATTCACAGTTTTATGAAACTGAAGATGCTGATCAAATTGAGGAAAATGCTAATGGTAAGAAATTGTTTGTTTTGATTCATTTTTAGCTCGGCTGTTTTTGCAGAAAAGTCAAGCTACTGTGATCACTGCGTTGTCTGCATCTGTGCAAAAACTTTAATGTAGCTCAGAGACTATCAAAGGTAGCAACATGAAACTATGTGGATAGATCTCACTGAGGCGGTGAACAGATGAGCATTGGCACCCCTTGTGGCGCTCTTGTGTCATCTATTTTTTTAAATTTCAAGTCTGTGTAAAATCATTCAAATGGATTTAATGTTAATGTATTTGCTATTTATTATTTCAGTACAAATGAGATTGATGTATCATATTTGTGAAATTTAAATTTTTTCCTCTGAATAATTACAACGTTTTCTCAAAATGTTGAGCTGATTGATTCAAATGAGTAAAACATGAATTATTTATTTCAGGACATACAAACTTTGTTTTAGCTACATTTGAGAATCCTGCGAGTATATCTCCGTATAGGGTGAACACGTCATACCGACGGCCAGCTGGTGGTGACAGTGACCATGGTTACAGCACCATGACTCCGCATGATGACAGCGAACATGCAAGTTTGCCATGTTTGGAGCCTTTAATCGTTGGAAAAGAAAGATACAAACCTGGAATTCATTCTTCTAAAACTCCAACTATTCCACCACCTCCTAGTGTGATAAGTAGGCGGAGTCGTAGTCCAACTCCGCCCCAAACCAGACTGTCAGGATATCAGCCAATCATTGAACAAGTTGACCCATCACAAACTGTTATTGATACTATTACTGACAACCCTCATAGTGTTTTAGCCAATGTACAAGTACACATGGTTGACACCCATTGAGTTTTGTTCATGTGTCATTGTAGAGTTTTTACTAATGTGCTAAAAAAGAGTGTAATTAACTGTTTAATGATATGATAACAGTTAGTGACCTTTGTATTTAAGTGTTCAGTGTTGTGGGTAAATATGTGTGTCTCTCTGATGCTTAAAGGACAATGGTATCTGATTGAGGCACAAGTGTTGGTGATTAACTCTTAATTTATTTGGTGCGGTTGGTTGCTTTAAACAAGGAACTCCAGTGTTGATATGGAGGTGTGAATAAAAAAAGTTTGTAATTGAAATTATAGAATGATACTAATTGTAGACACCATATGGTGCTACAGTGATGTTCTGTGCTAGTTAACTGAGACCTGACTTTAGCCAGATGTTACAGTTGCTAGTAATGATGTCATTGTTATGTGAATAGTAGTGGCTAATGTCTTCAGATATTTAGGACAGCTAGTTGAATATTTTGAAGCCATGACATATTATAGAGATGACAACATGATTTGTAAAGCAAAGTTGACTCATTACTTGGAATTCTGTGTGAGAAATGTTCGCCATTTCTAGTGAAAAATAAGTGCTGTAATATGATGTAGTTGCAAATTTATGTTTGCATAATTAAAATGTCAGGAAAACTGGCTAGAGTCATGAATGAACTTATATCGATCTGTAGTTTGATTGAAATGATTTTCAAGATTTGTCGTAAGGTGTTTTTTTTCTCAAGGATGTGTTTTGAAAGAAGCGGAGATCAGCATGGCAGGGAAAGTTTTGTGTAAATCTGTAACAATGTACTTAATGTGGTACACATATCATTTTATACTTAACCCTCATTTTTCTCATTGTTCACTGTTGTATGTTAATAAACATACTTCATTCAAAGTGCTGAATAAATGGTCAATTACTCAATACTTACATCGGTCAGTCAATTATTATATATATTACTAATTAGCTGTTAGGAATAGCAATTAATGTGTTACAGTATGAAACCATTTCATACGTGTTGAAGAAAAGTTATCCTTCATTTATTTATGAATGATCATTTTGATAACATAAATTATAAATCCAATGATGGAAAAGTTGCAAAGATTATAAAAAAATGCTTCATTTTCTGTAAATCCATTACATTTGGAGGAAGGAAAGATTGGTTTGTTTAGAATTTCTGTTAGATCTCGTTTGTTTTTTTTCGTCAAAAATTTTCAGAGATGAGACACTTCTGCAGGTGGATTTCATTTGATAAATTTCTGATATAATGATTACATTTGGTAAAGAAAAGTCTATCACATTGTCGATTTGTTTTTGATTAGTTGACATTAAAGTTTTGATTGGGTATATTACTCAGGCGAGTAATCTATGATCTTTAAACATGTATACTAGTATCATGTAGAAATTTTAAGCCAGTATCTGTATATATTGCATCATGGGAATATTTCATTGTGTTTCATTTGAAAATGTTTTTAACAGGGTATGAAAAATTCAATTCATTTTATCAAATGTATTCTTATGTTGGTGAGTGTATTTGTTTTATGTATTAAGATGTTCTGTTAAAAGATTTATGCACTTAATCAATATTTCTATCTTATCTTGATAAAATTGCATGTACATTTTGCTGATAAAATATACACAGCCAAACCTGTGAACAAAGGCCAACGTTGGGAAAGGCAAAATTTGACTTGAGGTAATTTTGTTCTAAATAGCAATTGCAGTTTCTAAGAGATTGGCCTTTATTCACAGGATCACCTTTTTCTGAGGTGGCTGCATATACAGGTTTCAATGTTATTATAGTTTTCTTTAATGTTAAGAGATTTGTGTTAAGGGCAATCTGAGAACATACCATATTTTTATGCCAATTTCTTTACAGGAAAATGATTTAGTAGTTGATATTAACATGTGTCAATTATTTACATGGTTTAAATCATATGCAGCTTGCAATAGAACTCTGGTAAACTTTAACTTTATTTCAAAGGTGGTGTTTAATTATTGTACATCTTTATAGAAACAGGGCTCTAGTATGCTTTATTTCAGCTGGGATGATAAAAAAACATACTTCAGTTTTCGTCCATAACCAATTTAGAATTTTTTTAGTTGATGGCCAGGCTCATAATGTATTGAAAATGGTTGTTGTAATAAATCATGAATATTCGACCCTTAGCCATGAGATACTGAATGATAATTTGAAAGCTGAACAATTAAATCAAATACTGGGGATAGTAATTAAAGTTGATAATCAGATAATATAATTATCTTCATTTATATCGCTGTTATGAAATAGACAATTCATGAATAAAAATAACTTAATTTAAAGTTTTATCAATTGATGAAGTATGTTTCTAAAAACAATATTATTCAAATTTTACAACCTGATGAGATCAAGGCATGTTATATGACAGGTTGTATTCTGCATATAGATACATTATTGACTTTGTTGGGATGGTTACGCTTTTCTCTTTTTTTTCATCTATGTTTTATATATGTTTATATCTTGGTAAAACCAGAGTACCTCATTACTTTTGTGACTTTGTTCATGAAATAAATACTGATTACATTTGTTTTAATATTTTATAGTTTGTAAACATAAAGTTTAGTGTATAAGAAATAATTACTTATTTTAAGTATAAAACTAAATATATCTGTTATTTTTCATTAGACAAATGTTCAGTTCTGGATGTTAAGTTAACTTAATAGAGTAATATTATTTAATATTAACCCCACAACAATTTTATTAAGCATGAATTATATTTTCCATTGATGTGTATAATTGCTTGGGTGGGGAAAGATTTAACTTGATAGGTGCATGAAAAGTTCCTATTACTGTCTGAATTATGGAACAAAACATGTGCTTTTTATTCATCCATGCCCCAGTTATGTAAGAAATCTTCAGCTGGTAAACATGGACATGACTCTGTTAATTACAAAATGTAGTATGATTTATACTGTGTGTTTAATCATACTTCTAAGTAGTATAAGCTACAGACTAACTTTTATTTGAAGCTGTGGTCTGTTGTAAACTTATGGTGGCATATTTATGTATACATTTATCAAGCTAATTTTCACCAAAGCTTTTTTAGTTTTCGTGAAAAAAATGAATCACTTTCATATCAATATTTATTGTCCACTTAATAAGTGAGTTAGGATTCCATTTGATGGTGGAAACTATTTTCTTGAAAAGTAATATGAAATTTTGGGGGAAACATGGCTATTTTCCCCTTACCTAATTTAAACTGTTTCCTTATGCTGGTACATAGAAATGTGTGTAAAGGCAGAAAACAAAAAAAAGTTTGTTTGGAGTGCTCTGGTCCAGAATTTTAGCTCTCGATAGGTAGTCAGGGATTTTCTTGTACTATATATAATAAATAAAAGTAAAAAAAAAGGCTAAAAATTTTGAGTGCTCGGATTTTCATGAGTCGGTCAAAGCACTCCTAACAAACTTATTTTTATTTTCAGCCAAATTTATATTCTTGTAAAATAGAAGATTTTTTCATTTGGGAGTATTGATTGAATTAGATTGTATTTGAAGACGGGACAGGAAAATCTGTTTTCGATTTTAGAGAAAGCTAATATTCTTACTTCTTGAGTATCTTTATCTTAATTAGTAATGTAGTTTTAGATGATCTTTTGTAATAGAAATGAAAATTTATTGTATGTTTCTGTATTTCATTTGTTAGAATTTTGTGGTGCTCATTTAATTATACTAATAGTTGCCATAGTTATGTGATATATAAAGTGTACTTTTAGTGTCTGAATGCTGGTGTTTCTGGGTGAGATGAGGACTCATTTAAGTTAAAACAATGATTGTTTATATGTCTGAATTCTTAATCACAGGTACTAAATATACTTAAGATATTTTAGTATTATTAATATAAATATTACTACATTTGTTCTTTATGTCTGGTCTTCCTTATTTTACAAATATTTTACTACTTCTTATGCTTATCAGACAGCTCATTTAAAACTCTATGGAATTAAGTTGTTGAAATAAAGTTAATTGACAATAATATTGTATTAATGAAACATGGATGATTTCAGTATTTGTTAGTTTGTCCTATAATTCAATAATTTGGAATTTTCCATGAATTATAGTCGATCTATCTTCTATTTTCATTTCAATAAGTGCTAGACTTAAATAAACATTTTAGTAAGTTCTCAACTTAAAATAAACGGAGATTTGAATCAAACAATTTTTAAAAAAATTACTGCTGATTTATATTTCTTTTATTTCATTATGTCTTGATCACCTAAGTTTTATTGTAAATTAATAAATAGATATTTATGTGATCTTTTAATACAAAATACAGTCATAAACATTCTATTTTATTATACAAATTCTGTAATAAATTTAACTTTGTTTTTTTTTCTAAAAGGTAAAAAAACTGTCTGTTATCCTGAGTTTATTTTTGTTTTATGCAGTAATTGATTTTTGATATTTTTATATGTAAATATATATATAGCATATTTTCTGTTTTTATTTGTCAAACTATTACGATGTTTCTTCCAAGGTTGTAGAGAGAACAGGATGTAATCTTTTTGCACTGATAAGGTGATTTTTTATCATCATTTTTAACTGAACAAAAACCTTGAATGAAATGTTTGACTTTATTCTCATCAAATTTTGTACGTAGAGTTTACACTTTTTTATTTGGTATTCTAATATGCTGGCATTTTTTTACATATTTCTTTGGCTATTAGGCCATCCATGAAAAAATGTTTGTTTGCTGTAATGCTACATACTCACCAAAAAGGCCCCTACCCAATTCTTTTGGCCTATTGGGTAATTTTTAATTCATTTTTTAAAGCATTCTGACATTCATTTTGGGTTCAATATAAAAGTAAATTTTAAAAAAAAATTTCCTACCTACCTACCGAAAATTCTCTGGGTGGGGTAACCGCAAATGAACATTTTTTTAAGGATGGCCAGAAGGATTTTAGAATTCATTTATTATTTACTCATTTTGACTGTTAAACTATGAACAAACCATTTTTCTTTCTTGATTAAATTTCTTCCTTATGTATCATTAACACTGGGTGTTATATGTATTTATTTCCATGAATTATATTTGTATATTGACATGTATATATTTGATTGTACAGTTAATGTTTAGAGTTTTACAATATTTATACTGACAAAATTTGATTGTCGATTCTATGTTTAAAATGTTGGTATGTTATATGTACCAATTTAATGTGAAATAAAAGTATGATAAAATATTACCAAGTTGTTTTTGTGTTTCTATTAGACATTACATCCATGCTTGATTAATGAATATAGTCGTGGTCTAGTGGTAAAAGTGCTGGTTTGTAACCTGGTAGTCCGGGTTCGATACCTGGTCACGTTAGGTCAAACTCTTCCATTAAAAGTTGACAACAATGTTGATTTTGCTCCACATGTGGAGATGTTGCTGGTACCTTGTGGAAGGGTAAGTTAGAACTAGTTAGAATACCATCAAGGGAAACTTCTGAGGTGAATCAGTCACCATATATAAATGAATTACGGTTCAACCCAAATAAACAAAAAACATGAATATGTGATATATTTAATGTGATTCATTACGGTTTTACACAAAAGTCAGAGTCATATGAGGTGGACAGTTCACCTTACCATTATTCCTGGGAAGAACCTGAGTACTAGATTCCCATCCTCTGTAAGTAACAGCCTACATTCTCACATAAAGAGACATGGTCGGTAGTGGTGCTCAAACCCATGACCCTCTATCAGTGAGAGGTTACAGTGGTTTGAAGTCAGCAACTTTAACCACTCGACCACGGATTGAGGCGGGTTTTTTAATGTGAACATATGAAATAAGGTAAGAACAAATGAATGTAGGAAAGAAAACAGTGCACAATATCAGGAGAGTTCTTTTTTATGTACAATATGCATACTCACTATTTTGCTGGTTGCCACAAAATATAGGACTAGTCGGGTAACTGTTGACATGACTGTCATTTTTTCAGGCCTTACAATAACATGATCTGATCTTTATTGATCGATTGTCCGATGATAATATAAAATGTGCATACAGTCAAACCTGTAAGCAAAAGACACCCTTTGGAAAGATAAAATGTGGCCTTTTTTTACAAGTGGCCTTTATTCAGATGTAACATTTCTAACGGTTTATATTAGAATGGCCTTTATCCACAGGGTATCCTTTATTTGGAGGTGGCTCAACTATAAATGTATACACAGTCAAACCTTTGAACAAAGGCCATTATTGGGAAATACATAGTTTGACCTTTATTGACAGGTGGCCTTTATTCAGAGGTTGACTGTAATCATTGGCTATTTATATCCACATCACAATCAATTATAATGATTAAGACTATTGTCAATGATTACACAGGCTGTTAACAATATAACACTAGCTGATGAATATCTCCGTAATCAATTTGGGTCACTGCAAGCAAATTAACGTTGGACATTAAATCATGACTATAGTGTGTAGGGTTCGTGAACAAACATTCCTTGTTCTTGTTCATTTTACCTTAATATCTAAGGGAAACAACTCGAACTGACTTTTGAATCCAAAAAAAATTTTCCCACGGTCTTCAGACACATCATTTCATAATATCGTTTTCATGTTTATAGTCAGCTAAATAAATGTTTGACTTTTAGATAGGGATATCTATAAGGATGTTAAATTAATGATTTGAGGCAGAAAAACAGGAAAATAAAGCCAGAATCACATTTTGTGGTTTTTAATAAGGGAGATAATTTGAACGTAGTGGTATGGTAATTTGTTGCAAAATTCTCCGTAATCTGAAAATAATTTCTTCAATATTTCTTAGGTTATTTGTCGTAGGACGATATTAAATGCATATTTATATAGAGTTATCTTTAAATAGGCTACACAAACAGAAAAAATATCGAATTTCAGAATTTGATTTTCAACAATATTAATTAAAGGTAATAACAAAGACCTTTGGTAATACTTTGAAGGCAATACGAACAAGAATGACTCTTGAATGCAGATCTTACTTAACGTTCGCAACTTTCGCGGAAAATCATTTGATAATTGAAAACTCAAAATCAATTGATCAAAAGATGTTAGGCTATAGTACACCGGATTATGCTGCAGAAAAGTTTCGTCTCCGACAGTCTTCAGTGAAAAGATGCTCTGGACACTTATAGATAGATGCCTACACCTTATTATGGGGCAAGCTACGCCCCTGATACATATTACATCTCTGATGAACGGTTATACAGATCTATAGTTATACACCAGACAATACTGCAAGACGTATCTTGCGACTTCACATCTATACAAAAGGTCAAAAAGTATGACATGATATATCATATGCTGATAATTGGATTTTGTCAGTAGTGTCGTCGTAGCTTACGTAGATAGATAAATAAAACAACTAAAATAATCATTTTTTACTTAAATTTGAATCAGAATACAAAGAACATGTAGCTGTATCTGTAGTCTGGTTCCCTGCCTAATCGATTATCAGGGTCCCTATTAATATCATGCAATGTCAGGGGCAGGTAATCCAGACTACTGTGTTAAATTTATTTAGTGTATTACACCCCGTACTTTATGGCAATTCTGCTCACTACTATACAAAATATTACAAAAAATAGTGTGACTCAGTTATCGTTGTTTCTTTGATAGTTATCTTACTTAGATGCTTCAAATTATTTTACGACAAATTGTAAAAATTGTAAGAGTTATTGCCCTTGTTGAAAAATAGAAAAAACGATTCTTTAAATATTGCATACTCCCATAGACTTCAATGCAAATTTAAAGGGAAAATAACTCAAAGATCGTTGTTTTTGTATCAATCTCGAGCTCATGGTAAATCATTTACTATCATGAAAACCTATAAAAAAAAACATTTCCAAAATCTGTCCACTCCATTTTATTATATTTTGGGAATTAAGATCATAATACCTTAAAAGGACTCATTTTCAGATTGTCTATGAACGACTCAGATACTAATCGATAAAGTAACTAATTTTCACGAGATTATAATTAATTAGATTTAGTGCTCACAACATGAACATTTTTTGTAGATTTTTGGAAACTGAACGATAGCTCTGCACACATGAATTTCTATTCGGACCAAAGTACTACAGTCACGTTTCTACATCCGCCATGTTATTGGTAACTGGTTCCCGTTCCATGTTGCAGTGCAAGTCTACGTAAGTTCAGTTTCCATGATTACTGCCAGTGCTTTGATTGCTGTATACATTTGATAGTCATGTTTATATACAAGATATCATCATATTAATATTGAATTTATATTGTTCTGTATTAACGAGATAACACACTGAAGGTTGAGATTAGATATACTGAGATACAGACGATATATAAATGTACCTGACCCCAACCCAGTTCAATAGTCCAACTAGAAAATTCATTTTTACATTTAGGTTGTTGATGTTATAAAATAATAGGATAAAATGTAAATGAAAATCACAAAGGAATTATAAAAGTAAACATATAGACTTTGTTTGAGTTCCACTTAGATCTGATTCTACAAGCTGTATCTGAATTATGAAGGTATTTGTCTTTTTTATAGTTCAAATTCATGACCTATATTGATAGTTCTTTTACTATTCACAAATATGAAACTTGTCAAAATTTTTATATTTTTAAGGAAATAGCCAATGGAATAATGGCCAATGGAATTTGAAAAGTGGCCAATGGAATAAGAATAATGGCCAATGGAATAGGAATAGTTGCTAATGGAATATTACAAATATTATATTATTTATGTGACTCGGTTTCACTATTATTAACAGACTATTTTTACTTGATTTTATAGAAATTTGCGGGTATTTTGGCTCTGTGTTTGGTAGTACTACCGGAAGTTAGCGTGCAGCAGACGACACCATCACCAGGACATTGTCATCGTTATGACTCATTGCGTAAGTAATTAAACCTATAGACGAACCTAAGTTCCAAACGGAACATCTTGGTCGATTCCGTATCTCCAGAAAACGTGCATGTAGTCGATCGAGGTATGATGAATTGTTTAACTTCGACACGATATGCGGATTAAAGCTATGTTAGTGTCATTTCCCAGACATAATCACAACTAAGACATGTTTTTAGGCGTAGACATTTTTGTTTCTGGTATCTTTCTCATTGGATATATAGGGTAGGTAGGTAGATAGGTCGGGGTTTCTTTTTGGCTTTTGAAAGCGTGTAAGGAAAGTTCCTTGGGCCTAATAAACAGTCTAGGGTGGTGGGAAAAGAAGGGTAGTTCCGGGAAACAGTTTTTCTCCTTATTTACTTATATAATTCAGATACCTGAACTTACGACATAATCACAAATAAATCTGATGATAATTATCTACTGGTCCGAAAATTACTTGAAATAATTATAATGATATTCTAGTACGAAAGTGGTTGCTTGATTCCAGGAATACACAAAGAAGTTTTTTCCCCAGTGGATTTCAGACTTACATCAGAGCGGGGCTAGTGATTTCTAGGCAGAGACGATAACCACTCTACGACGTTGGCCCCTCTACCATGTAGCCATGTCTTATACTGATTCGTACGGTGTAAATACTTAAATCTAAACTGTACGTCGTGTCAAATGTTGCAATATTCGCTAAATTTCATTTGTGTTCTGTAATTTTATCTGTATTTAATATTTTCTTATATGGACATGTACGCAGTAATTTTTCATTTATATTGCATACAAATACGAAATTATTGAATTCAAATGAAAAGAAATGATAGCATATGAATACAAACATATTGAATACAAATGAAACATTAGTGCATGTAAATAAGAAAATATTGAATATAAATTAAAGTATAGAGCAAAAATGAAATTTAGCGAATATTGCAACGTTTGACACGCCATAAAACTATTTCTTTTTATTCAACAGCAACAGATCCACCTTTACCTGAATTACCCAAACAGTATCAGACTATAATAGAAGCTAACATAGTTGATAAGAATATGACAGTAACTGGGTACGAATATTTCGACAGTAGAGGGAACAGAGCCACGCTACAAATGAAGAATAACGGGACGCTGTTTAGCATGATTTTTGATTATAAAAATACAGAGTTATTCTATGTATCAGGTAAATTCTGAAACTACATCACACACGTGGATACAACAATATTAACATGGACACTACATGTTTATTGATACGTGATTCGAGGCTTGGAAACCAAACTCTAGTTTTATAACACCCGGGCAATGCTCCCAATCAATGAGACGTAAAACCAAAGTCGACACTTTTTATCATACCAAGTACATGTTTAAACATAAAGCAACACCCCTTGAGAGTAGCACACTTATGTTGTTGTTGATAGGTAGTTGCTCTAAAGAGGTTAAATTAATAGTTAAACCCTGCAGTGGGACAAACCATACTGTACGTTGCAGTAGCGGTGGTGTCGCTCAAGAGATGGCCGCTCTGGAGAGGTTGTACGACCTGTTATAAATGTTCGCACACTACTTCCATACTTTTTATTTCGGGATTCTCGCATCAATATGTTTAGAAGACACCAACATATTCTTGAGTGTATGTTTCAGATAACAAGTGCCGTACAGACAATCTAACTGTGGACAACAACAACATACTGTTTGGTAATGTTACAGAACCAGACGGGTCGTATCATGTTTTCACGTCAGGGGGCGCTATACATTTTGCTAAAAGTTTTGGAGAGGTTTGCGAGTCATTCATTATTATCAAATACATTAAGCCGGTTAAATCATTAAAAACATGGAATAGCTTGCATTATAAAATATAAACACTCATATTATACTCCCAAAATTTAGTATAAATGTATCAATTTGTTTTACGCACTTACTATTTCTATTTCAAATGTCAGATTATTTCGCTTGTTCCAGTACCAGTGCACACAGTGTCAATCGAGTAGAAGTCTAATTATTTTAGTATCAAATACAAAAGTGAGACAAACACGGCCCATGCATAATGTCCAATGTTTAATACAAGATTTTTGAAAGATATAATGCCTTTGTATGCAGGTAGCCTTTATTCGATGGTCACTTTGTTCTAAAAATACATTTGACTTTTTAAAAGAATGGCCTTTATTCACAGGTAAGCTTTATTCGGGGGCGATCGCTAACACTGTATTTCGAATGATCTTTTTCTTACAGAAATACATGGGTCACGCTACAATAAGAGGAATACAATGTGACTGGTGGAGGAGTTGTATGTACTGGCCACAACTTAGTTCGAACTTTACCCTAGATTACTACTTCACAGGTAATACTAGTATGTCAACCTTTCTTCAAGACACACACACACAAAACAACAATTCACACAAGAAACAACGATAGAATGAAGTGGGAGACCAGTCGATATCGTAATAGTCTGATTTCCTATGTTACTGCAGACTATATACAACCTGATACTGGTTATCAATCGTTTTTACAACCTCAGACCGAACATAAATGCACCGAATATCATAATATTCAAATTAGTTGATTAAGCAATGGCTTAGCATTTACATCCGATGTGTAAGTGTACAGTTATTCAGTCAACGACAATGCATGCAGACTTGTATGTAGACCCGACCCCAAAATTGTGTTATCGCAATTCGACGACCAGGCCCCTAGCTTATAAACCTTCTTATGAACAGTCTCCTAACTAAAATCTCCATTCATTTCTCAATGCATTGCGGATGAAAATATATTGCCAATAACTGTTTAAATTTAATTTATGTATATATCAATTGTGCTGACATACTAATGCATCAAACATATCATTATTGTTAGATGATAATTAACTCAGAATTTTAAAAGATAATACTAGTATATGAGATTTGAGCTCGAATACCTATCTAGAGTCATAACCTTGGAGCCAGGCCATTCATCTAAGGAAGATGACGGCAGCGATGATTATGTATGTGACCATAATGGCGAGGATAAAAGAGATTTTCTTCATGATGATTGTGAACGCAGATACTGAAGTTCAAAATGAGACAAAAACACACAAATGCACAATATCGTTAAAACAAAAAAGAGAAAAAAACCAACATAAGGCAATCCTTAAGTTTTAAGACAATGTTGGGTTGTGGTTACGCGCCACAAACTTTTAGCTTTGGGCATCTATTGGTTAAACATATTTGCTTGTACTATACACAAACAGCTGCCATGAAAAACGAAATCAAATGGTGTCAAAACCGCCTAAAATCAGGAGTTCGATGTCTTTTCAACTGCACATCTTCCCTGTTTATTATATTTGTTTATGATTCCAGTCAAGAACTGGACGGACCCTATCGACAAATTACAGATACCCGTGAGAGCCCACGCCATTGGTATACAGACCGCTGACTTCTCTTTGAGGAACTTCGAACATTACTATGACTACGTCGATTTTCGGACAACAATAGTCGACCCAAGTGTGTTTGAAGTGAGCATAACTTTTCAGTTTCTTTAAAAACCTTTGACTATGGTCTTCGTTCTTTTGCATTTTGCATTATTTTCTTTGATATTTCTGTTTTCTAAGGTGGCTGATAAAAAATTACGCCATGCGTACGGTATTTTCGCTTTTTCGTTAGGAAATGCGAAAAACACGAAGGGATGACAATGTTTGACGGGAAAAATTTGGATAGGTCGGGTACAATTTTTACGCCTTAGTTGATAAACGTTTAAATTGAAACTTAGTTAAATATAGAAAGCTAGAAATACTCGAAATCAAGTTTCAAAAGTGATAAAACGTTTTATATTTTCTGCCTTCTATATGTGCAGTATGCGATGAGATTTTGCTTTGAAACTGTTTTTATCTGCAGACACCGAAGGGAGTCGTCTGCAAGCGCAAAAATACAAAACCAGTTCCAAGTCTTCCGAAATTCTACCATTATCGACAGGAGATTATACAGGATGATTCCATGAAAATCTTCCAGGCAGACGTAAGCAATGTATACTATTAGATGAAAAATGAAAACCCAGTGTAAATGTCAGGAACGTGCACACCTTTTAATTGATTTTATTTACGTATTTTAGTTTAAGGCAATTTTGTCAACAATTTTCATAACATAACATTACAGGATACGATACAACACGACACAAAAGAACACAACATCCATAGCCACTGAAATTTACATACATTTTTCTGTATTTATAAACATATAAAGAGCAAGAACATGATTAACAAAGAATTATAGAAGTATTTTAACATTATTTTATGATTAAATCATCATTTATATAACTTCAGTATTCAAAAGGTTATGTAGTCGTTCCTTAACAAAAGTTGTAAACAACAATGCTCTATGTATTTATGTATAACTTATATACAAAACATCGATACTTCAGGTTTGGTATGATAAAGAGTATCGATATGTACGATTCGATTATCGCACACCAGCTCCCGCACCGCCGATGAATACCGAAAACCCGATCACCGAAATACATGACTTTAATTATGGTGAGTAGGAATAAAGCATCACAAACTATTTAAGGCATTCGAAGTATAATAGAATTATGAAGTGTTAAGGATTGTATTTTAAATATTGTCATTCTTTTGTATATCCATTAAGACATTTACAGGCAAATTTTTGAACAACTTTTACCGTCAGTTAAGAGAGTTATGACCATTTTTGTTCTTCTACCCCAACGTAAAAAAGTACCTCAAAATCAAATGAAGTCACCT
The DNA here is from genome assembly GCA_964023205.1 of Lutraria lutraria. Classification (NCBI taxonomy): domain Eukaryota; kingdom Metazoa; phylum Mollusca; class Bivalvia; order Venerida; family Mactridae; genus Lutraria; species Lutraria lutraria. The sequence continues at coordinate 16,786,386 of OZ026838.1, forward strand.
TTATGAAAATTGACCTACCTCTCTAACAGATGATACAATAAATGCAAGAAAGGGTATATGTCTAAGGGTAACCAATGTTTAGTCAATTCAAATTTTTATATGATGTTTGGACCTACTATGTTGCAGAAAAAATGAAAAATGTAACTCCGCCCCTTTAAGATTTAGTCAAGATTTTGCCTTTTACCAAAAAGTAACAAATTGATAAATATCATTAAAATGAATTCTAAAGCAGAGCAACACCTGAAATTTTCTCAAAATTAACTATTTTGTGTATATAATGTCTACTCCAAATTTTAAAGAGTTTTACCGTCCGGTTTTGAAAAGATGTGTGTCAGAAATCCATAGTTACTTGATTTTCATTAATTAACCATGTATACATTCCTATAAACTGAACAAAATATTTTGGAATAATATTAAAGACAAGAAATATCTTTTAAAAAAGATAATCGGCTTGTGTACACATGTATTTACGACTGAAAACTTAAACAAAGCAGAGATAAAATGTTTACATGTACTTTGTATGACATTCACAAGCATACTAATTTAACAGTTAATGTTATTAACACAACTCGTGGTTAAAACGTTTTGATATCTAAATAACAGTTGTATTCATGATTTTGATTATTGCCATATTTGATTATAGACCATTAAACTAACAATTACGAATTCTGCCCTAAAATTTCATAACAACAATACTTTTAAGTTTTTAACCAATGACAAACTTCCTTCTTCAACTGAAAATTTTGTATCTATCAATTTCATTGGTTACAGATGTAGGTCAAAACCAATTTTGATACAGCTGCACCGAATAATAGGATGGACTTAATATTGATATGGTCACAAAGTGAAGTTTTACTGTATTTCAGGTGTCCGTTATACGAAGGACCAAGTCACTGGTCGCTGTATATCATCGTCAATCAGTAATTCATCATTTGACGTGGCCGAGAATACCACTGTATATTACTTAAATGATACACAGAGTTATGCTGTACATATGAAAGATCCCATGCAATTATTCTATCTGGATACTAACTATACATATACTGGACAGGTAACATTTTTTCTAGGTAAAATAGTTCCATAATACAATTCTTATGAGATTGCTAACATTAACACTAACATTTCTACTTCTCGACGTTTATAAAACATTAGTTAAGATATACTAAGCCATGCATTAGAACAAAATAATTAAGAATGTTTACAATTGCACAAATGCGTTTTTTGTCATTAACACTCATATAACAAAGTTGAATTCAATGACATATCCTCATTGCTTTCTATTTCTTGATCATTTCCAGATATAGTGCAACCTCTCCAGTGCGGCCCTCTCTTGAGCAACATCCTTCCATCAACAACAGCATGATTTAACCTCTCTAGCAATAACATAATTAGCTAATCCCAAAAAGCTGCTTTGGAGAGGTTGCACTGTACATGCATCATTATTTGAAATTATTTTCTGCTTCATTTCAGCGGTTTACTCGAGGGTTACAATGTAATGTATTTACATCCCGGCGAGATGACTACCCCGTACCGGGTCATGGCAGAATGACAGCTATATTTGAATACTATTTCCTTGCTGTAAGACACCCGTTATTCGTTTCTTTAGTTAAATAAAATATTTGCTGTTCGCAAATAAATACAGCAACATCCCCGAAAACCGGAATTCCCTGAATATTAGACAATATTTCAAGTTTTTCGAAATTTATCAAAAGTTGTCTGAAAACCGGAATCCTCGGAAAACCGGACCTTTTGTCCAGTCCGGAAGAGGTCCGGTTTTCAGGGTTTTTATTGTATCTATTATTTTAAGTGTGTCCATGTTATATGATAAAGGACAGTATCTATCTAACAATGTTCCCACCAAAGGTTGATCTCATACATCACCAGTTCTTCTATACCTTGTATATCACATTCTCTTTATAAAAAGTAAATATCGGCTATGAAGGCTTGAAATTTCAAAGTGAACCATGGTGTATTCACAATTACATCGACATTCAGTCGGAGTGTCGACGAAAACTATGACAGCTAAGTTTGAATCAACATCCTTCGTTTGAGAATAATTTATAATACGTTTTACTGTGACGTTTTGTACAAGAATTCAATGTTCTTATGCTATACCTTTATAATCTCATTATCAAGCGAAGGGGTGATCGGATGTCGCTTGGTAACGCGCTGGACTACAAAACGAAAGGTCGTTGTTTCGATTTTCGGCCCCGCCTTTCGAATTTTCTCAGGGACGCTTTTACAGTGTCCCCATCTCAACTACAAAGCCATGTACCATGTCTAGAAAATCTCAGAAAAAGGAACGAGGCGTGTATCGGTACTTTACACCGAGCACGATAAAGAACCAGGAAAAACTATTTGAAAAGAGTAGGGATATAAAACTTAATACCCGGTTATCCTGTATCTTATCTCCCCTCTCTATGGGTTGGTTTTGAAATTACCATAACAGTCGGATAGGCCGTTAAACCACAGAAAGATAAATGAATTATTACCAAGTGGTGTTTCTCATTGCTTGCTTGGTACGCTGAGGTTTAGAACCATCGACTGGCTCCGTGCACTAACATTACCTTTAACGATCGATATTTACAGGATGGATTTCACGAGGAGCCCGATGATGGGTCAACATCCCCGGCCAATGTTCCAGTCTTCCTTGAAGTGACAGTTCCCCAAGTAAGTACAAAAATGTAGTCTATTAACATCTTAAATTGAATATGTGACTTTAAGTTTACGATTGTCATTAACATAGCAGTAGATAAGTTGTTAATTTGGCGTAAGGTAGTGCATGATAATCCGTCATCCCGGCAAGGCAGCATACGATTGCAGCAGCATTTTGTTCTTCAGATGATCATAGTGCACATACATAATCGATGATTATGAATGACACAACACGTTACACAAATTTGCATGTACATGTAGTGTCTTTTTAATATTTGTGGAAAGTAGTATTTTGGAAGGTTAGACTTTTGTATGTATGTTTTTTCCTAAGAATCGTTTCTTATCTTTATTATGTTACAGTTGTCGTATCACGTTGTCTACAACTTTGTTGACTTTGATGAAGAACATCCTGACACATCAATATTTGACGTTTCTTCTTGTTACTCCGAATCTTCGAAACTTCAGTTTACTGTTCGTTTTCCTGGTAATACTTTAATTGTAAACATCACGCATACAAGTAACACTAATGTGTACCTTAAGGTGTGATCGTTGGTCAAGTGGTAAAGCGCTGGACTATAAAACGAAAGGCCGTGGGTTTGAACTTCGGCTCCGCCTTTCGAATTTTTAGTGTCCCTATCCCAACCATAAAACCAAGTACTGTGTCTGGAAAATCACAGGAAAAGGGACGAGGCGTGTATCGGAGCTTTACATCGGGCAAGACAAGAACCAGGAAAATCTATTCAGTAAATGTAGGGATATAGAAGCTCGGTTCTCCTGCATCTAATCGTCCCTCTGTTTTTGGGCGGCTCTGAAATGACAACTGGAATACACAAGATAATGTACCTGCCATCTCAAAGTTACATCTTAACATCTTACGTCTATCTCTAATTGTATTATTGGCGTAGATTAAAGAAACGTTTGACAAACATAATCATTTGTATAATAGATACTGTGTTTAATACGGTTGTACTGAAAATATAATCGACACTACATCATGTCTTCTCATTTTAAGGATCGTATACGACTGGAACATCTGGACAAATTATTGAAAATGCTGGTCGATGGTTCCGGGATACAATGAATGTTAATCCAATCCGTGTGCAAGATGTACGGTTAGACTACGACAACTCCCAGATTTATATATCAGCTACCTTAATAGACAGATCTCCGTTTCTAGGTAACGAAACGCTTTACGAATCTTCATTTGTTGATTATTTGTAAAATAAATAACGTTATGTATTTGACAAATAAAAAATAGTTTGTCATGCACTTCAGGGATATGCTACAATTTAGAATATAATTACATTAGCAATGTTCATACTATTGTTATTTACATTTCATGTTGAATAACTTATATCGAAAATATTGACATCAGCAAATTAGTAATGCATTTATTACGAGAAAATTCAATTTTCGTGAGTCTTGGTGACCGAACATTTTACGTCTACTCGTACATACAGTCAAACATTGCATCCGGATAAAGGTTATCCTGCGAATATAGGCCATTCTTTTAAAACTGTCATTGATTATTTTTACCAATGTGACCTCCAATAAAGGTAAAAGTAAAAAGGTAAAGGATAGACCGGTTTATAGTCTGAAATTATATACATATTCAACCGACTTTCACAAGTTACCCCCCGATCACTGGGTTATAGGTCGTCCGTTAATATTCGGCGCCGTAGGCAGTCACGGAACATTGACTTATTTCCCTCACATGTACCCATTTAAACACCTGGGTGGAGAGGAGCAAACGTGGGATAAATCTTTTGCTCAGAAAAATTCCGGTCACCTGTCAATAAAGCCACATGGTGTCTTTTCCAAGGATGATCTTTGTACACAGGTTTAACAATATATATAGAATAGAAGGTACTTTTATGTTTCTATTACAGCCCAATTCACATATTTATCTGGGAAAGAACTCGAGCCTCATGATGATAAGGTTTATCAAAGCACTGTTGTCAATGATATCGCTAATTGTTCCAAACTTTGTGTCACTTATACTGGGTTTGTCTGCAATAGTTTTGATTTTTGTGCCAGCGATCCTAAAGGTCCGTGTCGACTTAGTAAACAACATATCGGTGATGGAGATGCTGTTGTTATCAACAGCACTTGTGATCATTTCTCAAGTAAGTCTGAACTTCAAAACACAATTATTTGATAAGTGTTCCATTATGTATATCATCATATTTATTTATTTGTCTATTTTTTAACTGCCATGGGATTCGACACCTATGGTCATTTCAGAACCTCCCCAGGGTAAGTGGAGATAAGATACAGGAGAAGCGGGCATTTATATTCCTACTCTTTTCGAATAGTTTTCCTGGTTCTTTATAGTGCCCGGTGTTTATAGCACCGATACACGCCACACCCTTTTCCTGCGATTTTCTAGACACAGTACTTGGCTCGGTAGCTGGGAAGGGGACACTGAAAAAAGCGTCCACGAGAAATTCTATATGCGGAGCCGAAAATCGAACCCATGGCATTTCGTTTAGTAGTCCATCGCGTTACCACTTGACCATCGAATACCCCCTATTTCTAATTACATCATTTAACATATTTTAACCGTCATTTACCATCTTCAGTGAACAGTTCTGTGTAGCCTAAGAGATTGATTCAGGTTTCGTGAATGTACAAAATTAATATAACTGAAGAAAATACTGTACAACCTCTCCTGAACGACCCTTTCTTGAGCAACAACCTCCCTTCATTAACAGTATGATTTGTTTCCACTGTACATTTTAACTATCAATTTAGCCTCTCTAGAGCAACAACCTCTCAACAAGAACATATTTTTTCTACTTCCAAAGGGTGTTGCTTCGGAGAGATTGCATTGTATACACTTCGACTTTTTATCGAATTAGTAATAATTAGTTATCAACAAAGATATTTCAGATACTGAATAATAATCAGGTTTCTTTAAAGGCGAATTTTTTTTTTTTTTTTTTTTTTGGGGGGGGGGGTAAGATTTTGGTCCTATTCATTGGAATAATTTGCTTTTTTGCCCTTCTCAGGAACGGTGAATGGTCCACAAAAAGTAGAACCGTCAATACAAGATGCATTCAATAAACTTAAAGCTGCAGTGTATAATGGTGATCTGGAAATAGAGGTCTTCCTGCCAAGAATAGATGACTCTGTAATGTTACACATGTTTTTGATATATTGTATCATATCGAGGGTTCAACGCAACAGTGTCGTAACTCATATTGAAATAAGCACAAGATACGACAGTGTTGCGCTGAGCCCTCGATATACAAATTTGTGAACGTCTGATTATCTCACTCTGACGTTTTGATCAAAATACTAAAGTACTCATGTAAACTGAACATACTAATACTAGCACTGCAACAAGGCATGGGAACTGGTTTAACAATTGCATGGCGGATGTAGAAAAACGTAGTTTGGTCCGCATCAAAATCCATGCGCGCCGAGCGACGACGACGTCTATGGCAAGATGAACTATCGTTCAGTTTTAAAAAAATCTTACAATTGATTTTGCGCTGTATAATCTCATATCTAATATACTATTACAGTGTAATATAAATGATTTATCAAAATGTACATGCAGTATGTATAACAGTAAGCTAGATATTTATTGGATCTATCGTTTAATCCGTTTTTATTCTGCTCTAATATCGCTTTTGTTTTCATAATTACTTATACTTCTACGTTCATAACATTCTGACATTTTGCGTTTCTAACTGTTTGTATACATGTACATTATTTGTTGTGTACATATATATAATTATCTATATATTGTAGCGGAAGTACACAGCTGTAGACATAAGCGTGGCATTCGGTAAGACTAATATCATTGATGCTTTTCCATATCTTCATTCATGGTCAGTCCGGAGGAGTCCTCATTAACTCATTGAACATAATTTTATATAGCATTTCCTGGTGATGTTAAATAACTATCCGTCATATGAATATGATTAAAATGCTTAGCATAGATTAACTTAAAACGAAAAGAAAATATTAAGCTGCTATAAGACAAGTCGGAAGTCTGATCGACTGAATCGTTACTCTAAAGTGAAAATTGAAATTCATGCTCAATGTTATTTGCAAATTTCACATGTTGCATAAAACTGCGTACGAACTTAGATGGGAATTATTCTTATATGATGTATATAATTATGTTATGAATGGAAACGATGCACAAATTGTACAAGTTTAATAAAGTTCTTTTTCTCACGTTTCTGCTCTTATCCATCCACCTTGTTTTACTTAACACACGCGGTATGTTATTTGTAGGATGGCTGTCTCCAAAAAAGGTACCAACTTTGACTGGTCAATTTTCATACCACGAAGAAATTACTATACCTCAACAAGAAGGAGTCTTCAACACTCATGTAAGTTTGATATATAATATACCATATACAAATACTGAAGTTTTACATCGACTAAGAATCTCGACAGTTTGGCCAGGACTGTAGAACTCCGCGGTGAGGCAAGGGGATCCCCCCTTACAAATAATTACGGATAAAATCACGGGTAATTAAAGGAACTATAACTGATTCTGCCCCCCCCCCATTTGACAGACGACCCCCCAGTCACCAGGCGGCTTCTTACGAGCATATTTGTAAAGACATGGCTGATTCAATGCGGATTCAAATCTGTATATACACTGACATCGTAAAATTGTAACTTTATCACAATTAATTAGTTGAGCAAGTAATGATGTGCTAGCGTTATCAGTCAAAGCTGTGTTATCGGTCACCTCCGTATATAGGTCATCAAACTTTTAAAAACTGTCATTAATTATACAGAAGAAAATTACCTCCGAATAAGGCCACTTGTCAATAAAGACCATATTTCTCTTTTCAAAAGGTGACTTTTGTTCGCATGTTTGACTGTATCTGTATTTTGATAGACAATAAGTAAACAATCTGCTGGCTCTTGTCCAGGCTCCTCACAAAATAGTTTGATGTACTCAGTAATGCAATGTCTGATAATAATAATAATAATAATATCTTTATTTATAGAAGGTGTACACATTAAGTAAAATATACAAAACATTTGACTTATTTTCAATGCGGCCTTCTGGAAACAAGCAAAATAACATATTAACTAATACATATTAAAATGAATGAATGAGTAACAATAAATACATAAATAAATGAAAGGATATAAGTTAATGAAATTAACTGTTGTGTGAATGAATGGCGGACGGACGAACGATCGAACGAGCGTACGAAAGACAAAAGGAAATAAACAAATTACTCCATGCATTCACAATTATAACTAAGCAACTTACACACAACATAATGATGATGATAGCATTGACACAAATGATTTACTAAAGAAATTGCAGACATACCCGACAAACACTCCTTGATTGAGAACATGTATCAATAATTACATAAAATGTTTTTTTGTGTTTTTTTTAGAATATGTAACACTTGTGAGCAAACAATCTAAAAACATTAAAAGACTGAAAAAATAAGTCTTTATACCCAGACATAGACATGAATAATTAGGTTATGGAAATTGCATAAGAGTGATGCTATATTATAGCACCCCTGGACGTAACGACTATTGTTCCAATCCGTATCTGAAATATAATTGTATTTTTATATGGTCAATTTTTAAAAAATAAATATGTTGAAATTAATTACATGTATAACTTATATGAAATACGGCGAGCAAAATAAGTATACATGAGTATAAAGGTATTTAATGTATGTTTATGTATTAGTTTAAGTAATATAACCTCAAGCTATTTTGGTTATCATACATATACAATCTGTTACATGTAGATAAAACTTTACAATGTTCGATAAACACATGTTGTAAGTATAGAGCAATTCGTGATATATTTTAATTCATAGGGGATATAGCTCAGTGGTAGAGCATTCGACTGCAGATCGAGAGGTCCCTGGTTCGAACCCGGGTGTCCCCTCACTTTTTATTTTGATTTATACGTGAACTGTATGTATTGATTTAAAAGAACGACAACTTTTGTATAAAACATGTCTGTATTGCATCAGTTAATGTCTATTATATGTTAGTATGTTTAACACAGATGTAAACATGACCTTTTAAGTATGACAATGTTTGCTAAGTTTTTTCATCAGGTAATATTCTAAATTCTTTTAAAGCGATCGACGTACAATTATTCGCTTATTTTGATATTACAAATTACGAATTTTATCACAGGAACGATATAGGGGATATAGCTCAGTGGTAGAGCATTCGACTGCAGATCGAGAGGTCCCTGGTTCGAACCCGGGTGTCCCCTCACTTTTTATTTAATTCATGAAATGCGATAAAGAAACATTTGACGGAAAAATAAAAATCTACAATGAATGCATCATGTGACAAGTTCACTTACCAACAGAAAACAGACGCTAAATCATATAATGATATCCAAAAGTTATAATGAGGATTTATATTTTTTTATTATGACTGTTTTTACAAGTTCATAATTTCAGTGTCAAACAATTTACCGTTTTCCGTTGTTTAACGGTTAATTCGACAGCTATGGTCATTTCAGAGCCGCCCCAGAGAAAGAGGAGATAAGATACAGGAGAACCGAGCATTTATATCCCTACTCTTTTCTATTAGTTTTTCCTGGTTCTTTATTGTGCCCGGTGTAAAGCATTTTTATGTACTTTATCCTATTTTTCTATGACTTTCTAAACGCACTACTGGGCTCCGTAGTGGGGATGGGGACACTGTAAAGGCGTCCCCGAAATATCTGATAGCGGAGCCGAGAGTCGAAGCCACGACCTTTCGAGTAGAAATCCTGTGCGTTACCACTACACCACCAATCCACCGCTCAAACAATTCTATGTGATATATTTAGATTAATATAAAGGCATGTCACACTTTGTATTTTTCAGATATATTACGACTCCGACTTTCAGTTGGTCAGGTATGACATGGTAAACACACAACCCAGTCCCCCACTGTTCACCTCAGATCCAATATCTACTATACACGATTATAGTTCCGGTAAGTAATTGGTATAAATGAATTTATTCGAAATATAAAACTGTTTAAGAAATAAAACAAGTCAAGTAGAGTTGGTCCAGATATTTCATTTCTGTGACTAGGGCTCTCATCTGACCATTAAAGTGGCATTTTGACTCTTGAAATAAGACAAATAAAACTTGGCTTCTGAACCTTAAAAAAATTGTACCATAGGGACGAATTTACTATTACATTATTGGGAACTTTTGTCGACTTTTAAAATTAGTATCGGCTCAAGGGCATTTTTGGCCCCCAACCCTTGATGTCTAGCGAGACAAATATGTTACCTTCAAAATCAGGGTCGTCATCATTGGTATGTAGAAAACACGCACAGTGTTGAAACTTTACGATGTCTAATTTTTACGGAAATCAACAAATTTTTTTAGTGCAATAAGTCGAAACAATCGGTATAGAAGTTGACTGAATTTCGAGTTTGTTTTTTTAAACTGTATGATAGAAATGTATATTATTGTACATGGCTTTATTTTAGGGTTGGCTTACACGCTAGACAAAAAGGAAGGAAACTGTACCATAGCGCCAATAGGAAATACATCGTTTGATGCTGGTTCTAAACATAATGCTGGTTATGTACTCAGAATGAAGAGTCCGCTCGATTTGTTTTATCTAAATGGAACTTACCGATACGCTGGTCAGGTTTGTAACATATAAACATGTTAGAACCGTACAGAACATAATATTAATTAATTGTTGGCTTGTTTGTTTGTTTGTTTATTTGAGTTTTAAGCCCCTTTTCAACAGTCAGAGTCATTTGGGAACAATTAGAACTACACTCCCATCCTCCGTAAGCAACTGCCTACTTTCTCACATTAAGAGACACGGTCAGTAGCTGGGCACGATCCAACGACCCTCTATCAGTGAGAGATTCAGTGATTTGAAGTCAGCGACCTTAACCTCGACAACGGAGGCGGGTCCTTTATTAATTGACCTAAGCATTATGCTCATCGTCATCATTATACTGAAACGCAAGCACCAATAGTCAAATACAATAGTACACAGTCATTGTCTTGGCATTATCTCAAAAAGCCACGTTACATTTTATATAATACATGTACATTTCGATTAAATGTACAACATACTCCCTTTTCTAAAACAAAACATATATATCATTGTGTATCATTTTGTATTATGATTATATAGCGAACAATTCGAGGAATATTGTGTGACGTGTTTGAAGATGTCAGGACAGATTTCCATTTTGGAGCCAATCCGATGACGTCAGCATCTATATTTCAGTTCTACTTCATGTCTGTGAGTAATTCTATATATATACACCCTTATGTGCGATAAACTCAAGAATTATCATGAATTTTCGAAATGTTGAATTTCAGGTCAGTTAAGAATATTTGAAAAGATCATGGATTTGAGTGCTTTGTCGATTAAACATTTGTTAAGGTCTTTATACTTATAAGAACATATTTGTAGCCTAGAAATATGACGTACTATTTTCTCATATTTATCAAATGTCAAAACAGTGATGTTTTATTATGACAATCCAGAGTATTTCTAAAAAAAGTTAATATGTACGCCATTTTGAAATATGTGCAGTTATTGAGGCATACCATTATTATACGAAGTTTTATCATGTTAATTATAATAATAATAGATAAAAAAATAATAATAAAAAATAGATAAAATAAAATAGATAATAATAGTAATAAATGTATATTATCATATATGTTTATTAACGATGATAATGATTATAAATAGATAATAATAACAAATAATTACAATAAATAATAAATTATAAATCAGAGCGATTGGCAGGAAATGTCAGAGGATGACGGGACCCCTGTGATGACACAACCTATAGCATTAGTGGTCAGTTCATCCGTGGTAAGTGTTGTAGTAAATTACGTTTTAATTTATGAAACATAATAAACTTATTCTCTTTCAATTCCAAGTTAATTATTTATTTTGGTTTGGTTTACACCAGTTTCTGAGCAGTAGGTAATAAATGATAATTACTAGTAATTAACTATTCGTCAAAAATTACGTGAAACCCTTCCCACGTGGCGCTTGAGTCCGAGGTTCGTGGGCTAAATTTCTGGAAAAGCAGTGGTGTAGGGGTAGACGGTCGGACTCCTAATCCGGAAATTGCGGGTTCAAATCCCGTCAGTGGCGGACTTTGACCGGAACCTTCACAATCCCTTCTTTCGGCGCGAGTACTGGTCAGAATCCAGGAAGCAATCATCGAGAGTTGTTTATATAAGTTTTAAGAATTTACTGAAGTTCTAGATACAAACTGATCCTCAGTTGTTCTGATATTCAATATGTTTCTTATCTAAACCTTTTTTGTTTCCAGGGTGGTTTCACACTAACGTACAATTTCTACGACTTCAGTGAACAACATCCTGATTTATCTAACTTTGATATTCGACCTTGTTATGCTGGAAAACAAATCAGGCATTTCTTAATTAAATTTGAAGGTATATTACTACAATACCATGCAGTCTAAATAAATATTGTAGTATAAAATCCCCTTTTATACATGTACAGTCAACCCCCCGAATAGGGGCCACCCTGTGAATAAAGGTCATTCTTTTAAAAACTGACATTGCTTATTTACAACAAAATGGCCTCCGAATAAAGGTCACATATCAATAAATGCCAAATGTTGTCTGTCCCAAGTCGAGTGGCCTTTATTCCGTGACAGATTTGACTGTACATACAGATATTCTTTCACATATAAATGAGACATGTGTGCATTCTAGCCATTTCATATGCTAATTATATTTACATCACCTTGAAGGTGAAAACAAAAGTTGGATATTATTTATAACTAAAAAGTAATGCATTTTGGTTACATGTGTCTGGTTTCCAGGGTTAGTTTAAGTAAGCTGTTATCGACCTGACTGGTACCCGAATCATCCAGTATAAAAAAATAATTATATCATAGATTAAATTTGAAACAATACATTGAAAAAATACAAAAAGTAACCTACGATCGATTTCAAATTTTATGGAAGATATACCGCAAATATGAAAATACGGTAAGATTGCGTTGAGAATATTTTTGTCACATTTTTAACTTCAGGCCAATATCATCCGATACTGGACACAAATCTGAAACAATTCACGAAGAATGTTCAGCAACAATTGTCGTTCTCTACCCATTCCTCGTTCCTGAGATTCCAAGATCCACAGATCACCTATACTGATGATGGTTACGTGTATTACATAGCAACCATGGTTGAACAAGCACCATATTTACGTAAGTTGGCGTAGCAAAAAACATCGTGGTTACGGGGTTGGGAGGGGGGGGGGGATGTCACAGTCGTGTCATGATTTCAAATACCTGCTTGAGTATAGAATTTTCCCAAGGCCGTCTGTGAAATAATCCTTCAGGCGAGATTTTTTGCGGTTAATAATAATGTGGCGCGATATTCGAAATATGCATTGTATTGTTTCGTTTTTATCACGTGCATGATTTATTCATATTGTTCGAAACGTATTAAACAATTGTATTTCAGGTTTCTTCACAGCTATGTAATACATTTGTTCTAATTTTATAGATCAGTCATTTAATGGTGACATAATAAATAAAAGTACTTATGTCTTATGACTTCAAAACTAAATGTTTCATAAAATAGAGACATTTTCACGGCGGATGTAGAAAACAGAGTACTTTGGTCCGCTTCCAAATTCATGCGCTGAGCGAATGCTTGCTCGTGTCTTTATTCTAATGCATACATACTAGTTCAAAGAAATTCATGCCAGCAATTCCATGAATAATTCATTGACACTAGTAACCTCTATGTTTTATCAAAAGAAATATGCACAGTTATATTAATGAAACTATTATGTTCTAAATAATACATTTATGTTAATATAATCAGGGACACGGTGTCCCCGGTAAAATGGCAATTCTTTTTTAAATATCCGCTTCCTGTAGTTCTCCATGTATATTTAATGATTTCAATTAGATCAGAAAATAGTCGTATTAATTACGGCTTCCAAGCCCAACCCCATTGTTTTGCACCACCCCTCTTCTAACATCGGAGGTCACAAGAGGCATGTTTTAGAAAAAATACGGAAGAGGTTTTTCGTCTTGAATACCTATTTTTTAAATTTAGTCTAAAAATGACCTTTTTCTTGCCAT